>NW_021026652.1:896142-974880 GCF_004153795.1 Camellia sinensis
CTTAATTTTTAATTTATTATTTTTAATTAAATTTAATTTATAATTTATATTTTTTATTTAATATATAATTTTAAATTAACAACACTAAAAAAATAATTTAATTTAATATGTAAATTTAATTTTTTAACAACACTAAAAAAAATTAATTTATAAGGCCATAATTTATTATTTATTATTTTTAATTAAATTAAATTTATAATTTATATTTTTTATTTAATATATAATTTTAAATTAACAACACTAAAAATTTTTTTATTTAATATATAAATTTAATTTTTTAACAACACTAAAAAAATTTAATTTGTAAGGCCATAATTTTTAATTTATTATTTTTAATTAAATTAAATTTATAATTTATATTTTTTATTTAATATATAATTTTAAATTAACAACACTAAAAATTTTTTTATTTAATATATAAATTTAATTTTTTAACAACACTAAAAAAATTTAATTTGTAAGGCCATAATTTTTAATTTATTATTTTTAATTAAATTAAATTTATAATTTATATTTTTATTTAATATAGAATTTTAAATTAACAACATTAAAAAAAGATAGTAAATACAAGAGGGTCGAAAATGTAATTTCATAAGCTAATCCTATGAGATAAGCTATTCCATGATTTCTATCTCACCTCCCTATGAGATACAACAATCCAACAAATATAAGACTAATAATCTGGAGGAAAAATTGACTACCAAACAACGAATTATTAGTTCAGACTAATAGTAAAATTCCATGTCCCAATCCTTCAAAACAAACACCACTTTAGTAATTTAGCTACTTAAATCACTAAAGTTAAATATGCTAAAGGTGGAAAGGACAAATTTTTTTTTTACTAAAATATGATCTTACATGTTTTTTTATTGAAATGATTTTAAATGAAGTTTTGTTTAAATTTCAGGTTACTCTAGTTCATTACTTCATGATAATAGACTATTTTAATATTATTTTGATTTTTTATTTAAAATATAAGATAAAAAAATTAGTATGTTTGTAATGATTTTTAAATTTTTTTAAGAAAAAAAAAATTTAAAAAGTAGAGAGGAAAAATAATTTTTGACTCTTTTTTTGTATAATTTTTGACTTTTAATTTTTTAATTTTTTTTTTTTTTGTGTTGTTATTGCAACTTTCCAAACTTGGCCAATTGCTAATTAGATCCATAGAAAATTAGACAATTTTAGAAGTAAAATTTAAAAAAATTTAGGGTAAATTACACTGACACCCCCTGAGATTTATGTTTATTATAGTTTCTCCCTCACCTTTTGAAAATTACATTTACTCTCTTGAAGTTTAAAGTTTCATTATAGATTTCCTTCTTCAGCAATTTAATTTTTTTAAATACTAATTTTACCCTCATTGGGTAAATTACCTGACACCCCTTACATTTTAGAAATTACAATCCCCTCCCTAAGGTTTAAAGTAGCATTACCAATTGCCCTCTCGGTTAGTATTAAGCCAAGTTTGGCATGATTAAAAAAAGACAAAAAGTCAAAAAGACACTATCCTATTTAAGTCACATCATCTTATTTAAGTCACATCACCTCTCTAACACATCACTTCAAATCCAACCCATATTTCATAAAAAGTCAAAAAGTGCACTTATTTAGTCTTCCCAAACTAGGCCTTAGTGTGTGTTGCTCTAGGAAGACGAACAAAACAAGTACAATCAAAGACACGTAGTGAGAAGTAATTGAGAGGATTACCACATTAACGTTCAAAATGAGAAATGCTAGAATTGAGCTTAGAAGATATCTGGTTAATAAGATGAAGAACTGTAAGAATAGCCTCACCTCGCCCTAAAAAGAATTGGGAGACTATGCAGAAATGAATAGGGAACGAGTAGTCTCCATTATGTGTCTTTGCTTGCGCTTAGCCGCACCATTTTGTTCAGGAGTTTCTGCACAAGAAGGTTGTTGAATGGTCCCATCAGATTTTAATGAGGAAACTCAGTATCTCTATATTACTCACTGAATCACAACGAAACTATGAAGCACGAACACCTCTCCGGAGGTCATGTACGAGTGTCCGACACGTGTCAGACACGCTAGGACACTTGAATTGAAAAGCCAAGCTGAATTTTGTATTAAGGCAATATGGTTGAATATAGAGATAATGGAGATAGAAAAGAGAAAAGTAAGAACACAAAAATTTAACATGGTTCGGCCATATTGGCCTACCTAAAGGGCCATATTTTTCATTCACTCGATTTGATACTATACACCATATATATATATATACATAGTGGGAGATACAATCAAATCCCTTCAGTTAAGGAATTGAAATAAATCAAAGATAAAAAAAAAATCATAATAAACATAAATCATGGGATCTCCATATACTCTAATATCTTCTGATATCTTTGACAATATAATCTTATCTCCAACACTCCCCCTCAAGTTAGAACACGGAACGGTTGAAGTGAAGTATCCAACTTGAACTCAAAAATAGTATGATCATTACAAACAACTACAATGAAATTGCCAAAAAACAACAATTGTAATAACTCCCTTCAATGACAACCTCAATGAACATAGCAAAGAGTCAACATCTTGCAGTAGAGAAATGTGCATTGAATCAATCATGATGGCAATAAAAGAAACCAACCGAGAGAGAGAAAGCAACAAGGCCAAAACAGTGACAAATCACCACAAACAGAAAGGTCGAAAAATGGCATCCCACAAAGAATGCTACCGAACACACCAGTGGCCCAAAAATAAAAAAGAACCAAATATGTGCTTACCATGTCAGTACAAGGACCTTAAAAGGGTAGAGAAGTAGCCGGAAAACTCAGTGTATCACAAAATAATGCTACCAAACCCACCGGCCCCAAAATAAGTAAAAATCGTAAAGTTTGCTTACCATATCAGTAAACTAGTGATCAACTTAAGGAAGAGGGAAAAACACCTTGATAACAAAAACATGTGGAGTGAGAGAGTTCTCCATAGAGAAACATGCCTAGGGTTCAATGGGCTCTGATACCAAATTGAAAAGCCTAGCCCACACTTCTTCTTAAAACCTAGGTGTTAAAGAGAGAGAAATTGGAGTCTTATAACTAACACAAATGGGACAACTCCAAGCGATGTGGGACAAATTCCAGCACCCCCTCTTGGACCATAACATACAATAACTGGACAAATGGCACACTAGTCACAGGCCTAACCAAGCTCTGATATCATACTTATCCTTAAAATCCAGGTGTTAAGGAGAGGAAAATTGGAGCCTTATAACCAACACAGATGAGACAATTCCAGACGATGTGGGACACATTCCAACACACCCTCCTGGACTACAAGCATAAAGTAGCCGGACAATCGGCACACCAATCACAAGCCCAACCAAGCTCTAATACCAAATTGAAAAGCCCAGTCCACAGTTCTCCTTAAAACCCAGGTGTTAAGGAGAGAGAAACTAGAGCCTTATAACCAGCACAGATGGGGCAACTCCAAGCGATGTGGGACACATTCGAACAACTTGGGACACACTAGGGACACATAGGGACACACTGGGGACATGCTAAGGACTAAATAACATACCTAAAGTTAATAGATGTGATAAAATTAAATATTTGACATGAAATACATATTAAACATTTAAAAATGACATATAATAAATATATAAAATTATATTTTTTGCACGTCCCCCACGTAACCTGTCGTATCTTGCATTTTTTGAAAATTTACGTGTCCGCGTGTCTGTGTCGTGTCATGTGTTCGTGTCCGTATCCATGTCCGTGCTTCTTAGCAACGAAAGCATTTAATAACTGAAGAATATTGTGTATGAATCATGTCATGAAAAGAAGAAAAAACAAAGAGAAATACTCATCTCTAAATTCTTTAAATTTCTCGATCACTTTTTTTTGAGCTTATTAAAAAAAGACATGGATATATAAAAGGCTCAGTCCAAAAATGTCAGTAGTTGACCCTAACCACGTAGAAGTGAATCCAGTAACCATTACAGTTTTTATATCGTTCTTTTTCTTTTACATAATTTTTTTGGTTCAATATATTTTTAACAAAAGTTACAAATTGACTGTTCTATTTGTTAAATTTTCTCTCTGTTAAGGTATGTGCCTACAAAGATGGAGAAGTGATCATTGATACTGCTGCTGGAGTTCTTGGAAGATATGATCCTCGTCCAGTTCAGCCTGATAGTTTATTTCCTGTTTTTTCTGTAACAAAGGGTATTACAGCGGGAATGTTACATTGGCTGGTTGATAATGGGTATGTAATACTATTTACCTCTTCCCAATTTCATATTCAAAAATCTACCTGATGCATGTGGATAAATAAAAAAATGTTCTTACTTTTTTTTTTCCCCACCGAAATAATTATCATCTTTTCCTGTGACATTTGCCCGTGAATGGCCTTGTTTCAAATATTAATATTCCAAAAATTTTGGGCAAATTACAAATTTGCTTAAAATATGAATTACTCCCTGTGATTTGGAAAATTACAAATACCCTTTATCAGAATTTTTATTTAACAGAATTAATTGAAAAATGAAATTCATAACTACTCTCTTATACAATGATGAAATTACCTGAATTATTAATTGAAATAAATTTCTAACAACATTAAAGCTGTTAATTGACTTGATGATTTTTTAATAAAAGCGACCATTTGTTATAAAATTACAAACTTTAGGGGGCGGGATGCAATTTCCAAAACCACAAGAGGCAAATCGTATTTTAATCAAACTTGAAGGAGTGTATTTGTAATTTACCCTATTATTTTTAATGTTTTGTCAACCTGAACTTGCTCATGATTGTTTGCTTAGCCTGGTGGTTTTAAATTTTCATCTACATTGTGAACATCGTGATGAGTTCCATCATCATGCCACTACTTGTGCCATGTGAATGAATCGCAATGGTGACACTGTGATCCATTCAATGATAAAAATTGTTCTCTAGTTAGAAATAATAGAGCGAACAGAAAATTACTTGGATAAGACATTATAATGTGTGCCTATTGTTGTTTTAAATGTTAATCTGATGCCAAGAGTGTATTTCTTGTTGTATTGGCATAGATATTGATTAATTTTCACTTGTAGATATCCACATGTTCTATCTGATGAAAAGGTTTGTATGACTTTTGCATTATGCCTGATGGTTTTCAATATTTATTCTCTTCGAAGAATTATCCTAAGGATGAAATTTAGGCAACTAAGAGATTTTCCATATGATCATTTGGAAAAACTTATATTTCTATGTCTGATGCCCATAATTTACAGCACACTAGAGGTGTGGGCACACAATACTTGTCTGTGAAGCAGTTAGACAAATCATGATTCATGGCAGTATTAGGTTTGATGCAGTTAGATCTGAAAAGGGTGTTTTGGCAGTTAGATAAGGGAAGGTACATAAGTGCAATTTCAGAAAGAGAAAAGCTGTGAAAAGCTTCACGTTCTTGGTAGTACACTTACTTGTCGGGAGTAGAAAAACATTTACTTGTCAAAGTGATCAGAAAGTTGAAATTCCATTGGCAATCCTCTCACATCCAAAGTGCTTAGAGAGTTGGGACTGGTTTCCAATTTGTTATTGGACAATCTTCTCTCCTTCAAGAGGGGTGAGTTCAAACTACTAACGGATTTTCATAAAAAAAAAGAAAATCAATAAATACAAAAAAAATATATATACTGAATTTTTGTATTTTTGTATTTATTGAATATTTTAAAGATTTCTTCACAAATATTTTACTTTTTGAGTACATCTCTACATTAGATGCATCCAAAAAATAAAAGAATTTGACCAAAATATTAAAAAAATCCGCTAAAAATAAAAAATATACGAAATTGAAAACTCAAAATCTGATTTTGAAAACTGGATAACCAAACAGGGTATTGCTTTTCAGCATGAAATCACAATAAAAACCCACAGAAAGTCAGCTTTAAAGTCTGTACAGCACTGTCTCTAATCGTGCTGCATCACTCCCATTTTGTGGCAGCAAAGTGGGTTGTGCCACAGAAATTCAGGATATTGTAGAAGCCACAGCGGAGGGCTTTCGACCTCCTAAACTAGGGAAATGTACCCTGTCCTTGGCACAAATTGAATAGCCATGCAAACAATGATCAAAAGTTCATTCCTGATCATAGACTACTGGATTTTCATTACATATGCTATTCACACAAATTGTATAATTTATGGCTGTTTTTCGTCTGTATTTTTTTGTTTGTTTAAACCTTTTTAACACTAAATAACTGATTTACATGTCAAATTGAAGAAAAGGGAGTAATTGTTTCTTTGTGATCCAGCAGGAAACTGAAGCTTGAAGAAAATGTCGCAAATGTTTGGCCACAATTCAGATCAAATGGAAAAGATCTAATAAAGGTGTAATGTTTTGCTCCAATTGCTAATGAACTTTTCTGTCAATTTAATTTCTTAATTTTTTCCTTTCACCTTTCTTTGGTTGCTGAGAAAAAGTGAGGGAAACATTACAGGAACAAAAGCCATGATCTGAGGTTTTATGTTCTTCGTTTCGGAAAGTTAAATTTTAGGGTAAATTACCAGTAGGTCCTACTTTTGGACCTTATTACCCATTAAGTCCTATTCTTATTTTTATGAATAAATTTATCGTTCAGGACCTGTAGGTAAATAAGTTTAGTTAATAGGACTGATTGGTGCGCCTAAATTGTAAGTCCATGAAACAAAGAAACTGTAATAGTGTGGAGCAAAGCTTGTAGCTTTTACCAGTCTGAATGTGTGAAATGTATTTTAAAATTTTCTTTTCTTTTTCGTATTAACCTCAGGAACCAGAAGAACATTTTATACTTAATTCTTTATTAATATACTTTCTATTTTGTAGGTTCATCATGTGCTTAACCATACATCTGGTCTGCATAATGCATTGGCCAACCTTACACGGGAAAACCCTTTTCTAATGCTTGATTGGGATGAGTGTTTGAGTCGAATTGCAATGTCAGTCCCTGAGACTGAACCTGGCCATGAGCAGTTGTATCATTATCTGTCTTTTGGCTGGCTATGCGGTGGAGTTATTGAGGTATTATTGCAACTGTTTCAATTTTTAGTTTACTGAAATTGTATGCCATTTTCTTTGCTTCATGCATGAAGTTTGAAAGTTTTTTAGTTTATGTTATTTGTACTTCAAATATACCTGTGACCATTGGCGGAACCAAGGCTTAACCAATTGTGCCAGGTGACCACTGAATGTTCAAATATTTTTATTGTATGTGTAGGTTTCTATCTAAAACTTTTGGGCTTTCACAAAGTGACTCCAGTAGAAATAGGAAACAGAGAAAAAAAATTATGGATTTCACAAATTGACCATCATAAAATTCATAAAGAATTGATTGTGTAAACGAATGAGTGAAAGTTGGATGAATGATTGTTTGGTTACATATATCAAAAAAGAAGTGTATGATAGCATCTAAGAAGCATGGACACTTCTAAGATGGCAACGTGCCTGTGTCGGACACCGATACTCCTCGGACACTCGAAAATGTGTCCAATACTCTTTTTTACGTGTCCTTAATTAAATTAAAAAATGTAATGTCTGATACGTGTTCGACACTCATTGTAGAACATGTCCGTCACTTCTCTTGGCCATGTCTATCACTAAAATATAAACATGAGACTAACACTTAGACATTTGCTAACGTATGATTTTCAAAATTTGAGAATGACATAAAAATCTTACATTTTTAAGAATAATGTATTATTCTTAAGAATAACGTAATGTATAATTCTTTTAAATTTTTTTTTAGGAAGATGAGGGAAATGTTGCAATTATATATGTTTCGTATAGTTTGTCTAATTTTTAACTACCATGGTCCAATAGTTTGAAAATTCATGTAAGAGAATTAAATACAATATTTACTTGGTATAAACTTATTATTTAAGTTTGTATATACTATGCACTATGCACATATATAACTACATAATATAATATATTCCTAGATAATATCATATCAACGTATAATTATTTGTGAAGTGTCCGAACTGTGTCCATGTCCTATTTTTTTGAAATTTGCCGTGTCCGTGTCATGTCATATCCGTGTCCCATGTCTGTGTCTATGCTTCATAGGATAGCATAAGCAATGGGTTTATCATTTAACGATAACATGAGTAGATCGTTGCTTGATTTTTGTTAAAGCAATAGTATTAAAATCCCAATTTCTGTTTTTTTGTGTAATTTTTAAAATATATAAAGTTACTGTGTATCATGTTAAAGTTGATTTTGATGAGTTAAGTATAAATAAAAATTTTACACATTGACAGTGATGATGACTTGTCAAATGACCCATCTGAATGAAATTTGTAGCTATTGGTCACTGGTCATGTGATCTATTTTGGTTTCATTAGTAGAAGATGCAATGCAACCCTGATGGAAGCAATAAATGTCTTAAGCTGGGAATGTTGGAGCTTGGGATTGTAGACTTTATGATTGATGCGGACTGAGGACTAAACTCCTGGTTTAGTTTTTGTCATCGAAACTAAGTTTATTTCATTTGGTATGGACAGAATTATACACAAATTAGAAATTGAGGAATGTTGTCTATCTTGTTATGGAGAGTTTTCTGAGGATATTTGCCTTGTGGGAGGATGGTATTAATGTTGAACTTGGTATTAATGGTATTATTTAAAATCTGACTAAATAATAATATAAATTTGGATAAGGGTATGGGATGTGTGTTCCACGTGTAGTTGGACCATCACCTAGCAAGCATATTTTGTAATTCAAGTTTAACCATACCCCTTGTCCTTGGATATTAAATTAGATGAATTAGTTACTTGGACACATACCCACACCCGACTCCATTTAAATTACATTTTGCACATAGGCTTTACACTGAATCCCACTTTTGCCCCTCTATTTTTTAATTCTAGCAGTCAACCCCTCACACTTTTAGTCAAGTTGCAATGTGACCCTTTTGTTTACTGGTGTTTGCTAAATTGATGGAAGATGCTTATGTTATGCTCACATGGCTCTTTATATTATGCAAAAAACCAACAGATGAAAGATAAAGAACAAAATGCCCTCTTTTATGTCCTTTTTTCCTTGTTTTGAAATTGACCGCCATTGAAACAGACCACCCCCTCACCCTTTCCCACCACCCACGGCCCCCTACCCCTTGCCCCATCCACCATCATTCCACCACTTAAAATTTGAGTGAAAGTTAGAGAGTGAAATGTACAATTTTCCTTACATATTTTCCTCTCAAATGCCCCTAAATGTGCTCACGTGGCCCTCACGTTAGCATTGCCAAATTTTAATTGTAACTGACAAGAGGACCACATTGAATCGTGACTTGAAGTTTGAGAACTTAATTGTTGCAATTAAACGATGAGGTACCAAAGTGAAATTCGTGTGAAAGTATAATTTACCATTACTTAAAAAACGAAAATAGAATACCCTAATAAGACTGAATCTATCATTGACTATTATTGCTTCCACTACTCAGAAGAGTGTTGGTCATAAGAGTGCTATCTCCTGCAATGCTGACAGATATTAGAGCTTTTTTCCAAGGAGTGTGTGATTTGGAAGATACTATCAATATCGTTATTCATAGGGCCTTGGTGCTATCTGTCTAGTGAATGTAATGTAATATTGGCATGCAAATCATTATTGGTTTTCCATTTTGTGTTGACAAAACTAGAAGAAAATATAGAAAGGCCAACTTTAGTGAACTTCTCTGTCAATCTCTTTAGAAGAAGCTTCTATCTTTCATGTGGAATAAGAAGGTTCTATCTTCTATGTTGCTCTGCCTTTCAACTTATTTGACAATGTGATTATATTGAACAGCATGCATCTGGGAAGAAGTTTCAGGAAATTCTTGAAGAAGCCTTCATTCACCCTCTGAACATTGAAGGGGAGCTGTATATTGGAATTCCTCCAGGCATGATTTATTCTCTGTTCCATTAATTTTCTGGTCTCTTATATCAGTGTTGGATTCAACTTGCACCTCTCACTTTGGCTGATTAATATTTTGCCTGTACTGCCCTTTAGTATTGAATTTATGCTATTTAGGGTATTTTTGTAGTTATAACTTTGCAATTAACCTTTTGTCAATAGCTGTCACAATAATGTTGCTAGCTTCCCTCTAGGTGTTGAATCTCGACTGGCAACACTCATGTCGGACACAGAAGATCTCAAGAAGCTCTCAAACATGAGCGACCGTCCAGACCTGCCCTCCACCTTCCAGCTGCAGGACATTTCACAGCTTGCAACCACTCTTCCAGCTATGTTCAACTCTCTAAATGTTCGCCGTGCTATTATACCTGCTGCTAATGGACATTGCTCAGCCCGTGCACTAGCACGCTACTATGCAACCCTAGTAGATGGTGGTATTGTCCCACCACCGCATTCCTCTTCTTCCAAGCCGCCACTTGGAAGCCACCCACATCAACCTAAATTCTCTTCCGTGAAAGCCAACAAGAAGCTGAAATGGGGCAACAGTAAGGAGTTGATAACAGCCGACCTAGCTGGACCGATGCAAAACCCCAGTAATTTGAATGACAGTGGTCATAGTAGAAGGGCTGGCAGTGACTACATTAGACTTGATGTTAATGATAATCCAACTACAATAGAAACCGCTGCAGAGGCTGGTGGTCGTCCACGAGCCAATAAGATTTTTACTAATCCCAGAATTCATGATGCGTTCTTGGGTGCTGGAGAATATGAGAATTTGATTCTCCCAAATGGGAAATTTGGACTAGGGTTTAAGAAGTGTTATGCCAAAGACGGGTCCCTTGTTGGCTTTGGGCACTCGGGCATGGGTGGATCAACGGGCTATTGTGATATAAAAAACAGGTTTGCTATCGCTGTAACCCTGAACAAAATGTCATTTGGTGGTGTTACTAGTAACATAGTTCAGTTTGTTTGCTCAGAGCTAGGTATTCCTGTGCTGGAAGAGTATTCTAGATTCAGTGAGGGTGGACCTGATATGCAGTTAAATTTAGAGAAACCACTGATTAACTGAAGAGTGAGAAACCATATTCCTCTAATATGTCAATCTTCTATTTTTGAGTATACACATTGATATTTTATGAAACATGACTTTACTCCTGAGGGAATGTATGGTCATAAGATATGGATGAACAATAAATTGGTAAAAGTGCACCTGCAATTTTGTTATGCATTTGGTGTCCTCTTTGGTCTCTATGTAGTCTATGATTTCCAGAAATGTCTTTTTATTTGCACTTCCCTTTTTTCTTTTGTTTTGAGTCAGCCAAGAAAAAATTGTAATTTGAATGACAAGAATTGAGGAATGAGACAGTGAAATTTGTGTCAAATACTATTCAAGTTTTTGGTTTCATTAGCAATCTTACAAAATTTTAAAAATTGTGGACCCAATTACTACTTTGGTCCCAAATTATTTGTCTGCCTTAGAAAATGAGGACTTAAAATTAATGTATGTTTGCTGTCAATATATATATATATATATATTTTTTGGTACAAATTAAAAGTATTTAAAGAGATATTTTAATTGGTGGTAAAAAAAAAAAATTCGGTATGAAAATACATTATTTTTAAGTTCTCGTTGTTGTTATTATTATTTATTTTTTTATTTTTTTCTCTGTTGAATAAACAATTTGGGCAGAGGTGGTATTAATATATTTACACTTACCTAACATTTCTCTAGGAATGTGAGATTACCATGGGGAAGTGAGGTGTTGAAATAAATATTTAATCAGAAATTATTTTTCCATTCTAATCCATTCCAAATGTTGGAATCATGGTATTTGACATCACATTTTCATTCTCCCTCAATATTCTTGCCATTCAAATGCCTTGAGGTGAATGTTAACGTTAGTACCATATTATGAGCCTAATTATTTTTTAATGTCATTACTAGTAATAAAAAAATCTGTGTTAATGTTTTTCAAGCATATCCTTAATGAAAAATGATAAAATTTTAAATATTATGAGCCTAATTATTATTATTTTTATTACTATTTTTCACCAAAATAGCGAGATTCTTGTGGGAAATTGGGTTTGTGGGAAATTGGGTAAATCGGATTCTTACTTAGCTGAATTACTTTATTCTGATCCATTTTGAATGTTAGAACTTGTGATGCTTTGAATACTTGGAGGATTCATGTGAGCACCGGTGGGGATCGCCCTCTCAAGAAATCTCAAAAATTCAAATATAGAGTTGTAATTTCGACAGGTTAAACCCCAGTAATCCAAATGTTGGACAGGTTGAACCCGAGTAATTCGAATGCCATTTGAAAATTTTTAAGGTCTTGACATTGTTCTTTTGCCTTCAAGTTGGGGCTAAATGTTTTCATCTCGGATTTATTTTTGTTTGGACTTGGGATGAAGTGATTCACAACCTAAGCAGTAAAGATACTCATAAAATTATATAATGGGTATTTTTTTTTTGTTTTTTGGGTAAAAAGAGAAATTCATTGATAGCGATAAAGATTACAAGAGTTTAAGCATTCATACAAAATCAAACAACCCCAAAACAAAATTGCATATACTGTAATACAAATAAAAACTAGAAATAGTCGCTAAGCTTCCATAGCTAAATGCCTCTTCATCCATTATCAAAAGGGAAGGAAGTATTGCTTTCTGCATGAATTCTTGAAAAAGCAGAAAAACCAGCCAAACGGAGAGCTTGTGAGATCAACCAGCTACCATCTAGTGAGATTCTGCAGATATTAAAGGAGCGAACTAAAATGCAGAAATAAAAAAAAGGGACTGCTATAGCTTGCAATTCTTTACTGTTCTCCAGCTGTTGAAAGAAAGATTGAGAGTTAGTAATGATATTGACATTTACAAAAGAGTGCTCTTGGGCCCATTTGACAGCAGCAATGGCTGCTGCAATGTGAGCACAAGGCCTTTGAACAATAATTTTCTTGAACAAAGAACCCACAAGACAGTTACTAGTTTGAACACAACACCAATCCCCACTGCTAGATCGTTATTGTTGAAAACAACTCCACAGTGAATGTCAAGGACAGCCAAATTGGAATCTTCACAAGTTGCATTGAATTTAGAGAAGTTAAAGGTTTTAGGTGATGGTGCAAAAGAGGGTTGAATGCAAGGTTCAACTGAAAGTTGGTGAGCAGAGGAAATATGAGCCGAGGCAGAGACAGTGTGTGCTTGTGAAAGGAAGAGTAAAGGATTTTCGCTTGAAGCGTACCTTGCAGGGGACAAAGCTTTTTCAAATCAAATACAATTTTATTCTTAGCATCCCAAATGGTCCACAAAATGCAAGAAATTTGGAGTAGAATGTCCAATTGTTTAGGCTTGCAATTGAAGGCAAAATTAAACAAAAAACCCAACCAATAGGACAAACGAGAACAAGCCAAATTGATCTAAAAAAATCGCGAAGCAGAAAAATGTGTCTTGAGGTTTCAATTCGCCTATGGCAAAAAGGACAAAAGATATCTCCCTTCCAACAGACACATGAAAAAAGCTCACTAAGAGGAAGACAATCATGGCAGATTTGCCACAGAAGAAATTGTATTTTGAAAGGAATTGGAATAGACCAAAGTTGGTCCCACATAAAATTAGGCCAATAGGTGTGTGAATAGTCGAGGAGGGCACTAAATCACAAGAGGGAAAAGAAGAAGATGATGAAGAAGGAGATGAAGCAGGAGAAGATGAGGGAAACATCTCTTGATGCTTCAGATTAATAAGAAGGTGATAAGCTGAGCTAACAGAGAAGTCCCCTGAATGAGAGAAGCCTCATATGTGTTTATCAGGAAATTCAAATTGTGAAAGAGAAAAAGAGAATAAGGAAGAGAGAAAATGAGCAAAACAATGGGAGGAAAGAGAGAATTTTTTTAGAGGGACATTCCATTTATTTTGCTCCAAAAGAATAAGGTCCCTTACGCTGTGTTTGGTTAGGGGATTTGGGGAGGGATTTGGAAAGGGAAAGGAAAAAAGTGTGTGAAACTAGGTGAAATATAGGCATATTTTATTCACATTTCACCTATCTTTTTCATTTTCTTTTCCAAATCCCTCCTCAAATCCCCAACCAAACACAGTATTACTGTAGCACTAGCAGGGTGATTAAACACAGATTTCAGATTCAGCATCTCTTCTTTATGGGTATATCTGTTAAGTGAAGTCTTATAGTCCATAGTCAGAATTTTCATTTAACAAAATTAACGGAAGAAATAAAATTTCTAACTATCCTCCTATACAACAATAAATCTACTCGGAGAATTTTTACTGTCCGTTAATCACAAGGAAGTGATAGTGGGTGGAATGGTCCGGGAAGTTAGAGCTAGAGCTTGTTCTCTCAAGAGAGTTAAGAATTATTTGCAAAATGGGCAAATCTGTATTGATTGGGGCTGACTTACTCCAGTTTGCAGACTTGAATAGATTTTATAGCTTTCTTTTGTTTTGTTGTTTGATTTGGTTTTTGATCTGTTCATTTGTTTCTGGAGTGCAGGGGTATGCCCTTGTTACTTGTGTTTTTTGTGTTTTGTGTGGAATTAAATTTCAAGTTAAAAAAAAAAAAAAAAACTAAAAGTGTTAATTGAAATATATTATCGATATCATTAAAAATTAGAGAAAATTATATATAAGTCCTATTAGGAGACTTATGCTACATATGGTCTTACTAAAAAACTTATGTTCTCATAAGTCAAGAAGTTTGTTGACACATTTACCCTCAATATTAGTTGTTAATATTATAAATAATAATAAAATCATATATAGAAAATTGAATGTTACCATCGACCATATCTATATAAACGTAATGTAACGTGACACCTACATAAACGTAACGTGACACCTATGATTTATAGGAAATTGAATGTTGTCATAGATCATATCTACATAAACGTAACATAACGTGACACCTACATAAACGTAACGTGACACCTATGATCTATGGTAACATTCAATTTCCTATATAGGAAATTGAATGTTACCATAAATCATATTTATATGAAACGTAACGTGACACCAACATAAACTAGCAACATTTTCACATTCAATTTAAAAAAATAAAAACTCATTAAGTTTGCGAAACATAACGTGACACGTTACGTTACGTTTATGTAGGTGTCACATTACGTTACGTTTATGTAAGATTTTGTAGAATACATTCCTATCGAAATAGGACTTGAGACTCTATAAGAAATTACATAAGACTTAGCCTAGCATAAATGTCTGAAAAAAGACTTATAAATAAGTCTCCCTAAAAACTATTAATTAACTTAATGGTTAATTAATGAAAAATGTTGTTTGTTATGAGATTTTTTAAAAGGCGAGATATAATTTCTAAAATCACATGAACTAATTAATATTTTAAGCAAATCTTAAAGAAATATATTTATAATTTACCCTTAATTATTTGTTGTAATTTTGTTATTGTCAAAGCGCATGAGTTTGGACCTGTGAATTTATTTTGTGGTTAACGTCATCATTAATGTGGGTACATTTCGAGAAGTTAAAATTTCAATGTTCATTATCTATACAAGGAAAGACTCTTTTCATACTCTATAGAAAATTCATACAAAATTTTTTATAAGAATGATGTAATAATATTATCTTTGTAAATAAATTCATCTTCATAAGTGATTCATTTTAAAATGAAAAGTTCATATTGAGCCACATCATTATATATAAATTTTTTTTATGAATTTTATGTTTGTATATTATTGCTAATGAAATGTGATAATTAGAAAAATCTTTATTAGCCTCATTTAGGAACATATTATTTTAGTTACTTTTTGATTAAAAAATCAGATAAAAAAGTTAGCATGTTTGGGACAAATTTTTAATTTTTTTTTAAAAATGCGCAAAAATATTAATTTTCTTTTAAAAAAAATAATTTTTTAACTTTCAAAACTAAAATTCAATATTTCCAAACTACCCAATCCAATATTATTCATCTAAATGAGAGCCATGTTTGAGTTATCAAAAAAAAAAAAAATGAGAGCCATGTTGCAAACATGGTAATAGGGGATTATCTAAAATTCTCGTACGAATCAAGATTAGACACATGACCACTAACTAACAGCGTAAACGAGCTCCTAAATCAATAACCAGCATCAAATGCGTGACAAATTGAATTATGGCCAACGACATCTAGTTCAAAACTTGGTACATCAATATTCATTTAGAAGCAAACTATCTAACACTTTCAAATTTACATTTCATTTAATTTTTCCTTTCTAGTTTATTCTGCCCCGAAAATCTCTTCCTAAATTTAGAATGATATTATTAACACCCCAATTAATATTTAGACCCCTCATTTTTTTGGACTTTTGCTTACTGTAGGAGGTTTGAGGTGAACAGTGATTAAGAGAGTGATTAGAGGGGCAAGACTATGTTAATAGTCCAACAAATTTGGGCTTGTAGAAGAAATGAGTGGCTGGGGAGATGAGTCAACAAAAATTTGGGAAAGTTAGAGAATGAGTAGTTAGGTGAGGGTGGAGCAAGTGGTTCAAGGAGAAGAGAATGACAGTGCACAAATGGATAGCATCTCCTCAAGTCCCCAAAAATCTTCTTCTTGGACCTTGAAAATGGGTCCTATTTATAAGTATTTCCTTAACATCAAAGGATACCAAGTGGCCAAATAAAGTGAGGACATATGTCCCTAAGAATCACATGAAATATTTTGTCTTGAACCACCAGGCTGAAGGTGTCACGTGTCTCTCTATATGTACTATGTACTATCTGTTTGGCATAGATGCTTCAGTAAGTGCACTTGCGGTGAGAGTGTTTGCCGTGGCAACTTGCCTTCTCAGCTTAAACCTCAACGAGTCCACTTGCGGCGGTAATATTTGTAGTTGCACTTGGCCTTCTCAGTTCAGTTTAGCCAAGACATGCATTCTTAAGACTTCATAGCCTGCTATCAACTATGTTCGTGTTCACCTCAGCAATACCTCCACCTTTAACCATCTAACCACAAACTCCTCAGCTTCCCAGGGTGAAGGCCACAACTAAGCTTCCTATCAACCATGTTGTGCCTTAGTACCAAGCCCAAGGAGGCTTCTTTGATCTTGCTTGTGTAACCAAGGCAGGTCCATGACCTGGGTAATGCAAAGGGAGTCCCCCAGCTTTATCTATCTTTTTGCTCAATATTCAGATAAGGGTTTTGATAGTTGCCTCTGCTTAGCCATTCCCTTGGGGGTAGTATAGAGTGGACTTGTGGTGCTTGATTCGATAAGTGTCCAGCAGCCTTCCCACATGGCGGTTTACAAATGGAGTTCCATTGTCAAATAACACCACTTTAGGTATACCAAACCTACAAATGATGTTTTCTTTGATGAAGTTGGCCACTATTGCACCATTCGTCTTTCTCATTAGTATGGCCTATACCCACTTGGTGTTGATTTTAGCCACTGCAAGTATCCATCGGTAGCCTTTGGATTGTTGTGCTATAGGGCCTATCAAGTCGAATGCCCAAGTATGGAACAGGTACGATGTCTTGACATTGTGCAGGTCAATTGTCGGCGCATGTATCAGATTCCCAATTTTTTTATAAGACTGGCACCTCCTTACAAAGTTCTTAGCATCCTTTTTTATCTTCAACCAGTAGTGGCCGAGGTGAATAAGGTGCTCATATAGCCGTTGTCCTCCTCGATGCTCTACTTTGTGGGCTTATTTCAGCACTTCATTTGCCTCATCCTTGGACAGACATGCTAAGGGTGCCCCTTCGAAACTTCTGCGATACAGCTTTCCTTGGTCAAAGAAGAAGCGGAGGGCCCACCTCTTAACTCTGATTGCATTGGCTCTGTTCTCAGGCACTGCTTAAGAACTGAGTTTCTTCTTCTTTAGGGTAGGATTGGCATTTTGCACATTGCCTCTGCAACTCAGTGTTATCCTTTTCCATCTCTGGTCAGTAATAGTTTGCCTTTATATCCGTTGGTGTAGACTTATATTTCCGTCTCCACAGGACTTAGCATGGGTCTGCTTAAGTCTGTAAGTTACTTTTTGCTTGTCGACACATCTTGCTAACAGATTGTTGGGGCCACAAAAACATAACTCTCCTCTAAGGAGCAAGAATGGTGCAAGTTCTGCTGGTCTAATAGCTCCTTGGCCTGTTTTCAGCTGTTGAATTATGTCTTCTTTCTACCCCTCAGCATCTTGCTTTGTATGTCCTTAAGCTAATACTATTGGTGTTGTTTCTTTCTCGATGACAATGGCTATACTATCATCTGGTATATCCACCTTTGCCCTCCAGTATAGCCAAGGCGTCGGAAAAACGGTTGTGTGTTCAATGGGTATGTTGGATTTGGACATCATCAAACTGAGCAAGCAACTTTTGAACTATAGTGCGGTATGGGGCCAAAAAAGGCTCTTTCAAGGCAAAATCACCAAGTGTTTTCTTTACGATCAGCTTAGAGTCACCCTAAATTTTTAACTTGCGGAGGCTTTTCTTTTGAGCAGCAATTAGGCCCAACATTAGGGCTTCATACTCAGCCTCGTTATCCGAACATTCAAAGTCAAGCTTGTATGATGAGTGAAACTTCTGTCCATCTTGACTCGTCAATGTTATGCCAGTACCACATTTGCCAGCCCTAGAGGCTCCATCAAATTTCAAGTTTGAGTAAGCCTCAATTTCTACTGCTGAGACGTGAACCTCACTAGGTAGAGTTACTTTTGCAAGTTCATGTTTGCTAGATAGGAACTGTGCTAGTAGATCTGCAAGTGCTTAGCTCTTGATAGCCCTTGGTGTAATGCACGTGATGTCATACTTTGTTAGAGCCAACATCCATCTCGCCATTCTTCTAGTTAGAGTAGGCTTGCTCAATAAGTACTGGATTGGATCACTCTTGGTCATAACCTGGATCGGATGTGCCAAAAAATAGTGGTACAACTTCTGCACTGTGAAGATCAAGGCCAAACAATGTCTCTCAATCGAGGTATACCCACCATTGACTTTTTAAGTGATGTAATAGACTGGCTTTTCAGTACCATCTATGTCTTGGACAAGTAAAACTCCAATGGACCGAGGTGTGGAGGTAAGGTAAAGTAGCAGAGGCTTTTTAGGTTGTGAGGCAATCATGGTAAGTGGTGAGGTAAATGTTTTCTTCACCAGATCAAAGGGCTGTTGGTGTTCTTGCAACCATTCGAACTTGTGATTCCTTTTTAGCAGTGTCTCAAAGGAAAAGGTTATTTTAGCAAGGGCTGGAATAAACCTCCTAATGTATGACACTTTGCTTATGAATTTCTTCAAGGCCTTTTGAGAGTGTGGCGGTGATATCTCCATGATTGACTTTATTTTATCTCCATCTGCTTCAATCCCACATTGGTGTACTAGGAAACCAAGAAACTTTCCCACAGTAACTCCGAAGGCATACTTGAGAGGGTTCATCTTTAAGCAAAATTTTTTACAGCGCTGAAAAACTTTTTCCAAGTGGCAGAGGTGTCGGTCCGCCTCAATAGACTTTTTATCACTAGATTGTCTACATACACTTTTACCTCATGATGTAGCATATCATGGAATACTGCAGTCATAGCCCATCGGTAGGTTTCCCTTGCATTTTTCAAACCGAAGGGCATCACCGTGTAGAAAAAATTTCCCAAGGGTGTTTTGAATGCTGTCTTTTTTGCATCTTCTATTGTTATCTTTATCTGATTATAGCCATTGAATTCGTCCATAAAGGAGAACATCTGATGGCCTGCGGTGAAATTGACGAGGGTATCGACACGGGGCAACAAACTCGTCTTTGGGATAGGCCTTGTTCAGGTCGTGAAAGTCCACGCAGATCCTAACCTGGCCGTTCTTTTTCTTCACAGACACAATATTTGCTAACCAAGTTGGGTGTTGTATGGGCTTAATGAACTTAGTCCTCTGCAACTTCTCTACCTCTTCCTTAATCTTTGTTTCAAGATCAGGATAGTATTTTCTAGCATGGCCTAGAGTTAGGAATGGTGTCAAGGTGATGGGTGACAAGAAATGAGTCAAGGCCAGACATTTCATCATATGTCCAAGCAAAGACATCACTATATTACTTTAGTAGTGCTACCAACTATGCCTTAGCTGCTGGAGCCATTATATTACTTATAAACGAAGGTTTGCTTTGCCTTGATATGTTGTGGAGGTCAACCTCAGCAAGTACCTCTTATTGCAGCTTAGGCCTATCTTGCATGCATTCTGCAGTTATTTTCGGTCTTAACCAATCCTTTTTGAGGCGGTTCGACGTCACATTTATTCCTCTCGGTGTCATGCTCCCAGGGTATGAAGTCTGGCCCTCAAGACCGTCACAAATAGTAAACAGTCTTGCCGTCCTCGCAGACTTTAACAATCTTTGGCGAGGGACTTGTGGACTTTCTACTCCTCTTGTGCCCACTACTTGTTGGAGATGCCTCCGTATCTCGAATGTCTTTCCACCTTGGTAACTTTACCCTCGTAACTTTGCTAGTCCTTGGGGTTTCATTAGTTAATAGCTCAATAAAGAAAACTACATCAGAGTAGTGTGCCTCCTCTACTCCAAATGGCTTTTCAGACATATTTATGGTCACTGTTCTCTTGCCCAATTTTGTCTTTACACATTAATGATAACTTGATGGGATAGCCCCATATCGGTGCATCCAAGCTCTGCCAAGTATCATATGGTAATTTGTATCTACCTCAATCATAAGGAACTTAGTTGTGGAGCGGATCTCACTAACTGCCAAGTCCACTACAACATAACCCTTAGTTACTTTTTTCTCTCCACCAAAGCCTGTCATAGTAATGGGTTGGCACATCATCCTAGATTTTGGAATACTAACCTTCGCAAAGGTGTTCGTAGTCATGATGTTTGTGGATGCCCCCTATCAAGGAAAGCGCGCTTGAACTCTACATCATTTATGTAACCTGTGACGAAAAGAGGGCGGTTATGGGGGAATGGGTACACTCGGTCTGCCTCTGAAAAAGTAATGGACTTATAATCTTCCTGGATACGCTGAGACACATACTCCTTAGCCTTAGCAACTTTGGTATAATACACTTCAGAGATGTTGATGAGGGCCTTTGTTGCCTCCAACCTGGTGGCTTAGCTTAGCCCCAGTTGGTCAAAGAAGGTACGAAACTTGACAGAGTTTTGCAAGGCATGGCCATGGGTATCCTCTGCAAGTTTTTCCTTCGCAGGTACTGCTTTAGAGAAGTTGGCCCGCTGTAATTTCCGCCAGCTCATCATATAAGGATGCCATGTGCACTTGATCACGCACAAGCCCAAGATACCCAATCATATGTACATTCTTCCCCTTCTCCTTGTGGTTAAGATAAGGGTCTTTTCTCGTATCATAGTTACCCACATCTTTGAACTTCAACACATTCGTAGTAACTTTTTTTTCTTGAAGATACTTTTCAAAGTCCAACAGTCCCTAGTAGGGTGTGTGGTGGCTCTGTGATAGATGTAATAATCTGGACTCTCTTTATCCTCCTTGGTCAGGGAACATCAGAAAGTAAGTTCGCCGTCAGCTATCCATTCTTTGACTAAGGCTTTGACATTTTCAAGACTGCAAGGATAAGGGTTCCTGTCCTCATAACTCTTCATCTTTCGAGAGGATGACATCTCTCCTAGCGAGCGGCTCCCTCCTATGGGGATTATCGCAACAACTCTACTACCGCGAGAGTAGCAATGACTTTTACGAGATCTGTGCAAAGGGTGTAGTGCTGAGGTTTCTAGCCAATTCAATCAAGGCTGAAAAAGTAGATAGATTATGATTTACCAAGAAAAGTTTGTCGTTGCCTATGGCACCCTCCACACATATATGCTAACTAAGTGAGCTTCATGCACTGGTTTGTCGCAGTCAATGGCTTTGTCCTGGAATCGCTTAACATAATCAAGTATATCTTCGCCTTCCTTTTGGACATCTCGCCTAAGTGTGAGGGTTGTGACTTTTTCTTAGACTTGAAAAAACTTCGTATGAAACTTGTTCACCATCTCCTCTCAATTCTTAATTGAGTTAGGCACCAAGTTCACGTACTAGTTGTAGGCCCTTTCAGTGAGTGATTTGGAAAACTCCCGAAGGCGCAGAGGGTGATTACTACCATGGACACCATGGGTTTCAATGAACCTCACCACATGTTCTCTAGCATACCTTGCTTTCCATCAAACTTCACAAACGTGGGCACTTTATACCCAGTTAGATATGGCATAGCCAGTATTTTCTGAGGAAATGAGGGCTTAACATTTGGATCTAGAAGAGATGATAGCTGCTTTTTGTTACACTCTTGCTCAAGCATAGCGTAGACGTCGGCTAGAGTGACGAAGTGAGTGGGCTGGTAAGGACCAGTCTGCTCCTGGGTAGTTGAACCAGCAGTTGTGTCGTTCGTTTGAGGTACCGCCGAAGGCACCTGGATCGGAGCCTGATTCTCACGGAGTGGGTAAGGTGCTAGGTTTGGGACTGCTACAGGCGAAAATGCCTGTGCTGGAGCTAGCCTGGATGCCATGGTCATAATTGCTTCGGTGAGAGTTTGTAATTCTGTCAAGATCTCCCTCTATATATCCTAAAGTGACTATACTATTTCCACTACAACACTGTGGTCGTGGTCTTCAGCATGTGCTGCTCTGCTATTAGAAGAACCTTACTGCCGTGGTTGCTGCTGAACTTCACCTTCTGCTATTTTTTCAGTGAAGTGTGAAAGCCACTACGAGTATGAACCATCAACAAAGCAGCCTCCCAGATAGAGTTACTAGAAATGTAGGGGGTTCGAAGTGAATAGCGATTAAGGGAGTGATTAGAGAGGCAAAACTATGTTAATAGTCCAACAAATCTGAGCCTGTAGGAGAAATGAGTGGCTGGAGAGATGGGTCAACAAAATTTTGGAAAAGTTGGAGAATGAGTAGTTAGGTGAGGGTGGAGCAAGTGGTTCGAGGAGAAGAGAAAGGTAGTACACTAATGGACAACATCTCCCAAAGTTTTCCAAAAATCCTCTTCTTGGACCTTGGGAAATGGGTCCAATTTATAGGCTTTTCCTTGGCACCAAAGGATACCAAGTGGCTAAATAAAGTGAGGACATATGTCCTTAAGAATCACATGGAATATTTTGCCTTGGACCACCAGGTTAAAGGTGCTATGTGTCCCTCTGCATCTACTATGTGCTATTTGTTTGGCATAGATGCCTCAGCAAGTGCACTTGCGGTGGAAATGTTTGCCGCTGCAACTTGCCTTTTCAGCTTGAACCTCAGCAAGTGCACTTGCGGCCTGTAATGTTTACCGCTACACTTGCCTTCTTAGTTCAGTTTAGCCAAGACATTCATTCTCAGAACTTTATAGTCTGCTATCAACTATGTTCATATTCACCCCATTGATGCTTCCACCTTTAGCCACCTAACCACAAACTCCTCAGCTTTCCAGGGCGAAGGCCACAGTTAAGCCTCTTATCAGCCATGATGTGCCTTAGTACCAAGCCCAAGGGAGATTCCTTGGTCCTGCCTGTGCAACCAAGGCAGGTCCATGACCTGGGTAATGGGAAGGGAGTCCCTTACTCTCGGGTTTCCCTCAAAAGAATGAAATGAATTATTTGGCTTACTCACGAATAAGGTAGAAGCTATGTATATATAATAGATTCATGATACAATTTAGGAAATGATATACAATTTAGGAAACGATATAAACAAGGAAACAATACTATATCAGTGATTAACACAATCACAGATTATATATATAATACTAAAAATAAAAAGATTATATGTACTCTTATTTATATATTTTACATTCTCCCTCAAGCTGGTGTGAAGATATTCAACAATCGCAGCTTGCCAATAGATAATTGGAATAAGTCGAAAAAAACTCAGCAACTAGTCCAAATAAATGCTACTGAACAAATCTGAGAGTCCACTAAATAAAAAAGGCCAAAAAGTGCTTAATACATCAGCACCACTCTATAGAAAGGGAAAAAAGAAATTAGCAATTGAACTGCCCTAGAAGAGTTGCCGAAGCATCTATGGCCAGGAAACACCCTGGTCGGCTGCCAACAAGACCTTGGTTAACATCATAGCCTGGAGCTAATACTGGGAGATAATTTATGGTCATGCCAGACCGTTGTAGAAATTAGTCGGAACTAATGTCGGGACAATTTAAGGTCATGCTGGATCGTTGTAGGAACTGACCGGAATCAATGTCGGGACAGTTTATAAGGTCATGTCGGACTATTGTAGAAACTAATCAAAATCAATATCGGAACAGTTTAAGGGGTCATATCGGACCGTTGTAGAGACTAACCAGAATCAGTGTCAAAGCAGTTTAAAAAGGTCATGTTGAACCAATGTAGAGTATTAGATGTTGAACCAGCAAGTGTGGCACGCACATAACTTATGATATGGTGCTAAATGATGATGGCAATAGATGACTAAGTGTACCAAGGGGCGTCTTATTAGAAAATGTTCCAGGGAGCGGCTTTGGTGGTGCACTAGAGGGGGAAGCTTTAGCTGTGTGCCAAAGAAGACGGCTTAGGTGGTGCGCCAAGGGGGCGACTTCGGTTGTGCGCCAGATAGGGCGGCTTAGGTGATTCACATGGTATACAACCATTCTCTCCATGATATAGGTATAATACCCGCCTCAAACTAAAATAGGTTTGAAGATAGAAACCTATTTGATGTTAAAATAGAGGGAAAACAAAGTGGAACAGAAACACAAAAAAAAAAGAAGGATTACAAGTAAAAAAAAAATATGATAGAGATATTTAGAATAGGAATAAACTAGTGGATAGAGGAAGAGATCACCACAAAGTGATACTGAAAGAAAATATGGTTGTGAAATGGGTTGAGGTCCGGCGGACGACCAAGGCAAGGCTGTCCCCCATCGGCAAAGCAAAATTACTAGGTACTTAACCTAACTCTAATACCAAAAAGAATGAAAAGAATTATTTTGGCTTACCCATGAATGAGGTAGAGGCCATGTATATATAATAGATTCATGATATAATTTAGGAAACGATATAACTAAGGAAACAATACTAAATCAGTGATTGACACAATCACAGATTATATACATAATACTAAAAATAAAAAGATTCTATGTATTTTAATTTCTATATTCAACACCTTACTTCCTTCTTTGCAAGGTGACCACGGTATACTGGTTTTTCTGGGCCTGCTATCAACTCCAACCAGTAAGCTTTGGGGCCTACTATCAGCGCCAAGTTAGTGAGTGTCGGGGCCTGCTATTAGCGCTGAGCTAATGATGACTTTGGGGGCTTGCTATTAGCCTTAGGCTAGTAACGCCTTGGGGCCTGCTATCAGTGCCAAGTATTAGCCTCTACTTGTAGACGGAGAGTTTCTCTCAAAGGTTGTTGTCACCTTGGTGGAGTCTTCCTTCCGCAAGTTAGTTGCGGTAGTTGTAGTTGTTGTGACGGTTGTTTCCTGTGGCAAGTTCAAATGGCGGTGTTGACAATACTAGAGATAGCGGTGCTGACAAAGTACCTCTGTAACTTGGCCGTTGCAAGTGCTGCATTTGCAACTTAGTTGCTTCGGTTTTCTTCTTTCCCTTTCCCTCAGCAACTTCAAATGGCGGCGCCAACAATACTTGAGATGGCGGCGCCGACAATACTATGAATGGTGGTGCTGAGACAAAGTGCCTCAGTAACTTGATCGCTACAAGTGTTGCCTCTGGAACTTGACTTAGACATTTTTCTTCATGGAGTTTGTTCAGACCCTTTGTAGGTCGGACCTATCCCGACCCACTATTGACCCACTTCCCTTAGGCTTTAGCCCATGCCCTTTTAATCATTCCCTGTCGCCTAATAGGGCGACCTCTGCACTTAGGTCCATACTTAATTTTGACATTAATTTCTGACCCTCTACACTTACAAAATTAGAAATCTTAAAAATTTCTAAAATCTCCCAAAATAATATCAAAATTATCTTTCAAAAAACATTACACTCACCAAAATGCATACCCCTATAAAAATCTTTCGTCTCCCAAAATCCTTAACAATTGAACTTACAAATTTTCTTCTCATTATCAAGAGAGTTGAAAGAGTTGTACCATTGATTTCTTTGTCGTCGATCTTTGTCATAGTTGATCTCTCACTACCAGCCTCTCTCTATCATTGATCTTTCAGCCGCCATGTTTGGACCTGTGTTGCCGAACAAATTACCCATGTTCGAATCTATGTTACTGAACAATTTGTACATGTTTGGACTTGTGTTACCAAATATTATAAAAACATCCTGTGTATGTGAACAGGTTTGACCCATCAAAGTTTAACAAACAAAGATAAGTATGCATCTACTAGTTTGATTAACAAATAGCACTAAAGTTCATTACATAACCAAAACACAAGTATGCACTAAGGTTACATCCAAAGTGTCAAACATGTAACACTTTTGATTTATAAGCCTTTGGAATGCATTTAATTCCATTCTTTTGTTATTGAAATCTCTTGGTTGGTGTATATTGATGTTGGTTGAGTGAGAAATTTGATCCATACCTTGATTAGAACGTTAATTTGTGCATTAATCTGTCAGAAAGATGATATAGAACCTTAGAAATTTGATCTGAGTGTCGACACTGAGCTTCTGAGTGTCGATACTTGCATTCCTTCCTCTTCTCCTCAACATTCTATTTTTGGGTGTCAACACCGAGGTAGTCTGGGGTCGACATTTGCTTTCTTGTTATTTTTGTTAAGCATTTTTCTTTCTAGTGGGTGTCGACACTGTCTAGTTTGAGAAAGACTTAGGTGCGCACCGCTTGGAAGTGTCAACACATGGGTAATGTGGGGTCGACACCTTACCAGTTGTGAACTTATTCCTTCGTGCTCATGCACGCGAGTGTCGATACCGCTCTTTGAGGTGTAGACACTTGACAGAAAACCCAAGATATTTCAATCATGTTTGGGCCCCACTTTTTGAAATTTTTGACTTTATATTTTATATATTCTTGGGCCCTATAACCCATTTTACCCCTCCATTATAAATAGAAACTCTCTCTCACTTTTTCCTCACTCTTTCTCTCTTTACCATTACTCTCTTTCTTCTTACTTAGTTATTGAGAGCTTCAAGCTTGGGTTTCATCTCCTTAGAGGTAGAATCTATCCCTAATCCTTGAGGGGAAAAGGTAGAACATATCAAGGGCTATGTTTGGAATAGATCGGATCGTGTTTTTGTGGTCGTCGAAGTTTGGGTCTTCAACTCTTCTCTCTCATTCTTGAGATAAAAATACCTTAACCTTGTATATCGATATTTTGAAATGAGTATGTGGTATTTTCTTAGATATAGTGGTTTATGAGATAGATGGTTTTGTTAATAAAAAAAAGGTGTTGATGTTTAAAAATGAGGTTATTACTCAAATTTTTGAATATTTTGAAAGTTTTGTGTAAAAGTGGGCATTTGTTGATGATCCTTGGATAGATGAAGGAAATGAGAAACCCCTCCAAATTTTTACAAAACCCTAATTTGTGATTTTGATTTTAAAGGTGGGATTTGAGAATAAATTGCCACTTGTGATGAAATTGAGTTGATGATATGTTGATACATTTGGAAATCTTGAAATGATGTGAATCTTGGAAATTGTGTTGAAATGATGGATGGTTATGGAGGCTATTGAAAGCTATGAGATTGTAATACCTTTTTCCCATGGATTAAAATGTTTATTTCTTATGAAATTAAAAAAGGACTTTAGGAAAATTATTGTATTTGTGAACTCATGCATCACTTTGCATTTCATGATTTTTAGCTCACACTATTTTATCATCATGAATATCGGAATATTGGAAAGGGGGTAAATGGCATAGTAATCTAAGTAGAGAATCGGTTTTGGAAATGTGTTGAGTATTGTGTTGGTACCCGCGTAGGGAGTCAATGTGCCCAATTGCCCTGTTTTGAGCTTGATGCCGGACGAATGTGGGAAAGTGTTTTCTAAGTGCCCAATTGTCCTTCTGTACTTGGGCTTAGTTTGGCATCTTCAAAAAAAAGATAAAAACTCAAAAAGTTACTAAAAAAGTTTAAAAGTTATTACTATTCACCAAAAAAAAAATTATAAAAAAAATTATTTTTACACAAAAAAGGTACAACGACGTGAGTTGCCTTTACCTGACTTTGGTGAGAACAAATTACACAGGTAGAGGCAAGCTTAAGGACGGTGTTGTTCGGCCTGTGGGGGCCCATCACGGGTCCCGTTTTTATAATCTGAACCGTCAATGAGTAGAACTCGTCGAGTACTATATTCTTGTAAAAAATCACGTTGATCGGATATCGCTAACTACATGATCAAATCAGTTTTGTATAAAAAAATAGATGGTATTATAGTTAATGGTTGCCAAAAAACTAATCCGATCAGATAGCTATCGATATTCGATCAACGTGATTTTTCACAAACATATAGTACTCGACGAGTTCTACATATTGAACGGTTCTGATTACCAAAATGAAACCCGTAGTTGGCCCCACGGGCCGAACATCACCGTCTAATTTAATACCCGAAAAGGAGGCAAGCATATCCTATATGCTAGTTTGCCCACTGCTTTGCCCAGCATACTGCCTATTCTTCTCTCTCTTCTCCTATACACTAAATTATACAATTTTTTAATACATATTTTTTCATAAAAAGTCAAAAAGTTATCTCAAATAATCATATTTTTTTCTTCAACTTTTTAGTTCAAAAAGTCAAAAAGTACATTTATTTAGAACATCACAAATAACCCTTGCTGATAAATTTAGAAAAGGGCTGTGATTCCTACACCCAGTGGGGCGACCCCCACTGACGACCCCCAGTGAGGTGTCACCTCCACATTGGCCGGAAAAAAAAAAAAAAAAAATAATAGTTTTTTTTTTTCACCAATCACATGCGACCCCCAGTACCCCCACTGGGGGTCGGAGGCATTTTCCTTTAGAAAAATGATTGTTTTAGATGCCTAATCGTGCTTCCGTATTGAGCCAGTAAATTTGGGACATTAACATATAAAATCTCTATATACGTGTTTGATACTTGTGGGATTCTAGTGCACATTTATTACCCTCTATTTGGTGTTGGTTTGTTTTTGGAATAAAAGTGAAGGATATTCATAGGTATGATCATACTTGAATCAAATATTTATATACTTTGTTAAATGTATTTTTACTGAACAATCTTACTCATTCCTATCATAAATAACATTTTAGGTCAATATGACAAAATCCTACTCCGTTGACAAGAAGGTGGAGACTTGTAATAGGGCACGAAAGCTCATTTTAGACGTTTAATTGTTGTAGCTATTGAGCTTATGTATTTGGGAACATGATTCCATTTTTGTGAAATCAAGACCCATGTCTGGAAAGTTGTAAACCATTAGGACATCTTATTTGTATCTATCTAGCTCTTTGAACCATAAGTGTTATTAATTGTATCTTGAAAATGTGGTGTTGTATTGTGAACTTATAATCTTTTGAGAAGTTCAAGGAGAAAAAGAAGCATTTTTGTTATCATCATATTGACTCCATCTATATCTTTATTTCACGCCAACATCTGTTGTGAAATGGAAATAAAAATACACGATTGATGCCAAACTGATAAAAATAATTATAAATTGATTAAAATATCAAGGCGTTACAGAGCATATGAATAATGTTCGATTAGATGTTGCCAAACTCATGCTTTTAATTTGGCCTTCTATTGTCATTTTTTTTGGCATATATTCGGGAGTTTAGTACCCAAAAAAATTTGAACCGTTTTCACCATTTTTTTTTGTTTGAAAAAACTTATAATTACAAGGTCAACCTCCACCGGGATACGATCATCATCCAAGATGTGAATCTCCTCTAAGCTTATATTGTGATGCCCCATTTGTCTCATGGTATTGGGATTCACAAAAAAAATTTCACTCATTGCCATTGCCAATAAAATGTGTATTACCGAATAATTGCCTTTGTTGCCATGAAGGGTTTTGGAGGTTTATAAGTTTTGAGTGTACTGAAGTGTGTTGATTGTGATGAAGTTGAATGCTCTTATAAACCCAATGTTATGATTTAAATAGCGGGTGAGTTTAATTGTGAGATAAAGTGTCCCAAAATAATTTATTTTCTTTTTAATAATTTTATTTGAGATTATTATTGTAATAAAAAAATTTAATAGCCAAGTGTGTTAATTGAAGTGCTAGTAGCAGCCCTCCAAATTTTATATCCACACAGACCATTTATTTATTTATTTATTTTTCAAGCCATATAATCTTATGCAAAAAGTCTACCAAAAGCTGAGTTGGGGAAGCTCGTCATGCCTACTTGGGTGTTCCTTTCCAAATACTGAGTCCAACAGCCTACAATTCTCAAGTGTGGGAGGTTGAGAAACAAGCCTTTGTAGTGCACAAACCACTTAGGAGTCCAACATAAAAAGGAAATAACACTATCCCAGATTAAACCACAATCCCAAAGAAGAAAACCACGAGGAAAAGAAAAAAGAAGGAAGAACAGAATGAAAAGCAGCCCCTGCAGAACAACAAAAGAACGCACCGGGGGCAAATTCCAGAACATTACTTCTATTTGGACATTGTAGTAGGTACATGAGATTCCCAAAGCCAATTGTCTGACACACAGCTGGTGGTCTCGCTGACAATTCCATTCTTGACACTGCCATTGAAGGCATCGGCATTTTCCAGTCCAAGAGTTGAATTTTTCCCAGAAACTGTCATTCCCGGATATGAGACATCATCTCCACCTACAGTGATAGTTGGTGAGAGATTACCCAGTCCGCACATGTTCTGACTATTGAATGACTGAGGAGTGGTCAAATGATTTTGTAGAAGATGACTCAAACTAGACGTTAACGAGCCCCTAGCAACCATGTCTTCAGCCAGCTTCACCTGAAGTAGCAGTCCAACATCCATGAGAGATCATAATACTTTTCACCAGCCTTGAAAAGCAGTTGAATGTAAAGACTTGCCAAATAGACTGAAGTGGAAGCGAAGAAAGGTTCACAAATACTGAAGCGTTTGTAATATTCCTTAATTGCTTAACGCACTAATGCTTTTTTCCCCAATCAATTAATGTAGTTTTTAATCACATTCACCAGTAAATGTTGATGAAAGCCATGAATGAACTATTTATTATCAGGAAACAAGGGCTAGGATTTTGCTTGTATTATCTTCCAATTTTTTAATTTGTTAAAACAAAACCATGTTATGTTGGACTTGCAACAATGAGTTTGAAGATATTAATTATCCAATGCCATTCCTTCATTTTATGGCAAGAAGAGGGGAAACCACGATACCTTGGCTCTCAAAGCTTCTACATCTGACTTAAGCACTCGATTATTGGTGGTAGCATCTTTAAATTGTTGAGTAGCATCCGTAAGTTGCTTAAACAAAGCTGCATTATCTCCTCGCAGTTGGTCAACCTAAGAGAAAAAATCAATGATCCAAAAGAAACTTGAAGGAACTCAAAACTTCAGCATGGTTGTGTCCATGAAACTAATTAAAGGGGAAAAAAAATCCTCTACAAATTTGAAGTTGAAGCAAAACTTTTTCAATCTAAAAACTCATTCTAATTCGCAGCCATGCTCCATGTGGTTTGCAAGAGCATAGATAAACAAGAAAAATATAGATTTTACCAAAAAGCGTCCAAGACCAAATAAATTTAAGATCAATTCCAATTTCCCCTCTCAATTCCACTGTCCTTTTAGCATCCAAATGGAGCATTAAGCACAACTTTAGCCTATTCAAATGATACATGATAGGAAAAATTGGTTACCTGCTGCTCAAGTTCTGCCAGCTGTGCTTGCTTTCTACTTCTTGAGCGCCTAGCAGATTCCCTGTTCGAAACCATTCTGAAACCACAGAAACAATATCATGTAGGCACTTACCAAAAATAAAAACAAGACCACGTAGGCTTGTTCAAGATCTAACCCATATTTGTATACTCTGATTCTTAGACATTAATCTACCTTTTGATGCGTTTTACATCCATAGTAGGGTCAGTGCTCTGTTCACAAGGACCAGCTTCTGTCTCTAGGTCATCATCATCTGATTGCTCATGCGAGGAACCACTGGTAGCTCCCGTTGCTTGATTATCTCTGCCTTTCGGTTTGGTAGTTGAATATGGACTGCTGACTAACCAATCACATGTTCATAAACAACAACAAAGAAAAGTAATTACACCAAATTCCCTGAGGACTATGTCTATGACCAAACAACTTCATGGTGAATACATTTATTCTTATTATCATGAAAGAACATGTCAGATCCAAGTTGCTTATTACTCTTGATTGTTAATACCATGACCTGTATGCATGCATACAAACCTACATACTATACACTTATAAATGTAGAAATATTCATATTAATTCAGATTTGTAAGGGTCAGAGCTGGCTCAATATTCTTGAGGGCCTTGGGCGAAGTCTTAAAGGGCGATTTTTTTTTATATCAAATATTTAATTTAAATAATATAATTAATTTTTAACATTGTATTTATTTATTTATTTTTTACTTACAAGATTCATTTTCTTAACATATGTATTTTTGTAATTAAGATGGACTTACCGCTTTGGACAAAAGGTTTTTATTTTGTTGGCTTTCTGAAGAGTTTTTTTTCTTTTTTTTCCTTGTTCAGCCTTTGGACAAGGAGTAATTTATTCAGTCTTTATTATTGGGGGCCTATGGACGAGGTTGTTATTTTTCTTGGAATTTGGACAAGAAATTTTTTTTAGGCCTTTGGACAATGAAGATTTTTTAAATTTGACTGGGTTTTTAGACAAGAAGAATTTTTATTTTTCTGTAGGCCTTTTGACAAATATTAAAGAGCATGAAAATTGGGGCCTAGAAAAAATTGGGAGCCTTAGAGAAGTCGCTCACCTAAGGGAAAGGCCAGCCTTGCAGTGAGGATTATCTCCATGAACAACCAACTGTACCGTGAATTTCTTATCAACACAAAAGATATGAGACCTAAGTTGTTTGCCACACTTGATTGTTTACCACGTGTATAGATAGACACGTATATGAGTGCACACACACACACACATAAATGTAGAGATGTCCATGTAAACTTTATCATACCACATATTGATGACTGGGAATCAAGAGGTGCTGTGATGCTGGACTGCTTGGAAGTGATATTTTGAGACCATAGAAGGTTATCTGCTAGTCCACCACTTGGATAACCATTCTTGAACTCCTGGATAACAAGCGAGTATATAATTATTTTATAGGGTATAGAGATATAGACAGCAATTCATGAGCAGGTAGCTTCAACAAGAAGGAACTGGCTTATTTTATTTCTATTAATTTAATTATCATTGACTATTTCCTTCATCTTCTTTCCTTTTAAGGGAATGAAAGGATGAGGATGAAGAGCAGGGAAGGCATTTACATGATTTAATTGAGCACATTCAATTTATGTTTATGATATGTGTCCAGTAGGGGTGCTCATCCATCCGCCCCGACCCGCCCTAACCCGAAGGGTTTTGGGCGGATGTGTGGTTTTGGGTGGGTGGATGTGGTTGTGAAATCATGCTTTTTGTGTGGGTGGCGGATCGCCTGCCTCTGAGCCGCACCAACCTGACCCACCTGTATTAATTTTTTTTCTTCTCCAGACTTTGTGTGCAGCAGCCCCCAACAAAGAAAACAAAATTTTCCCTAACCTTTCTCACTTCTCTCTCTCTCTCTAAAAACCCCAAGGCAGATCTTCATCATCTCCTCCACTCCATCAGTCCGATCGATGAGCAGCGGCAAGCAAGGATCGACAAGCAGCAGTGAGCGGCGGTAATTACTTCTCTTCTCTTCTTCTTCTATTGTTGTTTGTTAATCTGTTAGGATTAACAATCTGTTTGTTAATGTGTTAGCGTTGAACCATTCAATCGTTTTCTTTTATGGGTTTTCATTTTCTTTACCCCAGAAAAGAAAAACTTTTCTGGGTTGAAAACCATTCCATACTTTTCTTTGATGGGTTTTCATTTTGCTTATTATTTTGGCTGGGCTACATTGTTGAGTCTTTTTAAATCACTTAAATCTTTCCTCACTATCTAATATGTTGATCATGAGATTGTGCTCGGTTCTAATTTGTAATCAGTTTTTGTGTTTGTTAGAATATATTGGTTTCACTCGTTAAAAAATTAAAATATAGGGCTTCATTTTTATTATTATAAAAATAATGAAGAATACAAATTTTAGACGTAAATAAGGCCTAAAAAGTAGTGAATTATAAGTTAAAAAAATGTTGAAAATTTGCAAAGTCTAAACTGGCAAGCTGATCGCATCTATCCGCCACTCCAATAATCCGCACAATCTGCATCCGCCAACTAAGCGGACAGATGAGGATTTATTTTTTCCAATTTGCCTACTTTTGGACAGATGCCGGATGGGATGCCACCCGACCGAACCTGAACCGCAAGCACCCTTAGTGTCCAGAGTCCAAGCACCTAGCACATATATTTATTTTACTAAAAAAGGTATCCCATTCAAATTGCTTTAAATGGCCTTACGTGGATCCTTCGGTAAAAGGTAAAGCTACTGTGGCAATAACAACATCAAATTTATTTATTTATTATTTTTTTTCTGGCAGCACTTTAGTCTCAATTTACACAAAAATTTCATAACTTTTTCATTTAGTCTCCCCCTTTGACCAAAATTCAACATTTCACACATATAGTATTGGTACATATACTAGGTGCGGGTTAGCACTAATAACGGTCGTGTGCTAGATCTGGATTCTCATGGGAGTTACTGCAGAACAACCCAATTCTCATAGTCGCAGCCTCACAATGACTCTTAGTTGAATCCTTGAAGGATATAGGTGATGTGTATATCCTGCAAGAGTATGTCATCTGATTCATTTATGATCAAACCCTTCAGTAACATCATACTTCATCAGCACTCACGTCTTAGGGATGAACAGGAGATATGTTTGGCCTCTATTTAGGTTTCGGTATCTTCTCCTTTTAGGAAGATACCACTATTTTTGATATCTAGAGATTTGAGGGCAGTGTACGATTTGTAGTGAAACTTTTTATTTTCTTTTTGATCATCTTTGGACAACTCCTTGTTCTCTCCTCCTTGTACTGCTGCTTCTTTTAATATTATATTTTCTTTTGTTATCAAAAAAGAAAAAAAAAAAGAACCCCCCCCAAAAAAAAACAGAGAGAGAGAGAGAAGAAAAGAAAAGAAAAGAAAAAGTGTGGGAATATGAATCTACCCATTAAACTTCCTTCATGGCATCACCAATCAAAGAAGTCGGGTTACTTCCTTAGGTGATTCCTTGTGGGCTTTGGTCCTTCCTCCCAACAAATCTAAGATTGCACTCTTACATAGAGCCTTGGTCACTTGATCATCAATGTTCTTTTTTATTTCACAAAGTTTAAAGAAACAACATTCTTGTTTACCAGCATTCCAATTGACAAAAATCTTACTTGTATATATCTGTCCATTTTCCTGTTATGTTGTTGCCTTGTTAATTCTATCACAACTCCATTATCACAGTGTGGAAATAGCAGGTAAGGGTGTGGCAACAAAAAGAATATCAAGAAATACATTATAATCCATTCAGCTTCAACACAGGTGCTATCTAAAGCTAGAAGTTTTGATTCCATTGTACTTCTAGAAATGATCATCATATCTTATAACCCCAAGAAATAGTTGCATCTTCAAACATAAATATATACCCAATAGTGGGATTTATATCCTAACTATCAATTATCTAATCTGCAACACCATAAACATCAACCACTAGGGCTGTTCAAATTACCTAGTAAACCAAAGAATTGAACCAAATTGACCTCTTTGGATTGGGTTGGGTTGGTTTGGTTCTGGGTATTCAAATCATCAAACCGATAGAATTGGGTTGGTCTTCGGTTTAGGCTAGGCAAGGCCTAAACCGAACCAATCCAAAAACCGTACCTATTTATATATATATATGTTAAAATTTTATTTATATGGACTTGTCTTCACCTAATTGAACTATTACAATGGACTTGATTACACCTAATAACTTTCATTATACAAGAATTATTAAGTGAACGAAGTAATAGAAGTTTGAGTTAGATTTCGCAGTTGATTTAATATGTATTGTTTAGTTTAAGCTTGAGTTTGATTTAATTTGTATTGACTTGTATTAAACAATATTTTGCTCTTTGTTTGTACTATATTTAAATGATAAAGATTTGTTTATTTTAATTATTTATTATTGATTAACTCATTTATTTTTAATATAGTGGAATCATGGTTCCAACCCAAACCAATCTGCGCTACATTGGGATGGTTTGGGTTGGTTTTAGTGCATGATTGGTTTGGTTCTAATCCAAAAACTTAAAACCGATTGTGATTTGGTTGATGCTAAATTTAGTGCCAAACCGAACCAAACCGACCCATGAACACCCCTCTCAACCACATTAAGGAAATCATTGATAATAAGGACAGCACTCTAAAGTTCCTCTTGAAGTATTTGAAAATGCAACGTAGTGCTCTTTACTATGTTTATGGTCATACCTACTAAGTCTTCCAACAAAATATGCAATATCAGGCCTAGTCCTATTAGCTAAATAAAGAAGTGACCCAAATAATTGTGAATATTTAAGTTGAAATATAGGTTCACCATTATTTTTCTTTAAATTCATACTAGGATCATATGAAGTTGAGGCAGGTTTAAGATTAAAATAATTAAACTTTTTCAGCAACTTTTCTTGAAGAACATATTGGTTTAATGTAATACCCATTAGATGCCCTTTTTTTCATCTTCATTCCTAGAAATATATTTGCTTCCCCTAAATCCTTCATATCAATCTTCCTAGATAACTTCACATAGTCTATTATCTCCAAACTAGTTCCAAACAATAATATCATCAACATACAAACACAACAAAATAACACATTCATCTTCACTCACTACCCCTTGTAATATACACAATTATCATGCACATTGATTTGAAACCATATTCTAGAACAACCCTATCAAACTTTTCATGCCATTGTTTAGGGGCTTGTTTAAATCCATACAAAGATTTAACATACTTACATACCTTATGTTCTTGACACTTAACCGCAAATCCTTCAAGTTGCTTCATATAAATCTCTTCATCTTAGTCTCCATTTAAAAATGCAATTTTGACATCCATTTGATGAATCACTAAATTATATATAGAAGATAGAGCTACCAAAACTCTAATGATAGTTATCCTAGATAATGGTGAATAGGGTATCAAAATAATCTATATGTCTTTGTTTTGTTTGAAATTTGAATCATTTGGCTATTAGTCTTGTATTATACTTATCTATACTTCCATCAAGTTTCAATTTATTTCTAAAAACCCATTTATAGCCATTAAACTCTGTTTCAAATGGAGCATCTGAAGACGACACAACTTTACTGTAAGAATTGGGTACCTCTTCAGTTAAAAGAGTATAAAATTCATCTACACAATACTCACATGGGTGTGGGTCATGTCATGTAAGTAGTAGATAGAACATTTGGTAATTCATTTGCTCACATGGGTGTGGGTCATGTCATGTAAGTAGTAGATAGAACATTTGGTAATTCATTTGGTCTCTAGCAATTTTGAACATTTTTACATTTTTAAATCCCAGAGAGACATGTGAACTCTCAATTGATTTAGCAACCTAATTCTAGAGCAAAATTACAACAATAAATAATAATAATAATAATAATAATAATAATAATAAGGTTTAATTACAGTTTTTCACCCTTATAATTTCATTTTACTTATTATTATTTCAATTTGGACAAATTCATCTCTATCCATCCAATTTCAATTTAGTTCTTTCTTCTATTTGACTACATGTATATGTTTAAAAAAAAAAATTGTTAATTTTAAACAAATTATAACTAGTATTAAAGTATGTACCAAATTATTCAACTAAAAGATTAATAATAATAATAAGGGTTAATTAGTTTTGACTCAAATTTACTTGTTATGATTTCAATTTGAACAACTTGGTCTCTATCCAGTTTCGATTTGGTCCTTTCTTCTATTATATGCATATACTAAGAGCAACTCCAACCACACTCTCGACTTTTCACTAGCTAAAGTACAAAAAAAAGGTATACTCTTTATTTTACCTAATTACTTTAGCTATTGTGTTCTCCAACCATGCTCTTTATTTTAGCTAATCATTTAAACTAACTTAATTAATTTTTAAAATAAAAAAATACTAATTGTTGATATTTTACTAATATAAATTTGCAATAATAACAAATTTGCCCAAACAAACATACAAAATCTGTAGAATTAGGAGAAAAAAAAAATACAAAATACAAAATAAGTTATTCTGTAATTCATCAAACAGAATTGAAAGAACATATAAAATTGCTACATACACACACGTATATATAATATATAAAATCCTAAATCCAAGACATAAATATACAAAAATTTAAAATATATACATACATAATTGTTTGGAGAGCCTCTGGGGCTCTTCAATTGTAGCCACCAAAAAAAAAAAATGGTAAAATAGCTAGTCCTTGGAACTCAAAATTAGACTTATATTGGTTAAAATGCCTAACAAGCCTTGTTTAACCAAGTGTCCCAAAATTACTAATTTTAAACAAATTAAAACTACTATGAAGTATGGACCAAATTGTTCAATTTAAACCATAGAAACTAAAGAGTAAAATTTGTGTAATTAACCCTACTAACAATAATAATTATAATACTAATCGAGAGAGAGAGAGAGAGAGAGGCGATTTTTGAAAGGGGAAAGGTAAGATCGGAGAGGAGAGGTAAGGGGGGTTATTGATACCTGAAGAGCGACATCGGAGAAGAAGGAAGGTGGATGAGATCCAAGGGCAATTTGAGAGTAAACTTTTGCATCATCATCTTTGCTGAAAAGCTCTTCAATTCTCTTCATGTCTTCGAAGATCATCGATGAAGACGACGACGACTTCACTCCTTTCTCTTCCATATTTGCTTTCTATTCACTCTCTTCTACTCTTACCACTACCAATATTGCTTCCCTAACCTGTAAGATTGATGATATAGAGAGAGAGAAAAAAGAGTACTTGGTTGATTTTGTAGAATACGCACGCAGATTTAAAGAAGAAAAAAAAAAGAAAAAGAAGAAGAAGACGAAGCCAAAGTAAGCACACCTTCAGCGAAAGGAAAAGTGAAGCGGGCCTCACATGGAGACTGGAAACTCTGTTCAGCAACCTTCCCTATTTGCTTACCACTTTTTTTAATTATTATTTACTTTTTATTTTTATTTTTCAATTCACGTCATCTTTTTGTTTTTTTCTTAAAAAATAATCATGATTCAATGGAAAATTTTATTTTCACCCACTTAATAAATTCTGGACAAATCTCTTTTCTCAATGCACATTTTTATTAATTTAATTATTAAGTAATTATTTCAATTCACATTCTTAAAATTATAAATAAATCCTTCACTCATAACATGTACACACATTTTACCCTCAAATACAGACACTTCAATTTACCTCAATTTGCATTTCTACTTCCACCCACCAAAGTGGCTTGGTTTAAACAGGAAGAAGTTCGTTCAAACAGGAAACAAAGGAAAAAAAAAAAAAAAAAATTCACTTTCCTCACCTCCATTGAAGATTTCAAGAGTTCCATTGAATATCTACTAAACAATGTTGAAAACCTTGTTTAAGGTAAGAAATCTTTTAATTTTATTATTACATTTATCATTTTATTATTACATTGACAATTTTTGGATATCTCTTCACTCCATTGGCATAAAAGTGTGATTTTTCCGTAACTGTACGTGCTGTGTAGATCTCGGCACTGAGTTGCCGAATCTGTGTGTTTCATTCGGAACTTGGTAACCGAATATTATGTATAATTTCGTCCAATTAGTTCTGAAAAAAATATATAATTTCACACTTTGATTTCTGAATCTATTCTATGTTTTCGGTTCTTTTATGCCGAATAAATGTAATAACTTTGGTACTTAATTATAGAAATATTTGTGTATGTTCGGTCCTGAAGTTCCGAATGGTTTTATTTATTTTTTATTTTTTTAAATATATGATATAGAACCAGGTTACATAGGCCACCAATATTTGTTTTATTTTAGGTTCTTTTCCAAAAATTTTATTTTATGGGAATGCTTATGTATTTATTTTTTTTCCTGAAATTAAATGCATAACAATAGAAACAAAAATATGTGCAGTATTGATATTTCCACATGATATTGTTAGCTTAGTAGTTGGATGTTCATAAATTTTGTTAGCTAAATAGCTGAACAAAACAATTGCATTATATAGAGTATTAAAGCTTGAGTTATTTTGCCTTTGGGGTTTGTCATTTCAAAGCATTGAAATTGGTGCCAAATTTGGTCTTTGGTTGTATGCTTACAGCTATAACAAGTTTACAATCAATGGCATGTACAAAGACAAGTGATGGCCAGTCCTTTGATTGTTTGAAAAATGATGTTAGTATTGATTAATGACCATGTTGCCTTGGTAAATTGGCCAAAATGAAGTTAATCTGTTTTTCACATGTTGTGAACATCAACCAAACTAATTGGTGAATGGTTTGTATAGAATACAAATAGTTTTACTATATCCATGTTTACATTGTAATTTTTCAACAAATCCTAGTCTAAATCTTTCATAAGTAGTAGGGTTATGTATTTAACTTATTTTGTTAATTTCACATCATCCAAATTGTGAATTTAATGGTCTATAACTGCGTATTAGATTTCATTAAGGTAGCATGGTTAGGCTACTTATTACCTGCATTGATGTGATCCTTTTATGGGAGTGCTTATTATGTTTCATTATATTGGGTTGATAAGAACAACTTTTCTTATGCAGATGGATGTCGGTCCTGGTGAACGTCGGTCAGTAATAGCTTCGAATAGAAGACTCCGTGAATTAGAGAGACGTGGACGTGGACGTAGATGTGCTCGAGTGCATGATGATGACATGCACATTGCCATGGATGATGATCCTATACATGGTGCACCGGTTATGGATGATATTGCTATGGATGATGACCCTACTGGTGATGATGCTGACATTGTTGATGAAGATATCCTTACTCAGCCATTTCCAGGAGGTCCAACTGATCCATTAATCCTTAAAAGTTTTAAAAGTCACGTTGCCTCAGCTATTTAGAATGGTGCTGATGAAAGGGGGCCCTTAAAGTGTCATAATCACTCATCTAAGATTCGTTCGTGGCCGTGGTGGGAACAAGGAAACAACGTTACATTTGTAAACATTGTAGAGATGTCAGGACTTGCACAATTAGCTCATTGCACGTACCGCTTTGTCAATAAAATTGTAGTGTCTAGTTTTGTTGAGAGATGGCAACCGGAAACAAACACCTTCCATTTGACTATTGGAAAGATGACTATCACATTGGACGATGCCGCCACTATCCTAGGGCTTCTTATTGTAGGCAAACCTATTAGTGTGCGTAAGTTGTCAGAAAGGCAGGCCATTGCATTAGTAGTTAATATCTTGGAAATTGATGAGTAAGACGTCAGACATGAGATATGTAGTGCTGAAGGCAATTCAGTGAGGCTTGAGTGGTTGAGGGCATACTTTCATAATATCACAGACAATGATTCAATGGAAAGAATTGCATGTGCAAGTAGATCATACTTACTATTTTTGTTGGGTTGTACACTTTTCAGTGACAAGACTTGTAGTAGGGTCCCCATTGTTTATTTGAGTTTGTTATTCGATTTGACGACTGTATCTTCATATGCTTGGGGTGCTGCTGCATTGGCATACTTATAAAGACAGATGGGGTATGCTAGCAAGTCCGGCGTGAAACAAATAGCCGGTTACATGACACTCATTGAGGGATGGATTTATGAGCACTTTCATGGATTCCGACTACACTTGAATATGAATTACACTCGAGACATGCCACATGTTTACCGTTGGACTTCTCGGAAAGAGTCTGGTGAAGAGACACTAGGAATGGCAACGGGGCGGGGCGGGGCCGGGGATCACACTCCCCGTTCCCGATCCCCGATGGTGAACATGGCCCCGTCCCCGGCCCCGATCCCCGACGGGAAACCTATCACTCTCCCCACCCCCGCCCCCGATCGGGGATCGGGTTTCCCTGACCCCGAAAATTCCCCGGCCTAAATTTTTTTCAACAACATCACACATATATTTTCAACAACATACACAGAAAGATCAACAACAACAACATAAAGATCAACTAAACCCTCATCATCACATCAAAACCAAAAACAAAGTGCATCAAAATCAAACATATTCACTCTCAGAAATCAACTACAACTTCAAATCTTATCTAAGATTCATAGGATCCAAGCATCTAAGACACAAAATTGAGTCTTAGATTGAGAATAAAAACAAACCCACATGCCAGTTAAACAAAAGATTCACCTAAAAAACACAAAACAAAACAAACTCACACAATAGGCGAAAATCCATTTGCACAAAGATCACAAAATTTTTTTGACAGAAAGATCTGAGAGCATCTGACTCCACCATGCTCGATCGAAGGAGGTAGTGGCGTCGGAAGAGGCAACGGTGTCGGAGGATCGAGTCGACGACTTCGGATACGGAAGAGGAGGAAGAGGCGACGGAGGAGGAGGCGGTGGTGACCTGGAGGAGGAGGAGGCGGTGGTGGCCTGGACTCCGACTGCGTCTGTGTGGAGAGGAGAGAGAGTGAGAGAAGAGAGAGAGAGAGTGGAGCTGCTGTTCAAAACTATTACACTGTGTAAGACCATCCTAAACATATATAATATATATATATATATATATAGTATTTAAAGAAAGTGGAGCTGCTGTTCAAAACCAAACCCTAAACATATATATATATATATATATAATAAATCGGGGATAACCGGGGCCGGGGCCGGGGATGAAATATATATCACCGTCCCCGTCCCGAATGTCATCGGGGATTTATTTTTGAATACCATTCCCGGCCCGTCGGGGGTATTTTTCGAGGAAAAACCACTCTTATCGGGGACGGGGGTCGGGTCCCAGTCGGGCCGGGTTGAAATTGCCATCCCTAAATAGGAAAGAGTAGACTTCAATTCACCACTAAGTTGTTCACTTTATAGATAGATAGATAGATAGATGTCGTCTTCAACGTTCTAAGTTTAAAAAATTTACAAGATTGCGAGAGATAGTTCCACAATCGAGTCGTAGAACTGCGATTATTGCTATATTTTGAACCTTGTTTGTTGAATTTTGATAATTGTTCGAATCAAAACTTGCAATTGAGCCATACAAGAGATGTATATTTTGTTTGTTTTTTCAAATGACAGAGTGAATAATTGTTGAAGGTTTTTTCAAGTAAGAAATTATTTATGTAAACTGTTACAAGTTTGTACATAATGTTATGTTTGTTCTCGTAATGCAGCGTATGTCACAGATATATCAAATTACTCATCCTTTTGTTGAGGCTGGCTATGAGGACAGTGTTCAACATCCTGATAGGCTTTACTACGCAATTGATGCAATCGAACAACTTCTTCAAGATCAGCACATTAGTGAAGCTGTGCCCAGCACATCCACTCAGGGTCGGTCTGCACCTAGCTCTTTCACAGCACATCGTTTTGGAGCACATTACACTCGCCGGTTATGTAGTTAATAATAGTTCATAGTGTTAGCACAAGTAATTTCTGATGGTGTTGGTGGATGTACAAGGAGACAAATATTATTATTATCTTCAGATTATGTATTTCTTGGATTATGTACAAGCACACATGCAGTTTGTGATGGTGTGGATGGATTGAACTACTATTTAGTATATATATATATATTTTTTACATACTTGTTTAATCTTATTACTTTTTAACAGCAATTGCACTTGGTTAATATTATTTTCATTACGTTTTGTATTCAGACAATGTAAAAATACTATGACATCCATTTCATAAACTAGAGAACTATAACGCATATAATATTCTATTTTTTTTAAAAAAAAACTGACCATTATAAAATGATGCAATAAGATGCCCCATGTCAGGCATAGTCATCCAACGATCAAAGCCTGGGCTATTTTCAAACTATGAAAGGATGTGTGTCAGCTCCTTAACCCTCTCATGCGACCCGTATAATACGACGTATTCATCTCTGTGATTATTCAATTCAAGTAGCAGATCATGCCTAACTTGCACCCTGTCATTCTCTCCAAGACCAAGTAAACCTGCAATAGCTCTAAATCCATAATTCCCATCACCATCTACATCCTTCATCAATTTTATGAATGGTATTAACATAGGCGGGAAGTCAGCAACATATGCACTCGGTAAACTTGTTCTTGTACGATATGTCTTTGTCTTCACATTCCGCTTCTTCTCATGCACTTTTGAAGTTCTCTTTTTCTTTGACTGACTGGAAGCTAATGTGCTCTGGCTATCATGCCCATCGTCAACCAACTCAAATGCACACGGGTCACGACGACAAGATATATCAATTTTCTTATGTCCTCGACATGGATTAGGTTTCACATCGGGCTCAATAAGAAAAGTGCTCGTTGGATTTGCAATTTCCCTCAACTTCTTCAACATATCCAATTGCGTGGCAATATCAGACTCTTTGAACCGTTTCAAAATCAACTCAAGTTCTGGGATACAAGTCAATTCCAACTTCTGTTCCTTCGGATTATGCACACATATATTAAGGCGCGTCCAATGTACATGTATGCTACTGAGTGGAATAGGACGGCCTTGTCTCATGTAATTTGCAATCTCGTGAGCACAAGGTAAACCATGTGTGCGCCTAAGAACACACCCACATGTTGCAACATCAATTTCAACTAAATTTGCTCTCTTACTCTCTGCCAACACGTACTCCAATGCACAAATAGACACATTACCCCGGAGCTCTCTGAATTGAGAAGGTTTGAATTGATGTTGCACAGTTGCCAAACTCTTGTCGAATGATGCTTTAACTTGAATGTGCTGCAACTCAAGTAGAAAATGTATTATTTTAAATGAAATCTCAAATGTCGTTTGACTTGAACCTAATTGCCTCTTCAATCTAGCATGAGCACTTTCAACCCTGTTTATATGGATGTAAACCAAAATAGTCAAGCATAATAATTAAAAATAACAATATGATTTATAATAAATTAAAAAAAAAAATCTTACTGGTTGGTTGTAACATTGCCAAAATGCATACACATGTCTGTATGTACCACAATGAATTTTTCTTGATACGGATTCAACCAACTCACAGTAACATACTTGATTGCCTCCGAATAGTTACTGAAATCCTTATGTAGTGTTGCAAGGTGATCATTGTATTCCTCTTCAGTCGATGACAATATCAAATAGTTCCATGTAGTGTTAAACTTGTCCCATTTTTCTTTTGTCTCAAACATTTTCTTGCATTTTCTCAATACATTCTTATTAATATGCCAACGACATAACAAATGTCAAGCATTCGGAAAGGTGTTGTCAATGGCATTCATCAAAGCAAGCTCTCTGTCTGTGACAATGACTTCAGGTAAAACACTGTCATCCATAAGATCACACAATGTTTATAACGCCCATGCATAATTATCAACCCGCGCAGTTTGCAAGTATGCGATAGCCACGGAGAATGTCATATGAGTTGATGTTACTCCCACAATTTCAAGAAGAGGAAGCCGATATCTATTCGTCTTATATGTGCAATCCATAATCAACACACGAGGAAATGTACAAAGCAAATCCAAACTCACTGGATGTGCCCAAAACAAGTCCGTGACAGGCATAGAGCCTTCCTCACATCGATGACGCTCAATGTACTTATGTTTCGCTAATTTACCCAGCAGTTGTTGCATCTGGGATCTACCAGCTTTCTGTAGAACCCTACATCGATGTCGTACATTGTAAACTGTCTTCATTGTGCTCATATTAAGGGCATCCCTTTGTTTGAGTGTAATGAGTATCTCTTTTAGTTTTACTAGGCTCTTTGACATATCTACTAATAGCGACTTTTCATTAGCTGACAATCTCCCTGCATATGAATGTCTTTGGAGATGCTCCGCAGCTGGATGGTTATGCAGCCCACAAACTACATTCAATGTCGATTTATCGTTTGTTTTCAACTTGAATGCCCTCAAATCAAATGGACATTCGCACTTCTTTGTACCAGTTTGTCTCAACAAGTCTTTTGAGCCATCTTTCTACTTTTTATGCAATCTATACTTCCCACTCTACTCACAAGCAAGATAAATTCTTGGTCTCTTACGACCGCCACCATAGTCCGACGTCCTTATAATAATAACAAAGCCATTTATCCTTCCAATATCATGTACCCAAGTGAGCAATTCATCTTTGTTGTCGAAAACCTATATACAATGTCACATAACTTTCATAAGAACAAACTAAACAAACTAACTAATACAAATTTATGAACTTACAAATTTTATGTTAAAAATTACCTGTCTAGCTTAAAATGACTAGTACAATCCACCATAATATCCGATCGAACCTCAGGTTCTTCAGTGCATGCCATATAAAGAGGAGGGAGAAAAAATTTAATTTGGTTCTACAGAGCCGAAATAAATAAAAAAAATTCGGCCCTAAAAAAGCAAAAATAACAACAAATTTCGGAACTATGATTCTGAAAATATTAATTTTATTCGGAACTTAATAACCGAAATAAATTAAAAAAATCGTAATTAAAGTAATGACACATTCATATTATTTCGGTGGTTGATTTCCGAATTAATTAAAAAAATTTGGCACTGCGTTTCTGACTAAAAAATGCAAAAAAAAAAAAAAAATACTACACGATTTTACCTTTTCATCACTGATGTTGCTGTCACCATTGCTTGAGTTTGAACTTCCAGAGGTTTGCAACTCTTCCATATCAAAATCAAGTAAAAAATGTTGAACTAATAATTAAACAAAGTTAATAATCGTGTATAAACTTAAAGATTAAAGCAATATGGGAGATGTTTTGTTTGCAAATAACAGAGAGGAGTACAGAGTGTGTAAGAAGGAAAGTGACCACAAAAGAAAAATTAGGGTTTAATTTTCTTGTTTCAAAAAGTGTATATTGAGATATTTTTATTCCTACAAGATGTATATAGAGAATTTATATATATAATATTAGGAGTGTTGATCAATAGGTATTATAGTAATTTTTAATTAGGATATAATTGTCATTAGGTTAATTTTTCATTAAGTGTGTTCCCTGAGTTTATCAGGTGGGTGGAAATAGAATTTCCCCTTTAGTTCATACTTTGCTTCAATTTTTATTTTTTTTATTTATCATTATATCTTCAAGTAAATTATCTATACAACCTCCTTCTCAATTTACTACCGTTGGTTGTCACTTTTTCCCAATCCACCATCACCAACTGTAACTACACACCATTCCTCGTTACCTATACCTCCAATAACCCCATTTCCTACCATCGTAACCTTCTCTGCCACCCTCTCATTTTTGAAAACTCGCTTATAAACCTCCTATACTCCTCTCACCACCCCCTTTTCAATGACACCTCTTCTTTGCAACAACCCTGCAGCAATCCCACTGTACACTACAACCTCCTCAGGCAACCCCCATACACCGACCCCCATTTTCCACGACGTAACCCTTTTATTTCGCAACTTCTTGAGCCCTTTATGCTTCTTCTTTTTTATTTTCACTCTCTCAGTCAACTTCTCATTTCTCTACCTAAGTTAATCGTGAGGATTGGAGGTAGTGGTCACGAGATTGTCAAAAAATGTCTATAGTAGTGGTGGAGTGGGGCAGGGTCGAGGGAGGACGACAGTGGCAATGATGGGTTATGGAGGGGCAGACGAAGGCGGGAGTGGGTCGTCGGAGTTGGGAATGGATAGAATTGCGATTGGGTTGGAAGGGTAGGGTTGAAGTTATGGTGTTTTGGGCATTAGGTGGTTTGAATTAAGAGGGGAAAAAGGAAAAAAGAAAAAGAAAAAAAAAAGAGAGATTTTTATAAATCCCATTTATAGTCCAATAAGTCCACAAAGTATTTTTGTATTCCACCTAGTCCCATACATTTGAACTTATATTCCAGTAGGCCTGTTTTCCATATTAGAAGTATTATATGGATTATTTTACCCTTATAAGCTTTTATTAGAATATATATATATATATATATATATATATTATGCCATATACTTAGAAGAGAGAAAATTATTATTAGATATATTTCATTTATGATATATATAAAATATTGTGTAAAAAAAATAGAAGATTATTATTCTTAGTATTTTATTTGCCTCAATGCGAGGGATTCACTTGATAAAAGATTTTCTTTTACCATTATTTTACAATAAGATCCTGCCATGGAAGAACATTTGGAAGAGAAAGTTAGTTGAACATGTAGACCAATGATAGAGATGATGATGGACTCGCAACAGAGATGATAGTAAACCGGCGATGAACAATTGGTTTTTTGCCATTGTTATATATAAACCATAGTCTCTTCGCCGGTTTGTGTAGTCACCGATATTGTATAATTTATTCGTCGATATTATGCCGGAGTTGATTATATACAGATTTTCCTAAAAAAGTGCTACAATATATATTTGTTACTATGTTTGTTGGTTGAGCAATCATTTTTATTGCCATTGAACAATTGAAATAGTTGATTTTCATTTTTTTTAATTTTGTTTCGTGTTTTCACGTTGCAGTGTGAATGTTCAAATTGGTATGAGTTTTATTTTTATTTTTTTAAAGGCTAGTTGTATGTTAATTGTAATTTATGAACATTCACATATATTTTTATATGAATTTTATTTTTTAAAAGGTTAGTTGTATGTTTGTTGCTTTTGTTACTTATTGGTTGAACAATCATTTTTGTTACCACTGAACAATTGAAATAGTCGGTTTTCACTTTTTTCATTTTTATTTTATGTTTTCACGTTGTAGTATGATTGTTCACATTGGTATGAGTTTAATTTTTTAAGGGTAATTATATATTAATTGTAAACTATGAATATTCACATTTTATTTTGATATGAGTTTTATTTTTTTGAAGGTTTGAATTTTATTTTTTAAAAGGTTAGTTGTATGTTTGTTGTTTTTGTTACTTATTGGTTGAACAATCATTTTTGTTACCACTGAACAATCAAAATAGTCGGTTTTCACTTTTTTCATTTTTATTTTATGTTTTCACGTTGTAGTATGATTGTTCACATTGGTATGAGTTTAATTTTTTAAGGTTTTCACGTTGTAGTATGATTGTTCACATTGGTATGAGTTTAATTTTTTAAGGGTAATTATATATTAATTGTAAACTATGAATATTCACATTTTATTTTGATATGAGTTTTATTTTTTTGAAGGTTAGTTGTATATTTGTTATTTTTTGTGAACATTCATATTATACTTAGGTATGTGTTTTGTTTTTTCGAAAGTTAGTTGTATAGTAGTAGTCATACTAGCACAAACGACAATGTGTTATTTTGGTCACAAACATAGTGTGTACATAGAGATGTGAATGTTCACATTAATTCTGTAATACATCGCCCTAATGTTATGTACACACACTCATGTAATATTGAGTGTTTGTAGGGTTCCATGAGGAGATGTTATTTATCAGCATACATTTGTAATGTGAAAATTCACATTAACATTTAGTTAGAGATTTTCAAAAGGTAGACGATTTAGGATTTTGAGAACATGAGAGCTTTTTTCCCCTAGAATGAGGGAGATATTTTCTCCATAGAATAAGTGATGTGTTGTTTGGAACAACAAAAATAAAGAGCTAAACTATATCCAAATTCCTTAGAATAAAGGCAAGTCTAGGTATCGATCCATAGGGACAATTGTGAAATTAAACTAATTTAATTGCTAGGTTCCTAAATTAATTTTGGTAAAAAGATTGAGGGATATGATGACTAAATGATAAATTAAATGAAATTGAGAAATTGAATTGATTATTGAAAGTAGGGTTTGAGATATTGATTTGGGGAAAATCCCAAGGCAAAGAATTCATCATTAACCACATAAATAAGATTTAACATTGGCCATCAATTGCAATCCGGTTTAAACTACCCAATGTTTCACAACTACAAGTTTGAAAACATTGATCAAGAGGTTGCTACATTCAACATACAGGCACAAATCATCTCAAGTAGCATGAGTTGTTCTCTCTAAACTACGGTAGCAACACGACTCGTCTCTCATAGCATGACTCATCTCATACTTTGAACATAAACACAAAGAAAACTAATGTATGAAAAGCATTTAACAATCACAGAGAGTAAAATACTTGAAGAGATGAAAAGGAAAATTATTATAAACTTCTAAAACATCTATACATTTATTCAAACTGTTTCACAATCAAAGCCTAAGAAAAATCTTTTTACATGGCTAGGGTTTCATTAAAACCTTAGAAAATGGAAGACTAGCCACTCATGGAGGAGCAGGAAGAGGTAGGAAAAAAAAAAGCCATCATGGAAGATATCCTTGAAGCTCTAAGCTCTTTCTCTCCAAACCCTAGCCTCTCTTTTCTTTTCAAAAATATCAGAACCCTTTTCCAGCTTTTCTTTCTTCCTTTTATACCTTCCAGGCTTCAAAACAAGTTTAGAACGTCATGCACACAAAACAAGATGGGACCACACGTGCGAGAAATGTCACTGCACATGCGGCAAAGGCTCTGCAAGTGCGGGAAAAACCCTTCGCTTGTGTGGATTTTTCAGTATGGTTTTGACTTCAGGCTGAGAGGCCACACATGCAGGAATGAATTTTGTCATGCCTCAACTTTTATTAACCGAATCCATTATAATAATTCCATTTATTTGAGAACATGAACCAGAATAAATAACAATATTCTCTCACGACAACAATGATGATATAAATAAGGCATGGTACAATGCCCTTAGGCTTACATTGAATGACGATAAATAAAATAGAAGGGATTCCTTATACAATGCATGGCACACGACCAACAAGTAAGGGCCTCATGGCCAACAATTAAAAGGATTAAGTCATACACGATTCCTCCAGCCTTGTACCTGAAAAAGTTTATCAACACGTGGAATAAGCACTAAGTCCAATAGAGATCCCAAAGATCCTAACTGAAAAATCTAGAAATCCCCTAGATGTTGAGTTATGATTATGTATCAATTTTAAGCAGTAAATAACAATCCCAATCAAACAATCAAGACAAATTGACATAACGATTTTACGTGAAAAAACCACAATTGGAGCGCCTCCAATTATGATAAAAAAAACCATGAGCAAAAGCCATAAAACAATCCACTAAGAAGACATAAAGGAATTACACAAGTGTACTCTTAATTTCCTAGTGAATCCACGTCCAAATCGAACCGACCTCTATGTGCCTCTTCCAGCCCCATCTTCACCTTAGAATTGTCTTGCCCAATGTTGAATCCACAACGCCGATGTTGAATCACAACGATGAGCCACTCAGGAATCCACCAAAGCTTTAGGCCTGAATTCCACAGAATCCACCGAAGAACAACACTCTTTTTTGTATTGAATGAAACAAACAATCCTTTGATCGAAACTTTTAAAACCAGATTTAAACTCAAACAAACATCAAAGAGACTAGCAAAGAACCTCCAAATATAAATCCTAATATCCAAGAAGAAGATTTGGAAGCCGTAACCTAAAATCTGATTGAACTGCACCTTTTATAGAAAACTGTTCTGCGATCTCCGCTGGAGAGCAAGAATGGACGCTCGAGCATAGGAAGTTCCGCTCGAGCGTAAAAACACAACCTTCAGTACTTTTGTAGACAGTTCAAACTTTTGGAGCCAAAGATTCTCCGCTTGAACGCACAAATGGCCGCTCGAGCGGACAAGCAACTTTGACTGTAATTTTGCTTCTGGCTTCAGGGGCACTGCCCCTCGACCCCACTTGGGCGTTGCCCCAAACCCGCCAAAGGGCACTGCCCTCTAGACCCCTACGAGCTGTCCAGGTAGCTCGATTCCCGACATAGTTAGTGAAGTGGCAAACATGAAAGAATTAACTTCTGAAACATCTCTGCAAGATGCAATTCGGGTTGGATTCGCATCTAAAACTCAAAGCCTTACTGAAATAAAAGATCGAATACAATTACAATTGAAAGGAGTTTTGTCAAACGGGATTGCCAAGAATAAAAACCTAAACTAACCAATCACAACATATGGATAAAAATGATCATGAATGCATCAAGACATATCATATAAGTAGTGTGACGTTTAATATCCAAAATATACAAATATAACTGTGTTTTTCTCAAAATGTTCCTCTTGACACATTTCGATATAAAATTAAGTCTTCTCTTTCACATTCCTATCATTACTTCCAAAAGAAAATATTTTTAAACCTCATTATTTCTTTGATAAAACTTCCCACGTTAATAGAAAAATAAAATCTCACTTAAATAACCATTATGAAAATATAACCCCACATGCAAATCACAATCCCCATCCTACCTCTCAATACTAGATAACCATTTACATCCCAACATATATATCTACAACCTTCCCTAACCATAGGCCCAAGGATAAAAAGAAGACCAGTATGAACCTGTTAACTCATATATACATTCAAACAAGATAACTGAAGTAATACATGCTACCAATCTCGTCTCCACAATACGAAAACCGACGACACGTATATATATCCAAAACAGGATAACTTAAGTAATACATACCACCAATCTCATCTCCACCGGCCTACAACACCGATGGCAAATCCAACAATACCAATACCACATAATACTTTATCGACCTCACCCAGAAGGAGGTGTGTAGCGATCCCGATTTCGAACTTTCTTTCATATTTTGCCACTTCGACTGGACAGGTCGGAGATCGAGCTACCCGGTCAGCTCGCAGGGGTCCAAGGGGCAACGCCCCTTGATGGGTCCGAGGACAACGCCCTGGCGGGGTCGAGAGACAGAGCCCCCGAAGAAAAAATGCAATTGCATTATGCGCTCGAGCAGAGAATGTTTGGTTCCAGAAGTTTGACCTGTCTGCAAAAGTACTAGGAAGGTGTATTCGATGCTCGAGCAGGGCTTTCCACGCTTGAGCGGACCATGTTATATCAGTTTGTGAATCTGATATTTCAGATCACTTTTGTATGTCTCTCTCTCTCTTTCTAAAAGCATTTCATCTCCCTTCTCTCTACATTTCTCTACCCCAAATTGGATCAAAACATTGATTTCTCAAGATCCATTAGAATTCTGTGATAGGTTCTTCCTCAAAGTTGGTTAACTTCTCGAGGGCTTCGTTGTGTGCGGTGAAGATCGAGTTTCGACACCATTGATTTTGGGGGTTTCATCTCATTTCTTCTTCAAAACTTGAGGTAGGGATTTTTTTAGAGTTATATATATATTTTTGCAAGATCTAGATGATTTTCGAAATTATCCTTCGATAGCTTTGAAAATTGATTGTTAATTCAAGAAGTTGAGCGATTTTGAAAGTGGGTTTGTCTCTTGTTCTTTTAAAATGATTTTATGGGTTTTGATCTTCGTTGATTGAAGAAAAGATGATTTTGGAAAGTTTTCTTTCAAAAGATTTAAGTTGTATAGTTTTGGTGGGAAAACCTAGAATTTGGGAATTTTTTTTAAAGAGACTAAAAATCTATAAATGATATTATTATATTTATTTTGTGTGTCAAAATAAATGGATGTTTGAAAATTTTCTTATTTATAATTATATAAATGATGAATTTCAGGGAATATGAGAATTGTTGTTCATTTTGGAAATTATTGTTCAAAACGTTAAAATAGTCTTGAAATGACTAATTGTTGAGGATACTTAAGAAGAGGGAATTGTGTTATTCCTTGGATGATGAATTAGAATAAAAATATTTATATTCATCTTGTGTTATTGGCATATCAATTTATTTGATTACATTAAACTTTGAAAGTTGATTTGAAAACTTGCATTGAGAAAAGAATGTTGGGAAACAAGTTTCCATGAATTGGTTTTGGGGTAAATACGGTGGTAAGTCTTGACAGGTGGTGTGGATGAAATTGAATAGGCGTCGAGCCTTCCAGTTAATACTGGTAAAAATGATAGATTATAGGTGTCGAGCCTTCTAGTCAATATTGGTAAAAATGACAAATTGGTAGTACTTGTATAGTCTACTTGCAAACACCAACCTAGAGATTACCAGAGTCATATTTATCGCTCTTGAAATGAATTGTTAAGTTTTGAAGAATTGAAATTGCTTGACATCATTGAGCATGATGGTTTTCAAAGATGAAGATGTGATTTTTCTTTCAAAAGGGTATAGCATGGCATGTGCATTTCATCTCTTGAGACTTGTATAAAATGTATATACTTTGTTAAGGATTTCTAACTGGGCTTTATGCTCACCCTATGGGATTTTTGTGTAGGAAAAAATGTGGTGATGTCGCCTAACTAGAGGCGAGGAAATCTGTATTGAGAGTACGAGACTCTCATTTTGTTGTGACTCTGTGTGTAAGCCAAGGGCTATATGTGTGTGGGTTTGAATAACCATTTTGTGTAACCAGGCTTAAGCCTTGGAAACTTGTAAACCCCTTGGGGGTATTTATTTGTTTATTTACTTGTTGTTGGATTAATATATTGTTGCATGAAGAACTGTTGTATCATGTAATGTAAGTTTGGAGATTTATATTCGGTTTTCCTTGAAAGAGCCATGATTGTTGTATTATCATTTGGGCTAGAAATTTGGAGCGTTACAAGGTGCTCCTCAAGTTATACTTTATCGGGCGCAAACCGAAAGAGAACGAAGAACCTATCACAAGGCGCCACGCTTTGCTGGCTAAGATACGGCGGGAAACACACCCCGTTTTCACACTTTACCGAGTGCAAACCGAAAGGGATGAGGAAACCTCCGTCAAGGCGCCATGCTTTGCCGGCTACAATACGGTGGGAAACGAACCCCAAACAATATCACATTAAAAGCATGTGAGCTAATAAATAGAATACTACACGGGCGTAATACATACACCTAGTTCAATTATCTCCATAATAGCCACAATCTGTTAATTACATTAACTAATTTCCTTTAAAATATACTCCGCAAACCACCGTCCCACATGGGTTTTCCTTTATTTCAAACATTCCCAAAACACATCATGGAGCATTACACCTTAAAACCATAACTATTTAACAACAGTCTCATAATAGAAACAACATTTATAAACATTCCAATTACCTCTTAAACAACATAATCAATAACTCAACACCGAAATTTGTTTATTCACAGTGTTCACTTACAACCAACATTATATCATCTCATATCACATTATCCATCCTACAACAGTACACACGACGTATATCTAACAACAATCAATACCATCCTCCACCGATGGCCAAGGACAAAACTCTAGACACCGATTTCATAATCCAAAATCATAAATACACCTTAAGTAATTTCACACTCCCGTTCATTGCCAACTCTTAAGTTTTATAAAAAGGGGTAATTAGTTCCATTTTGTTTTGAAAGCAAAACCTTTGTACTCCGAATCCCAACAAACATCACAGTGGCCATGTCTATCAACATTAAATCAAAACTCCAATTATTCATAAATAACCACATTATAACCCCATTTCTATTCAACATTAAACCTCTCTTTAATAGCCCAAATCAATAGACAAAATACCAGACCTTTCCAATTCCATATGCCAAACATACTTTTACAACCCAAAATCAAATGTAAACATAACCCATAAACCCACCCATTTAAACTCAAATCAACTCATATCCTTTTTAACAAAATCAACCATAAACTATACTTTTCAATGTTGTAAAAATACCACAAGTCTATTTATAGAGAGGTATTGAAAGGAAACTCAAGAATCCCCACCTCTTGGAGCAAAAAGGAGAAAAGCCGAAAATCCACCGGCAACGAAAATACGATCTTCTCAGATCAAAAGGAAGCCCTCCCAACCCTCTACATTTTGATCTATAGGACTAGGGGTAGAAGATAGGTGTAACTAGATGAAACCCAAGCTTTTAGGTCTAAGAAACTCTAAAATGGAAGAAAAATTGAGAGAGAGAAGAAAGGGAAAAGCAAAAGTAACTTTTTCAGCGTACTATGGCCTTATATAGATGCGTAGTCCGCTCGAGTGCAAGAAGTAACGCTCGAGAGTCTAGACACAAAAAATGTGACCACTCAAGCGCAGGAAGTGTCGCTCGAGCGTAGAATTCAAACTCTCAGAAGATTTATAGACAAGTGACCACTGCTCGAGCACAAGAAGTACCGCTCGAGCAAACACCGATCAACTGCTCGAGCGAAAAATGACAACTCTCAGTATCTCTGCAAACCTGCAAAAGTGCTAGAAGTTCAAAATGACCGATTGAGCGCAAGAAGTGCCGCTTGAGCACAGAAGAAAAATTCTGGGCAACACCAGCTTGAGAAGCAAGTCACTAACCTGTTCCCAGTACAACCAAGACACTCCGATAACCAAACCCAACAAGCAATGAGGAGAAGCAAGACAAGAACAACCATAAAAAGGCAATTACACCTAGATCCAAAACATCAACGGGTCGAATTCAAACCAAGGTCACTATAATCCTCACTCTTGTTGTTGTCTACTAATTCAGTTCGTGAATATGATATTTCAGATCACTTTTGTATGTCTCTCTCTCTCTCTAAAAGCATTTCCTCTCCCTTCTCTCTACATTTCCCTACGCCAAATTGGATCAAAACATTGATTTCTCAAGATCCATTAGAATTCTGCGATAGGTTCTTCACCAAAGTTGGTTAACTTCTCGAGGGCTTCGTTGTGTGCGGTGAACATCGAGTTTCAACACTATTGATTTTGGGGGTTTCATCTCATTTCTTCTTCAAAACTTGAGGTAGGGATTTTCTTAGAGTTTTATATATATTTTTGCAAGATCTAGATGATTTTCAAAATTATCCTTCGATAGCTTTGAAAATTGATTGTTAATTCAAGAAGTTGAGCGATTTTGAAAGTGGGTTTGTCTCTTGTTCTTTTAAAATGATCTTATGAGTTTTTATCTTCGTTGATTGAAGAAAAGATGATTTTGGAAAGTTTTCTTTCAAAAGATTTGAGTTGTATAGTTTTGGTAGGAAAACCTAGAATTTGGGAATTTTTTTTAAAGAGACTAAAAATCTATGAATGATATTGTTATATTTATTTTGTGTGTCAAAATAAATGGATGTTTGAAAAATTTCTTATTTATATTTATATAAATGATGAATTTCAGGGAATATGAGAATTGTTGTTCATTTTGGAAATTATTGTTCAAAACGTTGAAATAGTCTTGAAATGACTAATTGTTGAGGATACTTGAGAAGAGGGAATTGTGTTATTCCTTGGATGATGAATTAGAATAAAAGTATTTATATTCATCTTGTGTTATTGGCATATCAATTCATTTGATTACATTAAACTTTGAAAGTTGATTTTAAAACTTGCATTGAGAAAAGAATATTGAGAAACAAGTTTCCATAAATTGGTTTTGGGGTAAATACGGTAGTAAGTCTTGACAGGTGGTGTGGATGAAATTGAATAGGCGTCGAGCCTTCCGGTTAATACTGATAAAAATGACAGATTATAGGTGTCGAGCCTTCCAGTCAATGCTGGTAAAAATGACAAATTGGTAGTACTTGTATAGTCTACTTGCAAACACCAACCTAGGGATTACCAGAGTCATATTTATCGCTCTTGAAATGAATTATTAAGTTTTGAAGAATTGAAATTGCATGACATCATTGAGCATGATGGTTTCCAAAGATGAAGATGTGATTTTCTTTCAAAAGGGCATAGCATGGCATGTGCATTTCATCTCTTGAGACTTGTATAAAACGTATATACTTTGTTAAGGATTTCTTACTGGGCTTTATGCTCACCTTATGGGATTTTTGTGTAGGAAAAGATGTGGTGATACCGCCTAACTAGAGGCGAGGAAATGTGTGTTGAGAGTACGAGACTCTCATTTTTTTGTGACTCTGTGTGTAAGCCAAGGGCTATATGTGTGTGGGTTTGAATAACCGTTTTGTGTAACCAGGCTCAAGCCTTGGAAACTTGTAAACCCCTTGGGGGTATTTATTTGTTCATTTACTTGTTGTTAGATTAATATATTGTTGCATGAAGAACTATTGTATCATGTAATGCAAGTTTGGAGATTTATATTCGGTTTTCCTTGAAAGAGCCATGATTGTTGTATTATCATTTGGGCTAGAAATTTGGAGCGTTACAAGGTGCTCCTCAGGTTATACTTTATCGGGCGCAAACCGAAAGAGAACGAAGAACCTATCACAAGGCGCCACGCTTTGCTGGCTAAGATACGGTGGGAAACACACCTCGTTTTCACACTTTACCGAATGCAAACCGAAAGGGATGAGGAAACCTTCGTCAAGGTGCCATGCTTTGTTGGCTACAATACGGTGGGAAACGGACCCCAAACAATATCACATTAAAAGCATGTGAGCTAATCAATAGAATACTACACGGGCGTAATACATACACCTAGTTCAATTATCTCCATAATAGCCACAATCTGTTAATTACATTAACTAATTTCCTTTAAAATATACTCCGCAAACCACCGTCCCACATGGGTTTTCCTTTATTTCAAACATTCCCAAAACACATCATGGAGCACTACACCTTAAAACCATAACTATTCAACAACAGTCTCATAATAGAAACAACATTTATAAACATTCCAATTACCTCTTAAACAACATAATCAATAACTCAACACCGGAATTTGTTTATTCACAATGTTCACTTACAACCAACATTATATCATCTCATATCACATTATCCATCCTACAACAGTACACATGGTGTATATCTAACAACAATCAATACCATCCTCCACCGATGGCCAAGGACAAAACTCTAGACACCGATTTCATAATCCAAAATCATAAATACACCTTAAGTAATTTCACACTCCCGTTCATTGCCAACTCTCAAGTTTTATAAAAAGGGGTAATTAGTTCCATTTTGTTTTGAAAGCAAAACCTTTGTACTCCGAATCCCAACAAACATCACAGTGGCCATGTCCACCAACATTAAATCAAAACTCCAATTATTCATAAATAACCACATTATAACCCTATTTCTATTTAACATTAAACTTCTCTTTTATATTCCAAATCAATAAACAAAACACCCAAACGTTCCAATTTATATCCTAAACATGATTTATAACTCACAACAAATTACACATAACCCACGAACTCACCGATATAAACCCAAATCCACCCATATGTTTTTTAACAAAACTCAACAATAAACTATGTTTTTAAATGCCAGAAAAATTACCACAAGTCTATCCATAGTGAGGTATTGAAGAGGAGCTCAACAATCCCTACCTCTTGGAGCAAAGGGGAGAGAAGCTGAAAATCCACTGGTGAGGAAAACACGATCTGCTCAGATCAAAAGGAAGCCCTCGTAACCCTCCACATTTTGATCTATAGGACTATAGGTAGAAAATGGAGGCAACTAGATGAAACCCAAGTTTTTAGGTCCAAGAAACACTAACAATGGCGAAAAAGAAGAGAGAGAAAAGCAAAAAGTGACTTTTTTAGCGTACTACGGACTTATATAGACACCTAGTCTGTTCGAGTGCAAGAAGTGACGCTCAAGCATCCAGACACAAAAAAGTGTGACCACTCGAGTGCAAGAAGTGCCGCTCGAGTGTAGAATACAAACTCGCAAAAGTTTTACAGATAAGGGACCACTGCTTGAGCACAAGAAGTACCGCTCGAGCGAACAACGCTCGAGCGCGAGAATGGCCGCTTGAGTGAAGAATGACAACTCTCAGTATCTCTATAGATCTGTAAAAGTGCTGGAAGTTGAAAATGACCGCTTGAGCGCAGAAGCACAATTCTGGGCAACAACAGTTTGAGAAATAAGTTACCAACATGTTCCCAATGCAACCAAGACACTCCAATAACCAAACTCAATCAACAATTAGTAGAAGCAAGACATGAACAACCCAAAAGGGCAATGAAACCCAGATCCAAAACATCAATGGGTCGGATTCAAACTAGGGTCGCTATAAATTTTCAGTCAAAATTCCATTTTTTTTGGCTTTGTACTTCAAATGCGTCTAACATGATTCACATCAAACACTAGTAAAATGTACAAAATTTCATCAAGAAGAGGGTTAAGAAATCTCAATTATCAACCTCAATGTTGTACATTTTGGCCTCAATCAATAAGGGAGAGATTTTCTTCTTGAAATGAGGAGATTCTATCTAGAATAACGAGAGATTTTCTCCATGGAATAACAGAGAGATCTTCTCCATAGAACAAGGGATTGTTGTTATTATTTATTGTGTTTTAATTTCAAAATAGAAACAAGCGCAGAATGTTGGAATGGTGATTTGGTCATATTACACCAAATAGGATCTAATGGAATACTAAAAAGAATATAGGTTAGATAGAACATAAGTCTTAAGAATGGGATTTACTAAAAAAACACCCATAAAAAAATAAAATGATGTGTGGTGTGAATTAAGAAATGGTGTGTACTAAGCTAAACCACTGTGTGCAAATAAAAGTGCTTCTTTGTTTAGTATTTAACTATTCAAGATTACCAAAAATATTCTTAGAAGCCATTTTTGATTATGTAATTCAGTTTTTGTCCGTTACTCATCTCATCTCACAAAACAATCACTACACAATCAATTTTATTACAGTTTTTGTTAATATATATCCTTAGGGCACATGTTAAGAAATTTAAAAATATTGTATATTTTGCATAAAGTAAGTCTAATAGAGAAAATTGTATATTTTTTTTAAACCTCCTACCATATAGCTTGATTTTGGATGGGATCATCACACTTAGTTATCTAACCCGCATTTGTGTACCCTTCAAGTGTAATTGGATACCCACTATAAACTATGCTATAATATATAGTTTTCCTTAAATACTCCAATACTCTGTTCACCGCTTGCCGATGAACATTACCGCGGTTATTAGTATACCTACTAAGTTTACAGATAGCATATGCTATATCTAGCCATGTACAAGCATGGCATATATCATACATCAAGCTACTTGTCACTCAAAATATTCTAATTGTGTTGTAACTCTGCCTATGTTAAAATACAACTTAATCTATGAATTAAAAGGTGTAGATACACGTGTATAGTCAAAGTGATTAAACTTTTTAAGTATTTTCCTAAATTAAAATTAAAAATTTGGAGCCTTTTCTTGTTTGTATCGTTAATTGTTAGGGGAAGCCATGTGGTTTAAAATTTTGAATGAGCTTGACTCAGTTCTCTTTAGGGTTGAGGGAACAAATTGCAAATTGGTTCAATTTAGACCAAACCGACTTTCATCCAAAACATTCATACAATAGATGTGAACCTATTCTCATAAAATTTTGCATCCCATGATTCAATGATGGTTTTGACCTCTATTGAATTATTTGGCCCAATAACTAGAAACCTATATGTTTTACATATAACAAAGAAATACACATTATATTAATTTTTCAACTAATTCCTTTCGTTTAAATTCAAGAAATCTCATCATTGCAATACAACCAAGTTCTAAAATAACTTAGGTTATTGTAGATACTCCATTTTGACCGGCTCTAAGACTTAGGTTCCTTGCAAAACTCCTCAATGATGAAACAAAAATGGATAATTTTGAACCTTTTGGAATAACTATTCAAATAGTGAGATCCCGAACCCAACCTACTTTTAGCTAAAATGTTTTCTAAACCCAAAAAACCAATTTTCTAGAAATATTTTCAAATCATTGTTTCACATGTTCAATTGATGTAAGTTTTTCTTTTTAAAAAACCCAAATTCGAATATTTATTTTTTGTAGTTTGCACTCTTTTACTCATTTCTCTCTTTGCACTTTGAATCTTGATGTGATGTTGAAACCATTGCAAATCTTTCTTCTAGGGCTTATTTAGATACAAAATTGACCTAATTATGACTCCAAAAGAAGTAAATAAGCCTATTTGAAGTTTACCCCATGGAGTTGTCTAAGACAACACACGGGTGGACTCGCGGCCGCAAGTTTTCGCAGGTAAAAACCTGCTGTCGCAAGTAGTAGTTCTCTTAGGCAGATTCTTCAATATGGTCCTGTCAACATCTTGGGATATCCTATACACACATATATTGGATATTCTTGCATACAGGTTGATTCAGGCCCCTCCTTTGGCCTATATACACCCATTTTGGTAGAGAAAGAGAATACAACTTCCCTCTCCCTCACATAGCTAAATTTATGCCAAAATATACTCTCAACTCTCATCTCCCTCCACCGATAGCTGGTCCTTGAGGTTCATTAGCTCCATTGAAGTATTGAGAGAAGCTTGGAAGGCTCCATCCATTGCTTTGGTCTCACTTATTCTTGCTATAAACTTGAGGAAAGGTATACTTTTTTTTTTTTTCTTTTTTTTGCATTTTCTCTCACTTTGTTTTCTTTGTATCCAAAGATATTATTATGACTTTGACATTGATTATATTAGTGAATTAGTCTTTGTATTTTGGCATGTATAGTTGATATCCTCGCTTGATCTCTTTACCTTAAGCAAATTTTACTCTTTTTTTTTTTCTTTCTATTTTCTTTGTAGCCAAACATGCATTATATCTTTGATAATGGTTGAATCTAAGGCTCCATCCATTGCTTTGGTCTCACTTCTTCTTGCTATAAACTTGAGGAAAGGTATACTCTTTTTTTTTTTTCTTTTTTTTTGCATTTTCTCTCACTTTGTTTTCTTTGTATCCAAAGATATTATTATGACTTTGACATTGATTATATTAGTGAATTAGTCTTAGTATTTTGGCATGTATAGTTGATATCCTTGCTTGATCTCTTTACCTTAAGCAAATTTTACTCTTTTTTTTTTTCTTTCTATTTTCTTTGTAGCCAAACATGCATTATATCTTTGATAATGGTTGAATCTGCCCCTTCTATTGCTTATTCCATGGATTCAATTCTTTGTCTTTCCTTTTAGGCAAGACTTACACTTATTTCCATGCTTTTAGAAGTAAATTTGGGTCATTGTCACTCTTTGCCTTCATTTCTTCTTCTTTTTGTGTTGTATAGCATTTCCATCATGTAGTTCATGATGATGGTGAGATTTACCATCCTCTAATAAACTAATTCATGGATTTGAACCTTTATCTAGTTTCTTGAACTAGATTTATGCTCATTTCTATGCTTCAGAGGTAGATTTTGATCATTATCTAGTTTCTTTTATTGTTCGTACACTTCTAGTTTAGTTTTCTTTGATGGTGATTGAAATCTATTCCCTTCTCTAGACTATTTCATGGATTTTGGTCTTTGTCTTACTTTTATGCGAGATTTACGCCTTTATCCATGCATTTGAGAGTAGATTTGAATCGTTATCTATCTTTGTCTCCTTTTCTTTTTCGTTAACTTAGTTCATGATGATGGCTAGATCTATTGCCTTGATTTGACTATTTTATGGAATCAGGCCTTTACAGCCTTCGAGGAGGATTTATGCCTATTTTCAAGCTTCAGGGGAAGATCTAGACCATCATCTATTTTTTATTTTGCTTTCCTTCTTTACTCTCTATATTTCTATTTTGTCTTAGCTTTGTAGATGCATTTAGGCCCAATTTATTGCGCTTTATAAATATTGTCATTATATTGTTGAGCTGATTTTTTTTATTAAGATGATTCACTATGCTTGAGATGATTCACATCACATTTTACTAGCAATCGGGCCTATAACATTCATTTTTATGATTTTTATTGCATTTAGTAGATTCATGTATCTAGGACCATGCATTTTTTCTTTGTTTTCTAACCCATTATGTTTTTGGCTTGATGTGAATGAGTACTAGATGAGTTTCTCTCATTTCTTTTTTATTGTGCTTGTTTTCTTAATATGTCCAGCATGCTACCATGAGGCTATTTTGCTCACTTGAGATATATCTCTATATTTGTTCATTGGTTGGAGGGCATTTCGCTTAAATTGGAAATACCGCTATCTCTCTCATAAGAACCTCTCACAAGAGTTTTTTCATCTTTTTTCCTAGAAAACTCTCAATAAAACATTTTTCATCATAAAGATGATAGAAAATTTCCAAATTAGGTGATTTACTCTATACTTGTTTGATTCATGTAGTAAAATTATCATTAATAATCAAAATATGGACATATTTTGGCAATGATTCTCATATCAAGAATTAGTAGAGCTTAATCTTTGAATCGAGTGAGCTGGGGGTGCTCAATTCATGACCTTCTTCTTTCACACCTAAGCTTGTAGACCAAGTTCTTTGGTCGTGGCGAGTTAGTGGCCTATATTGGTAAAAGTTAGGATTTTCTAATTTTTCCAAAAAGATTAGGTGGCAACTTCAGGTCTAGTGATACGGTCTTTATTTGGAATGTTGATAAATTAGCAATTTTTCTGTGAATTTTCCAAATTTAAATCCTCACTCGTTTGACATTGCACATTGTGAACAAGAAAATGGCGAACTATCAAGCACACCAGATCTGCTTCGGAGATCCCACAGTTATGTTTATTTTTTTTCTATAGCTAATATGAAGTATTGGCTGAATTATCTATTTATTTATTTATTTTATATTATTACCATTTGCATGTTCAATTACAATAACTTACTGTGAACACCCCATTTTATCCGGCCCTAAGACTTGGGCGCTTTCTTCCGAACACCCGATAATGAAAGTTGGAATGTGCAATCTTATGAATTCCTTAGCAGGAGAGCCGTGTTCAAGCTTTAATTCCAACGTTACACTCGTTTTTGCCAAAATATTTTAGACCTTAAAACCCTTTTCAAAAGTTTTTTTGTCTTGTGATCCAAACATCTCTACAAAGTTCCGAGGCTCACATTTTCAAAATTCAAGTATTATACTTTTTCAGTAAATTGAGCAAAGACAAAGTGGAGATGAGTGGAAAGAATAAGAATTCTCTAGAAAAAAAAAAGTTTTCCCTTTTAAAAACTGATTTGGTTGTGCTGGAAAAAAATGTGCTGGCCAAATGAATTTTCATCTAGCTATAAAAAAACTGTGTTGGCCGTATGATTTTTTTTGCTGGCCAAATGATTTGTCCGAGAAACAAAGCAGTTTCGGCAAATTCAATTTTTTCCACAAATATCTTAGATATTTTACCTTTGAGTTTCCTCTGCAAGTTTCTCAGAATTTTTTTTTTTGGGGCCCAAAAGTCTATAAATATGACCTTCCCTACTTCATTAAAAAGGGGTTACAAAAATTTCCAAAGGCAAGAGATTTGATTAAGAGCACTACACACCTACTTCTTCTTCAACCTTCCTCTTTCTTGATTATACTACCTAAACACCATTAAACCTTGACTTGGAGCACCTTGCTAGGGATTCTTGGACTAAATCAAGAACTTTAAGGGTGCTAGGAAAAGGGTTTGACACTAAGAAACTCACCCTCTTTACAAGAGGTAAACTTTTGCCTCTTTTCCTCAACTTCTCTCTCTTTCTTCACTGTCAAGCCTTGTGCTTCACTGTTAGCTTATTGTAATCATGTGATGGATCTTTATGGATGTGGGGGGAAGTAGGATGTAGCCACCCATCCATTGAGTTAATTGAATTCTTTTTTTTTCTTATACTCTTGTACTCTTTTCTTACTGTCTAGTGCTATAATTTGTTATTGTTATATATAGATGTGTTAATTGGAACCTTGTGGATGTAGAGGGAGTCGGAAAGTAGCCATCCATTCAAAAGTTTGATTATGTAGTGTTATTTCTTTCACTTTCATACACTTTCTTGTCACCTATCTCATCATTTAAGCATGTTGGCTCATATGCTTCGATCCATACTCAATTCTGATGAGCATTTGTGATTGTTCCATGGCGCTAGTTGGATGATTTTTGAGATTTGGGGTTGAGGAGGTTGTTGTCTTTTATTTTTGATGATGTTTTCTTGGAAGTAAAGTAAGAGTTTTTAGTTAAAGGTGTTGAAAACTCTCTTCTCAATCTATTTTGATCATGGAAAGGGATAGAAACATCCTTATTCCATGAGTAGAAGAAGAGTCCTCAATAACTTTAATGAATCTCTACTTTCAAAGCAAGGCTTTAAGGAATTGTGGAAATCTACCCTCTCCAATTAATAGCATAAATTTGGCAATTAATAGCATAAATTTGGGTATTAATTTATCCTTATTCACAAAGAGGGATTGTAGGTTGCCATTTATTTCTTGGACTTGAATTTCTTCCAACCTCAATTCCTATTTCATTTGATAAATATCATGTTGTATATAGGTCTTTGTGTTGTTAAATAGGGTTTGAGGCCTATCTACTCCTTCCTTGAATATCTCTGCAAGAGGAAGAGATAGAAAGGATGAGCATCCCTTTGGAAGATGTGTTTTGGTTTTGTTTTGGTTCTTTGCATAAAGCAAAGTTTCCCTCGGATGTTATATACGATCAGATTTCTATTCCTTTAGCTGGATGATTTTTATATATGGCCAGATGATTTCTCCAAGCAGAACAAGGCAGTTTCGGGGGAGGGAGGGGTGCTTTCTTGGGCATTTGTGACAGCTTTTATACTTTGTTTTCAATTTTATCATGATTTGTTAGATTTAGCTTCCATTTAGCTGGATCAATTCATTGTTGTTATAATTTTTAACCCCACATCTTTATTCATTCATTGTTGTAATAACTTCCAATCCCACGTCTTTGTATCCCTTTTACTTCTACACTTTCCATACATGTCGATAAGCATCATGTTTTATTTATCACATTCATGCCTAGCATCCATTTTCATGCATCTAGATTTAGCACATCTGTATTTGTGGGATTTATCGTTCAAAACGTAGTTGTATGGGCTACCTCATGCTTTGAGATAATACGCATGTCATGTATTAGTAACTGGATCTTTAATTGCATTTTGTGTATGTATTGCATTAGATATTTGCATATAGGATCATGCATATGTTTATAGCATATTACTTTTGGGGCTTGCCATGGATGAGTGCTAAGTGAGCATTTCCAGTTTTAGCATCTTGTGTATGTCTATTATTCTACTATGTCCGGCATTATACCATGTGGCTACTTGCTTATCTAGAATATTTATATGAATGCCAGTAGATGGAGGTTGTGTTGCTCGAGTTGGAATGTCATTGATGGTTATGTGTGTGAACTCAGTTTTCTTTGAGTTTTACAAAAAGGGTTTTTTTAAATACATGAAGTCAAAGCATAACAAAAATAAGTAACATGATTTATATTTGATTGCTTCACATGGTAATTTTTAGTATTATTTAATAAATCAAAACATGAGCATATAGTGTCTATAAACTTATATCATAACTTAGTAGAGGCCGATCTTTTAATCTAGTGAGCGGAGGTGCTCAATTCATGACCTTCCCCCCATACCTAAGGTTTCAAACCGAAGTATCTTTGGTTATGATAAATAGTGGCATTTGGTATGAGTCATAGGTTTTCTAGTTTTCCTAAAAAAATTAGGTGGCGACTCTGAGATCTGGTGATACAGCCTATTTCTAGCATATTTTGTAATAAATGGATTTTCTATAAAGTTGCCAGATCTGAACTCTCATTTTTTGTTTCACACTGCACTAGTGATATAAAATTCGAAATTGAGAGTCTGAACTGTTGTGCATGCTTGAGTACCTTTGGGACACCTACACTTACCATCCACATTTTTTTACAATATCTTGAAAGAGCATCATTATATAAGGGAGATGGGAAATGAAGCTCGAAATCAAGACCTCTACCTTAGGAAATGTTGCCCTTACCAACATGAAGTCTTGGCTTTTACCATCCACATGTTCAATTCTAATAATTTGCAAATTTAAGATGATGAAATCCAATTCACAGAGAGAGAGAGAGAGAGAGAGCTACACAAATAAATTTTTTTATAAATAATTCCATCTAGAATAATATGATAATGATATTTTGAAAATTATGAATAGTAATGGCTGGATGTTTAGGTACACAATACTACACACATGGTAGGCATTCTGCCAAATTATAACAAGCATATTGATTTAAGTATCAGAGTGCCCTCTAGGCGAATACTCTAGCCAGTTAATACTCGTTGTTTTTGTGATCGCAAGCAATCAATGTTCACTAGAGTTCATGCTCACTAACCTTGTCAAAGCTACATTTAGTGCGACCAAATTTTTTTCTACACAAAAAACTTATCTCAAATATCTATAAGACAATATAAATTGTACTCTTCTATTTTATTTATTCAGTCTTGTTTTTGCTTCAAGTAGATATTTATAAATTTCATTTATTTTTATGTACTTGTGCATCAATTTTAGATTTTGTATTTCTATTTTCCACAATTTTAATATTGTGATTTGACTTTCTATGCGTGTATATTTAAAAATATATGCACTTTATAATTTGTTCTAATGCTTGTGGATGTCATGCCTTTCTTGTTATAAGACGCTTTCCCACACTTATGTTGTACCAACTTCACTTTCTTACATCGATAGAGTTGCCACTTAATTTTTATGGGAAATTAAGAAACTTTTAATAATGAAAACTAAGTAAAAGAGCTGATCCGTCACAACCAAATAATCAAGGTTTGGGAACTCGTCTTTGAATAATGCACCCTTTTTTCACCCAATCAAGTGATTGGCATCTACTAATATTATATTTTATGTTAATGATTAATTATTTCACAAAATTCATTATTAACTCTAAAACTTAATAATGAAGGTTCGGGAACTTGTCTTTGAATGATGCACCCCTTTTTCACCCAATCAAGTAATTGGCATCTAATAATATTATATTTTATGAGATTAATAATTAATTATTTCACAAAATTCATTATTAACTCTAAAACTTAATAATGAAGGTTCGGGAACTTGTCTTTGAATGATGCACCCCTTTTTCACCCAATCAAGTAATTGGCATCTAATAATATTATATTTTATGAGATTAATAATTAATTATTTCACAAAATTCATTATTAACTCTAAAACTTAATAATGAAGGTTCGGGAACTTGTCTTTGAATGATGCACCCCTTTTTCACCCAATCAAGTAATTGGCATCTAATAATATTATATTTTATGAGATTAATAATTAATTATTTCACAAAATTCATTATTAACTCTAAAACTTAATAATGAAGGTTCGGGAACTTGTCTTTGAATGATGCACCCCTTTTTCACCCAATCAAGTAATTGGCATCTAATAATATTATATTTTATGAGATTAATAATTAATTATTTCACAAAATTCATTATTAACTCTAAAACTTAATAATGAAGGTTCGGGAATATCAAGTAAATAATCTAAACATGCAGAATATACAAGGATTAAACAGAACCTCATGCATGATTACTACATGATTAATCTAACCTAAACCCGATTTAAGGCTACTAATCATGATTTCATGCACAAAAATCAACTAACAAGTAAATAATCTAAACATGCAGAATATACAAGGATTAAATCGAGCCTCATGCATGATTACTACGTGATTAATCTAACCTAAACATGTTGTTTATATAAACAAAACAAAACATGCAGAATAAAGTGAAAAACATGCAAAATTGAAAGATAATCTTAACAATGGCAATTGATCGAAATACCCACGAGGGTGTTTATCACGCGAGAATATCGATTATCTGAAAGTTAGAAAATGAAAATCTTCTAGTTCATATATAAATTATTCCAAACCTGTTGTCAAGTATTTATATGCAAATAAGTGACCTTTGGGAATAGGTATAATATTTGAATTTGTTTCATACAACAACAGTCACCATGGTTCACTAAAAGTTGTGTCTATTGATGTTTGAATTCAAACCATTAACTAACTAACAGATAGCTTCAATATTCTTGCAGGAAAGTTCTTTACAATTCAAGAGAGAAAAGATTAAGTGAAGCGAGTCACACCAAACTATGGTGTGGTCACTCTTTATTCCATCATCTCCCACTTGAACACACCACAATAAGATGATAAACCTGAGTTGAGCATTTTTAACCTTGGTACCAAAATTTTGCCTCATGCCAACTTTCATTTATGAAATTACCTCATAGATCGACGTTTGATTGTGACTTGGCCATACGTGCGCATATTTTTGCCACCAATCTGACCGCACTCGTACGAATGTGTTCTCCCACTGACAACATACTCCAGATGACTTCAATTCACTATATTTCAAATGAACGGCATCAATTTTTAGTGCTGGGTTCATAGTCCATACCCAATCACCATTGACGACTTCAGCCGCATACATTTTTCATGTATCGACCTGCACTGAAATTATTGTTAAATACTTCCTTTAAGACCCATTCCTGAAGGTTTTCCTTAACACACCTTATCAATGACTTTTTGCTGATCAAGCAGACAATATCATCTAGTAGCACGTTGCGTATAATGGACTTTACATCTCATGCTAATTATGATATCCATACATTATCAGTTCCTCTATCTTGTTACCTGACCAAACACATGTTTCCATGCAAGATAGAGTCGCAAAACATCGGTTATCTAGGCGTCCCTAGAGTCATCTGACTATGCTCTTATATAAGTAGCTAAACCACCTAGCTAGGCATTTTTCAATCCCATATTAGCTACATGTTCTCTGAATTTTTCCAGAGACAACCCTTTGGTCATAGGGTCAGCCACCATCTCTTCTGAGGTTATATAACTGACTTTAATTTCACCTCTCTCTACTATGTCCTGAATATAGTGGTAACTTACATCAATATGTTTTCCCTTGGAACTATTTGCTCCACTTTTTATTAATGAGATGGCGGACTGATTGTCACAAAACATATTGACCGGTCTGACATGTATACCTAATTGTAAACTATCAACAAATCGTTTTATCTAGACTGCATTACTAACGGTTGTGCTGCAAGCTATGCATTCAGCTTCCATAGTATACTTTGCAACACAACTCTGTTTCTTACTTAACCAAGAAACTGCTGTTCCACCAAACAAGAACACATAACCACTAGTAGATTTTCTATCATCTACATCTCCTGCAAAATCTGCGTCAGTGTATCCTTTTATGTCTAAATCACACAAACCAAAACATAACTTCAAATTTTTAGTGCCTTTTAAATATCTAAATATTCTTTTGACTGCTTGCCAATGTTCCTTACCTGGATTGGATTGAAACCGACTTACCAATCCGACTACATGACAGATGTCAAGTCTAGTGCTTGTCATAGCATACATTAGGCTGCTTACTGCCTGAGCATACGGGACATTTCTCATTTCCTCAATGTCAGACTTAGTTTGAGGACTCATACTTTTACTAAGACTTTGTCCCTTGCAAACAGGCGTACTTAAAGAATTACAGTTATCCATATTAAATCTTTTGAGCACCTTGTCAAGATATTTCTCTTGATCTAGATATAATAATTTTGAATTTCTATCTCTTGAAATTCTAATTCCTAGAAGATAGGTTGCAAGACCCATGTCTTTCATTTCAAATCTAAATGCCAAGAAAGTTTTGGTTTTTATAATCATATCTGGACAATTTCCTGCTAACAATATATCATCCAAGTATAAAGATAATATCGCTAACTTGCCATCATTTTTCCAGATATAAACACAGTGATCTAATGGACTCACAACATAGCCCATTTCTAAAATGGCTTGGTGGAATTTCAAGTACCATTGTCTTGAAGATTGTTTAAGTCCATATAGAGATTTCTTCAACTTGTAGACTTTATCCTCGTTACCTTGGTTCTGGAAACCATCAGGTTGAATCATATAAATTTTCTCTTTTAATTCTCCATTGAGAAAAGCAATTTTAACATCTAATTGATGCAATTCCAAATCCATCCTGGCTACTACAGCCATTAGAATCCTTATTGAGGCAAATTTTGCAACATGAGAATATGTATCTACAAAATCTATTCCAGGTTGTTGAGTGAAACCCTTGGCTACTAACCTGGCCTTGTATTTCTCCAAACTTCAATCTACTTTGAATTTCTTTCTAAGAACCCATTTGCAACCAATGGCTTTTCTTCCATTTGGGAGATCAGTTAATTCCCAAACATCATTTTTCTTGATCGAGTCAAGTTCTTCATTCATTGCGTCAAGCCATTGAGTAGTATCACTACTACTTATTGCTTCATTATAAGTAGTAGGATCATCCACTAAGTTATTAAGTTCTTCAACTTGAAAAACATAATGATCTTTCAAAAACGTAGATGGACATTTGCAACCAATGGCTTTTCTTTTATTTGGGAGATCAGTTAATTTCCAAACATCATTTTTCTTGATCGAGTCAAGTTCTTTATTCATTACATCAAGCCATTGAGTAGCATCACTGCTACTTATTACTTCATTATAAGTAGTAGGATCATCCACTAAGTTATTAAGTTCTTCAACTTGAAAAACATAATGATCTTTTAAAAACGTAGATGGACATTTGCAACCAATGGCTTTTCTTCCATTTGGGAGATCAGTTAATTCCCAAACATCATTTTTCTTGATCAAGTCAAGTTCTTCATTCATTGCGTCAAGCCATTGAGTAGGATCATTGCTACTTATTGCTTCATTATAAGTAGTAGGATCATCCACTAAGTTATTAAGTTCTTCAACTTGAAAAACATAATGATCTTTCAAAAACATAGATGGACGTCTTGCTCTCTTACTCCCACTTATCTCAGGATTCGAAGCAGGTAAAACAATGTCATGTAATTTGCGTTTGCTCCCACTATTAGATGATGCAGGGAGAATATGCGGACTGTGTGATAAAGAAGGAAAAGAAGAATCTTGAGATACTTCAGAGAGCAATTCAATTTGTTCAATAGGAGTAACAAGATCAGTGGATTCAAGAAAAATAGCATCTCTACTTTCTATTAATCCACGTTCGAGATGGTAAAAACGATAACCACTCCCATTTTCGACATAACCAATAAACTTGCATTCCCAAGTTGTGCTTCCGAATTTATCCCTTAAAGGTTTGGGAATAAGTAAATGTGCCTTACATCCCCAAACTTTGAGATTTTGAACATTAGGTTTAGTTTCATGCCAGCATTCGTAAGGAGTTAGCGGTTTGGCTTTTGTTTCGACTCTATTTAATATGTATGCAGTGGTGGACAAGGCTTCTCCCAAAAAATGAATAGGAAGATCAGCATGAGTCATCATAGACCGTGTCATTTCCATGAGAGTATGATTTCGTCTTTCTGCGACCCCATTTTGTTGTGGTGTGTATGGCATTGTAAACAAATGTTTTATGCCATTGTCCTTGCACAAAGAATCCATAGCTTCATATTCGCCACCTCTATCATTATTCAACTGTTTAATGGACCGACCAAGTTGCTTTTCTACCTCTAATTTATATACCTTAAACTTTTCAATTGATTCTGATTTGTGTTTAAGAAGGTAGATATGTCCATATCTTGAATAATCATCAGTGAAAGTAATAACGTATTCCGTGCCTCGATGAGTTTTAGTTCTTAAAGGCCCACAAATGTCCGAATGAATTATTTCGAGTAATTCCGATGATTTCCAATGTTTGAAAATGGCTTGCTAGTCATTTTGCCTTTGATACATGGTTCACATATATCAAAATCATCAGAACATACTTTAGGCAATAAGCCGCTTTTAAACATTCGAGACATTTTATTTTTATTAATGTGACCTAACCTTAAATGCCACAAATAAGAACTATTACTAGTAGAAATATGCATATAATCAGAAATACATACTTTATTATCAATAGGAAGAGAGTACATATCATTCACTCTTACACCTTTCACTAATACACTTCCTTTCTTAATCAATATTGTACTAAACCTAAAAGTAATCTCAAAACCTTTTTGAGTTAACACCAGAACTGAAATTAAATTTCGCCGAATGTTGGGTACATAAAGCACATCATGAAGCACAATAGAAGTTCCATTAATAGAGAATTGACAGTTGCCGATGCCCAAAACATCACTATAGGAGTTGTTGCCCATGTAGATTCTGTGTTCACCAGCCTTCTTTTCAGTAAACTCCACAAACATATCTTTATTTTGCACAATATGCCTAGTTGCAGCAGAATCAATCCACCATGAATTTGATGAAGGTTCAAGCACCATTGCTTCAGAAACTGTCATGACAACAGGGTTATGCTCCTTTTTCTGCTTCTTCTGAGGACAATTGGCTTTGATATGACCTTTTTGACCGCACTTGTAACATGGGCCAATTTGATGCTTGTGATGTTGTTGTTTTTGCTATTCTCGTGGTTTCTTCCATCCTTTCTGAAATCCCTTCTTCCATTTTTTCTTGAAAAAAGTCGTCTTTTTCTTGTTGAATGGAGTATGGGTATTATTCTGTGGTTGTGGTGAAGATTGTGCCATCAACAAGTTAGAAGACAATCCTTCTTTACGCCTGCGCTTCATTCTTTCTTCTTCCAAAATTAAGAGTACAGGCAATGTTACCATTGAAATCTCTCGTCCACTATGAGTTAGAGATGTGATAACATGATCCCAAGATAATGAAAGACTATTAAGTATGGTTGTTACTTGCATCTTGTCTGACAAAGAGTGATCAGCGTTGGATAATTCTTTAGCAATTAATTCCATTTGATTAACATGATCACCAACACTATCATTATCACTCATACGAGTGTTATTATATTTGTCCAAGAGCAATTGAATTTGAGTATCCGATCGAACTCCATACTTACTTTCTAGTGCTTCGATTAGTTGTCTGGCAGTTTCATGTTCTTCAAATAGCGAAATAATGTTATCTTTCATATTATGTAACATAGTTGCCTTTGCCATTGCATCATCTTCTATCCATTTATTTTGGAACCAATTAGAATCATTATCTGGTTTAGAAGTGGATAAAGTATGCAATATTTTCTCATGTGTAAGAAGATAAGAAATGTGGCGTTTCCATACTCGAAAATTATTTCCATTAAGCATCTCGATTCTCGAAGAATCCATTGTATTTTTAATAGTCATATTAAAAACAAAATGTGCTACTATGAAAATTCAAATGTGAATATGAAAATTCAAATGTGAATATTACAATACTAAATAAAAATAAAAATAAGCAAAATTAAAAACAACAACAATAAGGAAAAACCTTGTAGTTGTTGAATCAGCCCCTATGATGAAAATGATGTAAAAGAATAGAACGGTATTGTTGCCTTGGATAAGAAGAATGATGAAAACCTAATGGCCTAGTAAACCCAATACTTTGCTTATGAGTATTGTAATAATAGTTACGAGCCCAAGGAACACAATGGTGCCTTTTAAACAATGTTCTTTGGATGTTTTTCTTGGTAACACCCTTGGATAGCCTTCTTCTTGAATTTTTTCTTTTGAAAATGTAGAGCAAATACCCACGGAAAAATTCTTAGAAAAATTCTAAAAATTTTGGCTTTTGAATGACTGAAAATGGCCTTGAAATGAGCGAGACCGAGCTGAAAAACCCTTTGAACCAATTTGTCGGTTCAATGTTTTGGCTGAATTGGCTTGAACCGTTGGTCAACGTATGGGTCAACGCGCGGATCAGTGCGCGGGTCGTGCGGAGCAGACAGACGCTGGTCCGGGTGCGGTGCGCGGGGTGCTGGGTCGACGCGCGGATCTGGGCGTGCGCTGGGCTGCTAGGCTGAGTCGCTGGGTTGGTCGGCCCTTGAGGCTTTGGGCTGCTGGACTCCGCCTGGCTGACTTGGGCCGATGGCTGGATTGGCCCAAAAAATTTCTTTTTAATTTTTAGGCCCAAGGGAACAGACTTCCTTGCTGTTTTCCTAATTTTTGGCCTTTTTAGTATGAGCCCAATTGATTGATCTTTTGAATTAGAATAAATAACGGCTCTTTTGCTCTAGTTGTCTTCTCCAGTGGGGGTAGGAGACCACACACAGTAAGTTGGATCTTGTGGATCAAATTTTCTCTGTTTTTCACAACGAATTTCTCCGTTATGATCAAAATTTTGTGAAGAACAAGATGGTGCCAATTTGGAGACGCAATTTGAATCGAGAAATATTTTATAAAATTGCTTCCAACGGTATAATTCGGACTCACTTTCGGCAAGATTTGGAACAATAGCACCACCAATAGTTATTTTCTTCGGATAGTTTTCTGGAAATACAATATGTTGGTGATGATTAAATAAACAAACCGAATTAACCAATGTCGAAGATTGATAATCAATGATTTTATGAATTTTTGGTAAAAAGAGTTCGGAAAATTTTTGTTCTTCCGGACTAAAATTTGACATCTGCGATAATGTAACCTTGCTTTGATACCACTGAAAGATAATCTTAACAATGGTAATTGATCGAAATACCTGTGAAGGTGTTTATCACACGAGAATATCGATTATCCGAAAGTTAGAAAATGGAAATCTTCTAGTTCATATATAAATTATTCCAAACCTGCTGTCAAGTATTTATATAAAAATAAGTGACCTTTGGGAATAGGTATAATATTTGAATTTGTTTCATATAACAACAGTCACCATGGTTCACTAAAAGTTGTGTCTATTGATGTTTGAATTCAAACCATTAACTAACTAACATATAGCTTTAATATTCTTGCGGGAAGGTTCTTTACAATTCAAGAGAGAGAAGATTGAGTGAAGTGAGTCACACCAAATTGTGGTGTGGTCACTCTTTATTCCATCAAAAATAACAACCCTACGTGATGTTTTATGCTATTCTAAAACCCTAGCTATGATTACAAACTGAAAACAAGATTTAAAAGCTACTGAAATCAAGAGAAAGAATAGACTTACTTGTTGGTTTAAATTAAACTAAAGAAAGCAACCGAAAAGAGAGGAAACCAAAAGATTTGCTTGCTTGAATGCTTCCCGCAGGTTCTAGCTTCACTTTGATTCAAGATCTTCAAACCCTAGATCTGCTTTGATGTAAATTTTCGGAGTTAGGGTTGGGTGGTGGTGTTTCACTTTTGAAATAATTCAAAAAGCTCTCAAAAGTTGGCTAAGTGTTCATCCTTTCAAGGGAGGAGGGAGGGGTAGAGACTCTATTTATAGGTAAAGAGGAGCCGTGGGGAACACCCTAGGTCGTGCTAGGGTTGTCTCCATCACTTCCTCTTATTGCTTCCCTTTAAAATCGTAGATACAGTCCAGTTGAAACTAGATTTGGGGCATCAGGAGAAGGTGCAGACGTACATGCCATGTGCGGCCGCACAACCAAGCTGTGGCTACACAACACACATGTGGGTGCATGTTCCAACTTGGTGTCCAGGAGTGTCTTGCAAGTGTGGGCTTTCTTGCTTTTGGCTTGCTTGAACCCAAGTAAGCCTCGTTTGCCTCTCAATCAATATTTTAATAAAATTGGTAGTTGATTTTGGAAAATACCATCAATTAAAGTTCAACCGAGCTCTCCTTTTTCTATCGAGACTAGAGAACCATGTTTTGGCTAAAAACGAGTTCAAGGATAAAATGATTATTTTTACAAAAAGATGATTTTTGGTTAAAATGGGGTAATACAACAGTCCGTAACAACTTCAAGTATTTCTAGGAATGAAGCAACTACTATTTCATCATTGGGAAGCTTTCAAGTGGCCAAAATCTTAGGGTCAGTAAAAAAATGAGGTGTCTACAATGCCCAAATAATTTTTTTTTTGGGATTTGCTACTTTTGCTTTTGCTTTTCTTGTAGCTTGCTATTCTACCTATAGTATCAACTTTGTGTAAGCAATAAGGTATCACATTTTATTTGCCCGACTTAAGTGGTGGTGAATTAAAATAGAAAATGATATACAAGCCTACTTTCAAGATTCATTTTCTAGAACCAATGATGTGTAAGTGATATGATTGGTTGATGATTAGAAAAAAATATGAGAGAGAGTATTGCCTTAGATATTCTAATTGATTGCCACATCATTGAGTTTTAAAAGTGGGTCTAATTTTTGGACTTGAATAGTAATGCTCAATTAAAAAATATAAGTTTAATTTGGTGCACAATAATTAAATTTCTTTTATCTAATTCATATTCTTGCAATGTTAAAGGTTGTTGGTAGACTTCCGACTAAGTGGGAGTTGGTGAAGAACAAAAAGGGAAAAGATGGTCTGCAAGCTTTAGTAACAAATAAACAAAGAGATAGGGAGATGGTCTTCCGCCTCTTCTATATCTAATGTCTTTGAAATCCTCAAATCTTGTGAAATGGGAGAGTTTGGGAATGGCGAATCAAGTCAACAACTGTTCTGCCAAATGAATGTTTTAAATAGGGGTGCAACTCGGGCAGGTTCGGGCGGGTTGAGAGGTTGTCCAAGCCCAGCTCAAGTTGTGCTGAGACTTGCCCAAGCCCGCTCAAGCCTGAATTGTAACCCGAGGTTATCTGCCCAAGCCCGACCCGAGCTAAACCCGAATTGCCTGAGTTGTCTGAATTGCCCGAATTGTAAATGAATTTCAATTTTTTTTTTTAATTTTTATTATTTTTTTTATTATAGAAAATCATTAATATCATCAAAACAAATAATTTATATAATATAAGAGAGATGCCACTATAGTAGTCCTAATAATTTATGAGTGAAAATAAAAAGGAAAAAAAGAAAAATTTATGTTATTTGTATATATAATATATATTCAATATGATTTAATAACATAAATTACTTTAACATCATGTAATGACTAATAATTTATATTTTTATTTAATATTTTTATATATCTATATATGTATAATTCGGGCCTCGGGTTGCTCGGGTTGTTTGACATCTTTGCCCAAGCCCGTTCAAATTTAATTCGGGCTTCTGAATTTTTGCTCAATAGCCCGTACCGAATTTGAAAATATTTTGTTCAAGCCCTAAAAAAATTCGGGCTGGACTCGAATTGCTCGGGTTGAGCCCGCCCAAGTTGCACCCCTAGTTCTAAATGATAGAGGGAGTCCATCTCCAAGTGACCCCAATAATGGGGAGGCTACTAAGAAGGAAAATAGAAAAAAACTCAAAGAGAAATTTCATAACTTGAAAAGTAGTGGAGCGAAAGTTCGAATCCTTCTTTGTTGTAAGAGCTGTTTTTTTTCCTTTTGCAGGTTAGTTTCGTGTCCTTCGGTGGGAGTAGTTAGTTTGATCATGTTTGTGCTCCCAATAGGATGTGTGTTGTACTTTATTATATATCTTCTTCTTCTTCTTCTTTTTTTTCTTTTTTTCTTTTTTGTTATAAAATTACTTACCCCCCCCCCCCCCAAAAAAAAATTTGTTTTTAGCTCACCCTTTAAACGTTTTTAGAGAAACCTATTGACAAATATATATGAAAAGAT
>NW_021026652.1:976333-1076381 GCF_004153795.1 Camellia sinensis
TATACCATGTGGCTACTTGCTTATCTAAAATATCTATATGAATGCCAATGGATGGAGGATGTGTTGCTCAAATTGGAATGTTATTGATGGTTATATGTGTGATCTCGATTTTCTTTGAGTTGTCTAAAAAGGCTTTTTTAAATACATGAAGTCAAAGCATAACAAAAATAAGTAACATGATTTATATTTGATTGCTTTACATGGTAATTTTTAGTATTATTTAATAAATCAAAACATGAGCATATAGTGTCTATAAACTTATATCATTAGTAGAGGCCGATCTTTTAATCGGGTGAGAGGATGTGCTTAATTCATGACCTTCCCCCCCCCATACCTAAGGTTTCAAACCGAAGTATCTTTGGTTATGATAAATAGTGGCATTTGGTATGAGTCATAGGTTTTCTAGTTTTCCTAAAAAAATTAGGTGGCGACTCTGAGATCTGGTGATACAGCCTATTTCTAGCATATTTTGTAATAAATGGATTTTCTATAAATTTGCCAGATCTGAACTCTCATTTTTTGTTTCACACTGCACTAGTGATATAAAATTCGAAATTGAGAGTCTGAACTGTTGTGCATGCTTGAGTACCTTTGGGACACCTACACTTACCATCCACATTTTTTTACAATATCTTGAAAGAGCATCATTATACAAGGGAGATGGAAAATGAAGCTCGAAATCAAGACCTCTACCTTAGGAAATGTTGCCCTTACCAACATGAAGTCTTGGCTTTTACCATCCACATGTTCAATTCTAATAATTTGCAAATTTAAGATGATGAAATCCAATTCACAGAGAGAGAGAGAGAGAGAGAGAGAGAGAGAAAGCTACACAAATAAAACTTTTTATAAATAATTCCATCTAGAATAAGATGATAATGATATTTTGAAAATTATGAGTAGGAATGGCTGGATGTTTAGGTACACAATACTTCACACACGGTAGGCATTCTGCCAAATTATAACAAGCATATTGATTTAAGTATCAGAGTGCCCTCTAGGCGAATACTCTAGCCAGTTAATACTCGTTGTTTTTGTGATCGCAAGCAATCAATGTTCACTAGAGTTCATGCTCACTAACCTTGTCAAAGCTACATTTAGTGCGACCAAATTTTTTTCTACACAAAAAACTTATCTCAAATATCTATAAGACAATATAAATTGTACTCTTCTATTTTATTTATTCAGTCTTGTTTTTGCTTCAAGTAGATATTTATAAATTTCGTTTATTTTTATGTACTTGTGCATCAATTTTAGATTTTGTATTTCTATTTTCCACAATTTTAACATTGTGATTTGACTTTCTATACGTGTATATTTAAAAATATATGCACTTTATAATTTGTTCTAATGCCTGTGGATGTCATGCCTTTCTTGTTATAAGACGCTTTCCCACACTTATGTTGTACCAACTTCACTTTCTTACATCGATAGAGTCACCACTTAATTTTTATGGGAAATTAAGAAACTTTTAATAATGAAAACTAAGTAAAAGATCTGATCTGTCACAACCAAATAATCAAGGTTTGGGAACTCGTCTTTGAATAATGCACCCTTTTTTCACCCAATCAAGTGATTGGCATCTACTAATATTATATTTTATGTTAATGATTAATTATTTCACAAAATTCATTATTAACTCTAAAACTTAATAATGAAGGTTCGGGAACTTGTCTTTGAATGATGCACCCCTTTTTCACCCAATCAAGTGATTGGCATCTACTAATATTATATTTTATGTTAATGATTAATTATTTCACAAAATTCATTATTAACTCTAAAACTCTTACTAGACCTAGAACTAGATGATTAAACAAATAAATATCACTCAATTTAGATATAATGAATAAAACCATGTTTTCCACCAAAACTTACAATTTTCCATCAAAAAGATATTTTTGAATATAATGGCGATAAACATGAAATAAATCAAGCAACATCCATAAAGAAATAAAAATAAAAATAAAAATTCAAAACAACCAATTTTGCGTCAAAAAGCATTTAACTTTGATTATTTAAAATAATGCACCAAGAACAAGTATATGCTAAGAAAGAAGGAAACCTTACCTAGATTTTAGTGCCACGTGTCAAGCCATGCAAGAGATATGAATAAATAATGTGCATGATCCCAAATATACTACTAAACATGCAAACATGAACCTAAACCCGATTTAAGGTAACTAATCATGATTTCATGCACAAAAAGCAACTATCAAGTAAATAATCTAAACATGCAGAATATACAAGGATTAAACAGAACCTCATGCATGATTACTACATGATTAATCTAACCTAAACCCAATTTAAGGCTACTAATCATGATTTCATGCACAAAAAGCAACTAACAAGTAAATAATCTAAACATGCAGAATATACAAGGATTAAACCAAGCCTCATGCATGATTACTACGTGATTAATCTAACCTAAACATGTTGTTTATATAAACAAAACAAAACATGTAGAATAAAGTGAAAAACATGCAAAATTGAAAGATAATCTTAACAATGGCAATTGATCGAAATACCCGCGAGGGTGTTTATCATGCGAGAATATCGATTATCTGAAAGTTAGAAAATTGAAATCTTCTAGTTCATATATAAATTATTCCAAACCTGCTGTCAAGTATTTATATACAAATAAGTGACCTTTGGGAATAGGTATAATATTTGAATTTGTTTCATACAGCAACAGTCACCATGGTTCACTAAAAGTTGTGTCTATTGATGTTTGAATTCAAACCATTAACTAACTAACAGATAGCTTCAATATTCTTGCGGGAAAGTTCTTTACAATTCAAGAGAGAAAAGATTGAGTGAAGCGAGTCACACCAAATTATGGTGTGGTCACTGTTTATTCCATCATCTCCCACTTGAACACACCACAATAAGATGATAAACCTGAGTTGAGCATTTTTAACCTTGGTACCAAAATTTTGCCTCATGCCAACTTTGATCTATGAAATTACCTCATAGATCGATGTCTGATTGTGACTTGGCCATACGTGCGCACATTTTTGCCACCAATCTGACCGCACTCATACGAATGTGTTCTCCCACTGACAACATACTCCAGATGACTTCAATTCACTATATTTCAAATGAACGACATCAATTTTTAGTGCTGGGTTCATAGTCCATACCCAATCACCATTGACGACTTCAGCCGCATACATTTTTCATGTATCGACCTGCACTGAAATTATTGTTAAGTACTTCCTTTAAGACCCATTCCTGAAGGTTTTCCTTAACACACCTTTTCAATGACTTTTTGCTGATCAAGCAGACAATATCATCTAGTAGCACGTTGCATATAATGGACTTTACATCTCATGCTAATTATGATATCCATACATTGTCAGTTCCTCTATCTTGTTACCTGACCAAACACATGTTTCCATGCAAGATAGAGTCACAAAACATCGGTTATCTAGGCGTCCCCAGAGTCATCTGACTTTGCTCTTATATAAGTAGCTAAACCACCTAGCTAGGCATTTTTCAATCCCATATTCGCTACATGTTCTCTGAATTTTTCCAGAGACAACCCTTTGGTCATAGGGTCAGCCACCATCTCTTCTGAGGGTATATAACTGACTTTAATTTCACCTCTCTCTACTATGTCCTGAATATAGTGGTAACTTACATCAATATGTTTTCCCTTGGAACTATTTGCTCCACTTTTTATTAATGAGATGGCGGACTGATTGTCACAAAACATATTGACCGGTCTGACAGGTATACCTAATTGTAAACTGTCAACAAATCGTTTTATCCAAACTGCATTACTAACGGCTGTGCTGCAAGCTATGTATTCAGCTTCCATAGTATACTTTGCAACACAACTCTGTTTCTTACTTAACCAAAAAGCTGTTGTTCTTCCAAACAAGAACACATAACCACTAGTAGATTTTCTATCATCTACATCTCCTGCAAAATCTGCGTCAGTGTATCCTTTTATGTCTAAATCACACAAACCAAAACATAACTTCAAATTTTTAGTGCCTTTTAAATATCTAAATATTCTTTTGACTGCTTGCCAATGTTCCTTACCTAGATTGGATTGAAACCGACTTACCAATCCGACTACATGACAAATGTCAGGTCTAGTGCTTGTCATAGCATACATTAGGCTGCCTATTGCCTGAGCATATGGGACATTTCTCATTTCCTCAATGTCAGACTTAGTTTGAAGACTCATACTTTTACGAAGACTTTGTCCCTTGCAAACAGGCGTACTTAAAGAATTACTGTTATCCATATTAAATCTTTTGAGCACCTTGTCAAGATATTTCTCTTGATCTAGATATAATAATTTTGAATTTCTATCTCTTGAAATTCTAATTCCTAGAAGATAGGTTGCAAGACCCATGTCTTTCATTTCAAATCTAAATGCCAAGAAAGTTTTGGTTTTTATAATCATATCTGGACAATTTCCTGCTAACAATATATCATCCACGTATAAAGATAATATCGCTAACTTGTCATCATTTTTCTAGATATAAACACAGTGATCTAATGGACTCACATCATAGCCCATTTCTAAAATGGCTTGGTGGAATTTCAAGTACCATTGTCTTGAAGATTGTTTAAGTCCATATAGAGATTTCTTCAACTTGTAGACTTTATCCTCGTTGCCTTGGTTCTAGAAACCATCAAGTTGAATCATATAAATTTTCTCTTTTAATTCTCCATTGAGAAAAGCAGTTTTATCATCTAATTGATGCAATTCAAAATCCATCCTGGCTACTACAGCTATTAGAATCCTTATTGAGGCAAATTTTGCAATAGGAGAATATGTATCTACAAAATCTATTCCAGGTTGTTGAGTGAAACCCTTGGCTACTAACCTGGCCTTGTATTTCTCCAAACTTCCATCTACTTTGAATTTCTTTCTAAGAACCCATTTGCAACCAATGGCTTTTCTTCCATTTGGGAGATCAGTTAATTCCCAAACATCATTTTTCTTGATTGAGTCAAGTTCTTCATTCATTGCGTCAACCCATTGAGTAGCATCACTGTTACTTATTGCTTCATTATAAATAGTAGGATCATCCACTAAGTTATTAAGTTCTTCAACTTGAAAAACATAATGATCTTTCAAAAACGTAGATGGACATTTGTAACCAATGATTTTTCTTCCATTTGGGAGATCAGTTAATTCCCAAACATCATTTTTCTTGATCGAGTCAAGTTCTTTATTCATTGCGTCAAGCCATTGAGTAGCATCACTGCTACTTATTGCTTCATTATAAGTAGTAGGATCATTCACTAAGTTATTAAGTTCTTCAACTTGAAAAACATAATGATCTTTCAAAAACGTAGATGGACATTTGCAACCAATGGCTTTTCTTCCATTTGGGAGATCAGTTAATTCCCAAACATCATTTTTCTTGATCGAGTCAAGTTCTTCATTCATTGCGTCAACCCATTGAGTAGCATCACTGCTACTTATTGCTTCATTATAAGTAGTAGGATCATCTACTAAGTTATTAAGTTCTTCAACTTGAAAAACATAATGATCTTTCAAAGATGTAGATGGACGTCTTGCTCTCTTACTCCCACTTATCTCAGGATTCGAAGCAGGTAAAACAACGTCATGAAATTTACGTTTGCTCCCACTATTAGATGATGCAGGGAGAATATGTGGACTGTGTGATAAAGAAGGAAAAGAAGAATCCTGAGATACTTCAGAGAGCAATTCAATTTGTTCAATAACAGTAACAAGATCAGTGGATTCAAGAAAAATAACATCTCTACTTTCTATTAATCCATATTCGAGATGGTAAAAACGATAACCACTCCCATTTTTGACATAACCAATAAACTTGCATTCCTAAGTTTTCCTTCCTAATTTATCCCTTAAAGGTTTGGGAATAAGTACATGTGCCTTACATCCCCAAACTTTAAGATTTTGAACATTAGGTTTAGTTTCATGCCAGCATTCGTAAGGAGTTAGCGGTTTGGCTTTTGTTTCGACTCTATTTAATATGTATGCAGCGGTGGACAAGGCTTCCCCCAAAAAATGAATAGGAAGATCAGCATGAGCCATCATAGACCGTGTCATTTCCATGAGAGTACGATTTCGTCTTTCTGCGACCCCATTTTGTTGTAGTCTGTATGGCATTGTAAACAAATGTTTTATGCCATTATCCTTGCACAAAGAATCCATAGCTTCATATTCGCCACCTCTATCATTATTCAAGTGTTTAATGGACCGACCAAGTTGCTTTTCTACCTCTAATTTATATTCCTTAAACTTTTCAATTGCTTCTGATTTGTGTTTAAGAAGGTAGATATGTCCATATCTTGAATAATCATCAGTGAAAGTAATAAAGTATTCCATGCCTTGATGAGTTTTAGTTCTTAAAGGCCCACAAATGTCTGAATGAATTATTTCGAGTAATTCCGATGATTTCCAATGTTTGAAAAATGGCTTGCTAGTCATTTTGCCTTTGATACATGGTTCACATATATCAAAATCATCGGAACATACTTTAGGCAATAAGCCACTTTTAAACATTCGAGACATTTTATTTTTATTAATGTGACCTAACCTTAAATGCCACAAATAAGAACTATTACTAGTAGAAACATGCATATAATCAGAAATACATACTTTATTATCAATAGGAAGAGAGTACATATCATTTACTCTTACACCTTTCACTAATACACTTCCTTTCTTAATCAATACTGTACTAAACCTAAAAGTAATCTCAAAACCTTTTTGAGTTAACACCAGAACTGAAATTAAATTTTGCTGAATGTTGGGTACATAAAGCACATCATGAAGCACAATAGAAGTTCCATTAATAGAGAATTGACAGTTGCCGATGCCCAAAACATCACTATAGGAGTTGTTGCCCATGTAGATTTTGTGTTCACCAACCTTCTTTTCAGTAAACTCCACAAACATGTCTTTATTTTGCACAATATGCCTAGTTGCAGCAGAATCAATCCACCATGAATTTGATGAAGGTTCAGGCACCATTGCTTCAGAAATTGTCATGGCAACAGGGTTATGCTCCTTTTTCTGCTTCTTCTGAGGACAATTGGCTTTGATATGACCTTTTTGACCGCACTTGTAACATGGGCCAATTTGATACTTGTGATGTTGTTGTTTTTGCCATTCTCGTGGTTTCTTCCATCCTTTCTGAAATCCCTTCTTCCATTTTTTCTTGAAAAAAGTCGTCTTTTTCTTGTTGAATGGAGTATGGGTATTATTCTGTGGTTGTGGTGAAGATTGTGCCATCAACAAGTTAGAAGATAATCCTTCTTTACGCCTGCGCTTCATTCTTTCTTCTTCCAAAATTAAGAGTACAGGCAATGTTACCATTGAAATCTCTCGTCCGCTATGAGTTAGAGATGTGATAACATGATCCCAAGACAATGGAAGACTATTAAGTATGGTTGTTACTTGCATCTTGTCCGACAAAGAGTGATCAGCGTTGGATAATTCTTTAGCAATTAATTCCATTTGATTAACATGATCACCAACACTATCATTATCACTCATACGAGTGTTATTATATTTGTCCAAGAGCAATTGAATTTGAGTATCCGATCGAACTCCATACTTACTTTCTAGTGCTTCAATTAGTTGTCTGGCAGTTTCATGTTCTTCAAAGAGCGGAATAATGTTATCTTTCATATTATGTAACATAGTTGCCTTTGTCATTGCATCATCTTCTATCCATTTATTTTGGAACCAATTAGAATCATCATCTGGTTTAGAAGTGGATAAAGTATGCAATATTTTCTCATGTGTAAGAAGATAAGAAATGTGGCGTTTCCATGGTCGGAAATTATTTCCATTAAGCATTTCGATTCTTGAAGAATCCATTGTATTTTTAATAGCCATATTAAAAACAAAATGTGCTACTATGAAAATTCAAATGTGAATATGAAAATTCAAATATGAATATTACAATACTAAATAAAAATAAAAATAAGCAAAATTAAAAACAACAACAATAAGGAAAAACCTTGTAGTTGTTGAATCAGCCCCTGTGATGAAAATGATGTAAAGGAATAGAACGGTACTGTTGCCTTGGATAAGAAGAATGATGAAAACCCAATAGCCTAGTAAACCCAATACTTTGCTTATGAGTATTGTAATAATAGTTACGAGCCCAAGGAACACAATGGTGCCTTTTAAACAATGTTCTTTGGATGTTTTTCTTGGTAACACCCTTGGATAGCCTTCTCCTTGAATTTTTTCTTTTGAAAATGTAGAGCAAGTACCCACAGAAAAATTCTTAGAAAAATTCTGAAAATTTTGGCTTTTGAATGACTGAAAACAGCCTTGAAATGAGCGAGAACGAGCCGAAAAACCCCTTGAACCAATCTGTCGGTTCAATGTTTTGGCTGAACCAGCTTGAACCGTTGGTCAACGCATGGGTCAACGCGCGGATCAGCGCGCAGGTCAGCACACGAGTTGTGCGGAGCAGACAGACGCTGGTCCGGGTGCGGTGCGCGGGGCGTTGGGTCGACGTGCGGATCTGGACGCGTGCTAGGCTGTAGCGTTAGGTTGCTGGGTTGAGTCGCTAGGTTGGGCGGTCCTTGAGGCTTTGGGCTGCTGGGCTCCGCCTGGCTAACTTGGGCCGATGGCTGGATTGGCCCAAAAAATTTCTTTTTAATTTTTAGGCCCAAGGGAACAGACTTCCTTGCTGTTTTCCTAATTTTTGTCCTTTTTAGTTTGAGCCCAATTGATTGATCTTTTGAATTAGAATAAATAACGGCTCTTTTGCTCCGGTTGTCTTCTCCGGTGGGGGTAGGAGACCACACACTGTAAGTTGGATCTTGTGGATCAAATTTTCTCCGTTTTTCACAACGAATTTCTCCGTTATGATCAAAATTTTGTGAAGAACAAGATGGTGCCAATTTGGAGACGCAATTTGAATCGAAAAATATTTTATAAAATTGCTTCCAACGGTATAATTCGGACTCACTTTCGGCAAGATTTGGAACAATAGCACCACCAGCAGTTATTTTCTTCGGATAGTTTTCTGGAAATACAATATGTTGGTGATGATTAAATAAACAAACCGAATTAACCAATGCCGAAGATTGATAATCAATGATTTTATGAATTTTTGGTAAAAAGAGTTTGGAAAATTTTTGTTCTTCCAGACTAAAATTCGACATCTGCGATAATGTATAACCTTGCTCTGATACCACTGAAAAATAATCTTAACAATGGCAATTGATCGAAATACCTGTGAGGGTGTTTATCACACGAGAATATCGATTATCTGAAAGTTAGAAAATGGAAATCTTCTAGTTCATATATAAATTATTCCAAACCTGTTGTCAAGTATTTATATACAAATAAGTGACCTTTGTGAATAGGTATAATATTTGAATTTGTTTCATATAACAACAGTCACCATGGTTCACTAAAAGTTGTGTCTATTGATGTTTGAATTCAAACCATTAACTAACTAACATATAGCTTTAATATTCTTGCGGGAAGGTTCTTTACAATTCAAGAGAGAGAAGATTGAGTGAAGTGAGTCACACCAAATTGTGGTGTGGTCACTCTTTATTCCATCAAAAATAACAACCCTACGTGATGTTTTATGCTATTCTAAAACCCTAGCTATGATTACAAACTGAAAACAAGATTTAAAAGCTACTGAAATCAAGAGAAAGAATAGACTTACTTGTTGGTTTAAATTAAACTAAAGAAAGCAACCGAAAAGAGAGGAAACCAAAAGATTTGCTTGCTTGAATGCTTCCCGCAGGTTCTAGCTTCACTTTGATTCAAGATCTTCAAACCCTAGATCTGCTTTGATGTAAATTTTCGGAGTTAGGGTTGGGTGGTGGTGTTTCACTTTTGAAATAATTCAAAAAGCTCTCAAAAGTTGGCTAAGTGTTCATCCTTTCAAGGGAGGAGGGAGGGGTAGAGACTCTATTTATAGGTAAAGAGGAGCCGTGGGGAACACCCTAGGTCGTGCTAGGGTTGTCCCCATCACTTCCTCTTATTGCTTCCCTTCAAAATCGTAGATACAGTCCAGTTGAAACTAGATTTGGGGCATCAGGAGAAGGTGCAGACGTACATGCCATGTGCGGCCGCACAACCAAGCTGTGGCTACACAACACACATGTGGGTGCATGTTCCAACTTGGTGTCCAGGAGTGTCTTGCAAGTGTGGGCTTTCTTGCTTTTGGCTTGCTTGAACCCAAGTAAGCCTCGTTTGCCTCTCAATCAATATTTTAATAAAATTGGTAGTTGATTTTGGAAAATACCATCAATTAAAGTTCAACCGAGCTCTCCTTTTTCTATCGAGACTAGAGAACCATGTTTTGGCTAAAAACGAGTTCAAGGATAAAATGATTATTTTTACAAAAAGATGATTTTTGGTTAAAATGGGGTAATACAACAGTCCGTAACAACTTCAAGTATTTCTAGGAATGAAGCAACTACTATTTCATCATTGGGAAGCTTTCAAGTGGCCAAAATCTTAGGGTCAGTAAAAAAATGAGGTGTCTACAATGCCCAAATAATTTTTTTTTTGGGATTTGCTACTTTTGCTTTTGCTTTTCTTGTAGCTTGCTATTCTACCTATAGTATCAACTTTGTGTAAGCAATAAGGTATCACATTTTATTTGCCCGACTTAAGTGGTGGTGAATTAAAATAGAAAATGATATACAAGCCTACTTTCAAGATTCATTTTCTAGAACCAATGATGTGTAAGTGATATGATTGGTTGATGATTAGAAAAAAATATGAGAGAGAGTATTGCCTTAGATATTCTAATTGATTGCCACATCATTGAGTTTTAAAAGTGGGTCTAATTTTTGGACTTGAATAGTAATGCTCAATTAAAAAATATAAGTTTAATTTAGTGCACAATAATTAAATTTCTTTTATCTAATTCATATTCTTGCAATGTTAAAGGTTGTTGCTAGACTTCCAACTAAGTGGGAGTTGGTGAAGAACAAAAAGGGAAAAGATGGTCTGCAAGCTTTAGTAACAAAGATAAACAAAGAGATAGGGAGATGGTCTTCCGCCTCTTCTATATCTAATGTCTTTGAAATCCTCAAATGGGAGAGTTTGGGAATGGCGAATCAAGTCAACAATTGTTCTGCCAAATGAATGTTCTAAATGATAGAGGGAGTCCATCTCCAAGTGACCCCAATAATGGGGAGGCTACTAAGAAGGAAAATAGAAGAAAACTCAGAGAAATTTCATAACTTGAAAAGTAGTAGAGGGAAAGTTCGAATCCTTCTTTGTTGTAAGAGCTGTTTTTTTTTTCCTTTTGCAGGTTAGTTTCGTGTCCTTCGGTGGGAGTAGTTAGTTTGATCATGTTTGTGCTCCCAATAGGATGTGTGTTGGACTTTATTATATATCTTCTTCTCTTTTTTTTTTTCTTTTTTTTCTTTTTTGTTATAAAATTACTTACCCCCCCTCCAAAAAAAAAAAAAAAAAAAAAAGTTGTTTCTATACATACATGTCAAATATCATCTTTAAATATTTCACTATTGTTAAAATTTAAAGTAAAAAATTAATTGGAAACCATCTTATTTTCTTGGGTTACTTACACTTACATCCCTCGAGGTTTGAAAAAAATACAGTTAGCCCCGCAACTTTGACATAATTACACTAACCTCCATTTTAATAAGGTTAAAACGATCAAAATTAATGCAAATGGCAGGAAAATACTAAAAAAAGTAAGTTAAATATACATTTTAGTATAAAAGATATGACTACATTATTTTTTTTTATTCATACGACTAACGAATTACTGATAAAAATGACCCAAATATTATGTGAATTATGTCAAAAGTGCGAAACTAACTGTAATTTTTCGAAACTTAAAAAAAAGTGAGTGTAATTTATCCTATTTTTTATGGATAGGTATGTTTGTGTATACCTATCATATATGCCTCTATCAACTCCCCTAGGTTTTCCCTCTTTGTATTTGTTTATGTGGTCTTTTTTATGTGATTTATGTGTTTGATTGTTGGACTTGTGTTATGTTTATAGTAACTTATTATTAGACTTTCTCACATAATTAGATATCTAATCTGATATAAATCTCTTAATTTTTTAATATTATCTTTTACCCATTGACAAAAATTATATCAAGAATTGACATAAACAAATAGAATTAAGTTATTCAGAACTCAAGATTTCATTCAATGAATAGTTACTAGTTGGACAGTTAATTTTGTCACTCAATTGACTAATTAATAATCATGAAGTTCATAAACAATTGGTGCCCATTAGATGGTGGCACCTCAGTCCTCTTATTATTAAACAAAAGAGTAGGTGAAGTTTTGTGCATATATTGCCAAACAAAATAATCTGAAAATCGTTTTCATTCTGCGACAGCTCTACTAGCCTTAATGTTGAGAATTTATGAGATTTAACCCTACAAAATATAAAAGTTCTCAAAATTATTTTTTTTATGGGTAACTTACACTTACACCTCCTAAAATTTGGATTTAATACATATTATTCCTGACGTTTGAAAAATTACACTAACCCCCCTGTTATTGTACTTATTTAGACAAAATGAAAACATTGGATTCATGCACTCTCTCTTTTTTTGCTTTTCTTTACTTCCTCTTTTTTTTTTTTTTTTTTTCATTTCATTTGTTTTACTTTTTTTTTTTCAATGTAATTTTCTCTGTTTCTCTAATAGGAGTTATTGCCTTTTATGCAAGTAGAGGGTTTGTGAAATTAGACTATTAAGCATAGGGGTAAGAATATAATTTCTAGAACATCAGGGGATGGGATATAATTGGATCAAATCTCAGGGGGTGTTAGTGTAATTTACCCTTTTTTTTATCTTCAAAATAAAAATTTTGTTGCAAAGATTATTAGTAAATCAATTCACGTCGTCATGAGAGCCGTCACTAAAAAGTGGTCCCGAAAAGTTTAAAAAAAAAAAAGAAGACTTTTAGTGAGAGGATTTTCAAAAATACGCCAATAATTGCATTTAAAGACAAAATAATTTTGTGCCAAAAAGATTAATTTTTTTGGGTTAAAATTTTTGTCCTAAAAGGATAGTAACTCATCACTAATTAACTGTCTAATTTCTACATTAAAAATACAATAAGAATATTTTTGGCAATTAAAATATTTCATTCCTTTCTAAAAAGTGATTTTATCTCTAAATTTTTATTTATAAAATCTTAATTTGTTGTATAAGGTTAAGTATCGTGAATTATCTTGATAGAAAAGCAATGATATAAAATACTTATGATATTTTATCTTCTTTTGCCACATCATATCATGTCATATAATATATAAATAAAATTATAACTTTTTACTAACAAGTTCTAAGAAGACACCACATCCTTTCTAATCTTTAAAACTTCACCAAGTGTCATATCATATCATATATAAATAGAATTGTGTCTTTTTACTATCAAGTTCTAAGAAGACACCACATCCTTTCTAATCTTTAAAACTTCACCAAATGTCCTTTGAAAATTGAAGAAACATTTATATCTTTCAGGCATTTTCTTTTTCTCTTGGATTCTTTTCCTCCTCTCTCCCCTTATTTCCCTCAATGTTGGCTTAATTTTCCTTTGAAGATCAAATTAAGTATTGAAGCATTCCAACAAGCATTGATAGAGCCAAACTTGAATAATTTGGTTTTTATACTACATACAAGTTTATTAAACTGAATTCGAACCAAGCTCAAAAAAAAACAAAAAATCAAATTATGTTTAATTTTACTTTTTTACTTAAATAAATTAATCTGAAATTTAACAAACAACTTCAATAAGTTAGTTATTTTACAACTAAAACTTAATTTTCCAGTTTGTCATGTAATATTTGCGAGTGTTGTTTCAGTAAATAAAAGTGAAGTCAAGGGCTATTCACAGAGAAAAGTCGGGCAAAGCAATGGAAGGTGGGTAATGACTGATGCTATTAGCACTCATAATTATTTTGGACCCTTAACTGTTTAGTTTTTTTATTATTTATTTTTATTACAATAATAATTTTAAATAAAATTACTAAAAAGGATATCAATAATTTTGGGATATCTCATCTCACAATTAAGTTACACACCCACTACAACATGAGTTAGGGTTTATAAGAACGCCCACCTCCATCACCACGCTTCCATCTTCCTCAAATCTCATCTTCAAAACATACCCACCCTCAAAAACTTAAAAACCCTTTAACGGCAATATTTTCGACGGCAATGGTGTCAACCATTTGATTATATACACTTCTCCGATAATGACAATGAGTAAAAGTTTTTCCCACATTTACAACTCTATGAGACAAGAGGAGTACAATAATAAAAGCTTAGAAGAGGTTCATAAATTTGATGATATTCTTAGCTTAGAGGAGATTGGTTTTATAAGAGTAAGTTTCTTGAAAAAAATAGCAAAAATAATAAAAATTATTTGTCATTTTTTCAGGACTAAACTTCCGAACATATGATTGAAATTCGAAAACACAAGCCCAAACGTTGTTTATTTGTTCGAGAACAAGTAACCAAATATTTTTTATTTGTTCAGGAACAAATAGCCGAAGCAACAACAGAAACAAGCAAACAAAGAATGTCGGACCACCCTTGGGCGATCAATTGGCCGATTGACCGGGCAGTCGCCTGATGGGTGAAATCCTGCCTAGTTTTGCTCATACAGAGAGCATACAAGTACAATGAGGCCATGGATGAATGACAAAAAACCAACAAGAGAAATATGAAAGTGGATTGTGCTGTGTGTATCAAAAAAGATAATTTTTTTAAAAAAAACAAACAGATTGACAAACCATGTAATGAAGTAGAGAAAAAAACTTTTTAATCACCACAAATTTTTTCCACTGATTTTGGGAGGTTCCACTGTCGTGGGTTTTGTTAAGGTTTTGGGAAAGAGGCTTTTTGGGGTATGAGAGGTGTGGGGGTGTGCATTTGAATGGGGAGAATGTTTTTACAAGAATAATTTTGGTATTATCCAGGAGGAGAAAAGAAATTTTAAAGGTTTTACAATTTATAAGTGGGGTCCGAAGAAATGGGAGGCTCAAAATAATTGATGGGGTGCTAATAGCAATACTCATGGGTAATTCTATTTGCATACCATACAAACTCTCAGTATACTTCATAAATGGTGTTCACATTTAGATTTTTTAACAAAAATAAAAAATTCGGATATAAATTTATGAACATAAAACAGTTGTTTAGATATAAACCATTGAACAGAATGTGTATTTGAACAATTTATTTTGTTCATAACTTTAAATCCAAACATTTAACTTTTGTTTGGAAGTATATATTTGAATTTATGGTGTGTAGTGAGAGTTTATACGGTGAGCAAATATAATTTCCCACGGAAGGTCTATTTGGAGATGAGTGTGTTATGAGTAATTCTATTTCCATGTATCGATTCCGCTTAGTTTACACATTTAATGAACTTTTTCTTTAATATAATTTTATTCTAAAATAAAAATGGCATAATACCCTTATCTTCTTCCACCTAATCCTATTTCTGAAACACCACAACCATTCTTTCATCACCAGCGCCACCTCTCTCCTTCGTCATTCCCTCCCGTCGCCTATTTCCTTTCCTACTTCTGGCCACCTTTCACCATGAACCATACACTACCACAATCCCCCCGCCATGAACTACCCACTCTTAAGGTTGACTGTGGAGGTCCATGATGAAAGGGTAGCTGCGAGTGGCAACGGTAGTAGTACTGGAGGGTTGAGAGTGACAACAACAGTGAAAAGGATGGGTAGATGGAAAAAAAAAAAAAAAAATTAGAGTTTTGAAATTGAAGATGAGGATATTATTAAAAATAGATGTGTACTACGATTTTTTGTTTGTTTGATGTGTGTAGTAAAAATGTGTTCATTAAATATGTGCATTGAGAATAATTGGCATGTGAAAAAAAAAAAATTTGCATGTGCATTATTTGCCACCTCAAATTTTTTTTTAGACCCATCTATAAATAATATTTTTTATTACAATTTCACCCCAATATAAAATTTCAAACCTACCCTCATCCTAACCCTTGAAATCACAACCACAACATTTAAAATCCTCACCCTAGTCCTCTCCTCTAGTCATTGCCACCACCATCTCTAGCAACCCTCCCACACAGCTTCCCCGCCAAAGGTGACTATGGGGTTGGTGGGTAGGAAGAGCTGGTGGATGACGGGGTGAAGTGACTCCAAAAATTAAATCAAAAGTTGTAAGTGACTCCAAAAAAGGTGGGTTGAAAGAAATCTGATAGATGCACTCTTTGGAGACTCACCGGCCTAAAAGTTGTTTGATTGTTGCCCTTGGAATGGTCACGTTTAGCTTTTTCTTAAATTTTAAAGTGAGAAGTTTTGCTTTTCTTTAACTTTGAGCTTCTACCTAACTTTTCTGCCCCCACCACATAACAATGACATTCAAATAGTTTTTTTATTTTTTATTTTTTGTTTTGATTTTGATTTTATTTTTTTTAATGTGCCAAATATAAGAGCAGTGAGTCATTCTATCACAATGTAATGCCGTGAAAGCCCGTCCAACTAGACATTATGTGGCCTCACACAAATGTGTAATGAGATTATTCTGTGTAGTTGTTTAGTGCAATTTATTAAGATTATTTATTTATTTTAACATTTTATGTCAAAATATTTGATAAATAAATGTATTTTTTTATAGTTTATGAGATAAAATTAATTTAAATAAATTTAAAAATAAAAGTTTATGGAGAAGTTGGAGAGATATGCATTTACCTTCTTATTTTATAGAGAGAATAAAGTGGTGTTTAATAAAATTTAAAACTGAAACTGAATGTTGAAAGTTAAATATTAAAAATTGAATGTTAAATTTTTTAAATTGAAAAGTTGTTTGATAAAAATTAACTACTCAACTAAACCAAATTATTTGATATATACAAGATTAAATTTAAAATTTATTACTTTCAAATTGTAACTTCCAATTTGTATATTGTAATAGTGACGTCAGTGCCAATAGCAATGGTGGTGAAGGTAAAATGATAGTGGTTGTGGTGATGGTAAAGTGGTAATATAGTGGACGTAAAAAGGGATTGTAGTGGTAGTGTAATGATAGTGGTTGTAACGTCCTTATTTTCATGATCTTGATTAACATTAAATAATCTCACATTCATTCATTTATTAGACATCATCATGTACATACATGCTTGATATAATAGAATCCGCAACAACCAACAAGCTTTCATTATAACAAAATAACTTCCCCTCCATTGTTTTTCATTCATCAACATATATCAAAATTTCCAAAAGATTCACAGGTATTAATACATTCAAGATATTTCTATTCTAAATCTATAGCATGTGAACTTCTATTACAACAAAAGAAATAGCAAGTAGATGCCTTATGGGCTTACATCGTAACCTTGTGACAAAAAGAGGTTCGACCCAAGACAATTTAACTCAAAAGCTTTACCAAAATTAACAACACAAAAAGAAGCATATGTGCTCCAATTGCTCCAATCGTTCATCGAGGAGGAAGCATCTCATTGGCACCTAATTTTTTTTTTCCCACTAAGGGATGAGCTCAACGCCACTTAGAGATAACATTACAATAGTATATGGGATTACCATGTATACGATCAGGAATGCATATGATGCAATGTCATGTCAAAACATTTTCCTTTCTCATAATGCAACAATGCAACTCCTTCAAAAATGGAACAAGTTCCGCATCATTCATAAACCAAATTATTAAATCATAAATAACATCTTGGAAATCCCTAAGTGATGTGTCTGCAAGTAGTCTATTTAGAACTACTAAAAGTCCACATTTACTGGCTATTAACCAAAAGGGCAGTTGGGCACTTGACTTCGCACGAGTGTCCGACTTACACCGAGGACCTCAAGCCAACTTAAACAATTTGTAAGCATTTCTACAAATCCCAGATTTAACCAAGTTATTTATTTTAATAATTTAACAAAATTCTAAATCATTTTCCAAAAGATCCAAAGACAAATTCCTCAAAATATGTTCAAAAATACAAATAAGGAAACATGTAATGCAAATGAGATGTATGAGTTCAAAAGTCTCCATTTCCCTAGCTTCCAAGTATTGTTACAATAATCATGCAACCCTCCACCGGTTATCCAAAACAGTTATCTCTATCAAGTATTTCAAAATTGACAATACTAGAGCATAACTAAATCAAGTTCATCACTATTAATATTAACAATTTTCAAATGTTCATTTGTTACAAAATAGTTCCAACAACCCAACAATAGTTCATTTCCAAAGAGATCTTCCATCCCCGTCACAAGTTTTCATTTTTCTAAAACAAATCTCAACACACAATCAAAATCTCTAACTTTAACCATTCTAGGGTTTCCATAAAAATCTAGAGCTTTCTCATTTTACAAGTCAAAACATGAATTCCAAACACCAATTGTTAATTGAAAGGCTATACTTCAAAATTCCAAACAAAGAGATCAAGCCCTAGTTTTGATATCATGTATATCTAACAAAAATCCCAATAAATCCCAACATCCAAGTGTTTCAAAATATCACATACTCATGCAAATGCACATATACAAGAGTAATAAAGATCCCTACCTCAAATATAGAAGAGGGTGAGATAGCTCCAAAGTAAAAAGTGACGAAACAAAGTTTTGGTCTGACTAGAACAAAACCCTTGACGAGCTCTACAATTTAACCCAAAGGAGTAAGGTGAGAAGATGGTCCCAAGTGAGTATATCTGAAACTTGTGCGAAAAAGCAAAACCTTAAAAAGCAAAAATGGTGGGTTTAGTGTAGGGAGAGAAAAATAAGAGAGAGAAAAGAGAAAAAAGAAAAGTAAAAAGAAATAGTTCCTCGAGGGTCTATTTATAGTATTATGTCAAAGGTAGGATATTTCCCAAACTCAACAAACAAAACAAGTCAAAATCCCAAAAAGAAAAGCCAAAAACATGGTTAAAATTTTCTGCACTTTCCACCAAGCGTCGATACCCAGAGAGGTGATGTCGACACTGTAAAACAGTGGTGAAACACTTCTTTAAAGACAGACCAAGTGTCGACACCCTCCAACCCAAGTGTCGACCTATAAACCAGTAGCAAAAGAAAGAAAAAAAGAAGCAAGTGTCGACACCCAGAAGGGTGGTGTCGACCCCAAAAACCGTGAACAAAAGGGAAGAAAAGTGCAGAAGGAAAGTGTCGACCCTCTGAAGCCTAGTGTCGACACCCAGAATAGAATTTCAAGATTCCCAAGTCACCTTCCGACAAAACTAAGAGCGAAGGAACACTTCTAACAAGTTTAAATCAAATCTCGCTCCACCACTACAATGATACAACAACTCAAAAACCCAATAATAAGGAGTAATAGAAATTAAATACGCTTTCAAAAGGTTTTAAAGAACACGAGTGCTACAACAGGTTATGGCAATGGTGGCAATAGTAATAGAGGTGAAGGATAGTTGTAATGGTAGTGGAGAGGTGGTCTTAATAGCAGTGTGATGAAAAGCTCAATCTATATTTCTTGAATCAATGTATATGACAATCGTCTATTATATACTTAACCAAATCTATACAATCAGATATGTATCTAACTCTCCTGTAACCAATCTATAACTAACTCACACACACTAACCACTTGTGTAACAATCTCTCTAATAGCTCACACTTATGTAGTTACAGATATTGACAATGAAGCTGGCTTATACCTAGTTTTCACTAAGTTGCAGCTAAGCATTGACTGTGACTGAACATTGGATTGAATATCCTTAACATCTCCCTGCAAGCTGATAGGGAGTGAAAATGCCATGAGCTTGCTCTTAAGATACAAAAACCTAGAGACTGAGAGTGGCTTAGTGAAAATGTCTGCTGATTGATTAATTGTGGGAATATACTTCAAAACAAGCTTCTTAACAAGGACTTGATCTCAAACAAAATGGCAGTCCACTTCAATGTGCTTAGATCTTGAATGGAACACAAGATTAGAGGCTAAAGCAATTGCAGAAACATTATCACACCATAGAATAAGAACCATAGGGGAGGTGATAGATAGATCCTTGAGAAGTATACCAATCTAAGACAGTTCAGCTATAGTATGAGCAAAAGATCAATACTATGCTTCTATGGAGGATCTAGAGACTGTGGCTTGCTTCCTAGCTGACCAAGATACCATATTTGAACCCAAAAATATACAATAACCTAAGGGTGATTTTTTGTTAGTAGTGTCACTAGCCCAATGAGAGTTTGAGAAAGCATGAAGATCAAAGGAACTTGGAGTATATGTAAGGCCATGAGCAATTGTGCCTTTAACAAATCTAAGCAACCTTTTGACTATAGCAAAATGGCCAACTGTGGGAGAATGCATGTGTTGGAAAAAGTGATTGACTGCCAAAGAAAGATCTAATCTTCTATTTGTCAAACACTGTAAGGCACCAACAAGACTTCTATAAAGAGCAAGGTTGTCAAACAACTGGTCTGCATTAGAAACCCAACTAGGCTTCACTGAGATGGAATAAAAGCAAGGCTTACAGTCAGCCAAGCCTGCCTTAGTGAGAATTTCCAAAGCATATTTTTTTCTGAGATAGAACATAACCAATAGCAGTGGATTAAAATGAAATGCTAAGAAAGTAGAAAAGATTTCTTAATTCTTTCATGGAAAATGTTGTATGCATATGAGCGATGAGGGATTGAATATGGGAAGCACTGTTCCTTGTGAGGAGAATGTCATCCACATATACTAGAAGAATAGTGATGGTAACACTTGATTTTTGAATGAATAAGGAAGAATCACACTTGTTATTTTGGAATCCATGAGACAAGAGATAGGCTAAGAAGGTGAAGTACCAGTCACGCGGTGCTTGCTTCAAGCCATACAAAGCCTTTTTAAGATGACACACATGACTAGCTTGAGCAGAATGCACAAAACCAGGTGGTTGTAGCATAAAGACTTCCTCTTCAAGCACACCATGAAGAAATGCATTAGATATATCCAATTGCTTTAATGGCCAATTATGATAGAGGGAAAGACATAACAAAATTTTCATTGTAGGAAGCTTAGCAATAGGACTGAAAGTTTCTTGAAAGTCCACACCTTCTTGTTGAAGATAGCTCTTGGCAACAAGCCTAGCTTTGTGCTTAGCTATAGTACCATCTGAGTTCTTTTTAACTCTACAAATCCACTTGCAACCTATAGCATGCTTACCAGGTGGAAGAGGTACTAAAGACCAAGTCTATTCCTTATGCAAACCATCAATTTCTTCTTGCATAGCCTTATGCTAAATGGGAGAAAGAAGAGCCTCCCTATGAGATGGGGGTTCAGTGTCAGAGTAAATAGTAGAATTAGGCTTGGTAGCAAGCAAACATTGAGATAGACATGGAACCTTAGATTTGGTAATCATAAAATGCACATTAGTGGAAACTGGTGGAAAAGGTAGAGGTAAGTGAACAAAAATGGATTGAATAGGAAGAGGGGAATTAGGACTAGAAGGAACTGTAGGAGAAATAGGAGATGATTGAATTGAATAAGAGAAGTATGAAATGCAAGGTTAGATTGAATGGAAGAAATATGTGATGAAGTATGTGAATGATGTTGAATAGGAGAAATATGAGGAGTAGGAGATGCATAGCTGGTTTGAAGAGAAGAAAAAGATAAACAATGAGGAGTAGTAGACCAAAAGAAAGACTAAATTTGAGGTAAGGAAGAAGAAGAAGAAGAAAAAGATGAATTAGAGTTGTAGCACAGGAAAACACAAACTCATTAAAGATAATGTGCCTAGACAAGTATACTTTACTTCAAACAGGGTCAAGACACCTATAGTGTAGACACCCCATTTTGACTGACCGTAAAACTTTGGGCACATGCAAGCCTCCTGATGATGAAATGATAATTTCTTCATCTTTAGAATTTTTAAGGTTATTCGGAGTTGCTGTATAAACTTGTTTTGGCCAAAAATCAACTTTTTGTGAAAAGACCATTTTACTTCTAGACCTATTTTTAGCCAAAAACCAACTTTTTAACCCCAAGAAGGAGAGAGAGGCCCGATTGTACTTTGATCAAATATATATTTCAAAATTAGTGACCAGTTTTATTAAAAATATTGATCAGAAGGCAAATTGGGCTTACTTGAGCCACAAGCAAGCCAAGGGCATGGGATCTCACACAAATGCATGCATGCATGGCACGTGTACCAAGGCAACAATGTGAGTGTGCACGTTAGTTGTGAGTGCACAAAATGGTCATGTGTGTGCACATCCAAGCATGATAAAGTTGTTTTTGGTAACTCAATCTTGGTGCATTCTGGTGGAAGGCAGAAGAGAAAGTGATGGGGGTTTTCCTAGCTTGCCCCCTATGTCTCTCAGTGCCTATATATGCACCCTCTCCCTCTCCCATTCAAGAGGTTAAGAAATTAAGCCACTTTTGTGAGATTTTAAGAGACAAGCACCCTTTTCTCCCCTCCTTTTGCCGTAGCTCCAAAATTCACCCTCACAACAACTTCAAACACTTAAAAACATTCTAAAGACTAAAGAACTTGGACCTAAATCAGAACCTAAGCTTGAGGGAGGCTTGCAAGCAAGGAATTAGGCTTTTCTCGCTATTCTGTTTGCATATTTTCGGTTTAAGCAAACCAGCAGGCAAAAACACTTTTACCTTTCATATTTCAGTAACTTTTAGCTTTGTTTTTCAATATTCCTTTACATTAGGGTGCTAGATCATTATCTCCTCATGTAGTCATCTAGTTGACTTATTTCCATGCCTTCCTCGCGCATGCTTTCTGTCTTTTAATCAAAACAACATGTTTTAGATTTATTTTAGTCATATAATGATCATGCATGGCCCGGTTTGAATCGTCATGTTAACTAGTTTATTTTCTTGCTTTTTATTGGTTAGTTGTATTTTACGTATAATCATCATGCTAGTAGCCTCAAACTGGGCCTAGGACCATTCATGTATGTATTAGTTGCATTTTAGGTCATGTTTACTATTATGCATGCATGAAAGACGCATAAGTGGGCATCCGGTTATGTTTTCTTGTCATCCTTGGCATATGTGTGTTATTTGTACTATCTTTTAAATAATGCAAATTTATATACTCTTCTACACAAAATTATATGTTTTGAATGCTTTTTATAAAAATTATTTATTTTAGGTTGAGTTTATGGCCATGGGTTGATAAAACCCACCTTTTTATTAAAAATCATCATTTTGGAAAAAATATGGCTATATTCTCTTAATCTAAAGTAAATAATTTTCATTTCATTCAAATTAGATAGCTTTAGGTTAATTAAGGGCTTTAGGGCTTAAAATGAATTTATGCGAATAATTAACCACTAAAATCATAAAATAGAAAGTAGTAGAGACCAATTTCAGATTGGGTAAAAAGGGATGCTATCATTCAATGACTTTCCCATCTTGTACCTAAGCTCCTGAATCAAAAATTTTCTTAGTTGTGATGGACCGATCCTTAGTCAAAGCAAGTCGGTGTGGGATACATGCCTTAGAGTAGAAAACGGCACAACGCCCTAAAGCTTTTAACAAATGGATGATAGCCAAGAAACACACAACCAAGAGACTTAGGTTGAAGCTTACTAGAGGCATATGGTTTGAGCCAAGGATAGCAAAGACAACCAAATACTTTGAGATGAGAACAATTTGGAACATTATGAAACAAGATTTCAAATGGCGATTTGTGTTTCAGCTAAGTGGAATAAAGTCTATTGATCAAGAAAGTAGCTATCGCAATGGCTTCAAACCAGAATTTGAGAGGCATAGATGAGTGATGTAACAAGGCAATAGCTATTTCTGTAATGTGTTTGTGCTTCCTTTCAGCTATGCCATTTTGAGGTGGAGTGTATGGGCAAGAGTGCTGGTGAATAATACCATTGGTAGCAATAAAATCCCTCATTTTACTATTACAATACTCAATTCCACCATCAGTTCAAACAATCTTTAACACAATAGCAAATTATTTTCCAGCATAGGCTTTAAATTCTAGGAATGTGGCATACACTTCACTTTTATAAGCAAGAGGATACAACCAAGTAAACCTACTAAAATCATCAACAAAAATGACATAATATTCGTAGTTTGAAGATGAATCAAAAGGCCCCCATACATCACTATGAATGAGAGAAAGTGGCTTATTCACACACGAGTTAGACAACTGAAAGGGTAGCTTATGGCTTTTTGCAACACATCAATCATCACAATCTTGAGTAGCATACTTAATAGATTTAAGAGGCAAGTGATGTTTCAGATGTTGAAGTTTTAAAGTTGAAGGATGGCCTAGTCTATTATGCCAAACAGTAGTAGAAATGGGTGTAGCAATATTAGAGGTGTTCATATAGGCTTGAGATGTAGATGGAAAAGTAGATGAAAAAGTATCATGTAGAACAAAATGGTAAAGGCCATTGACATTAGAACCCTTGTGAAATACCTTCTAGGTAAATTTGTGTTGAATCACAAAGTTAGACTCATCAAATGTAATAATGCAATGATTATCTTATGCGAGTTTCTGGACTAAAACAAGATTACATGAGATCGAAGAAGTATGAAGAACATTATTGAGTCGAAAAGAGTAATGAGGAGTAGGCAAGATTCCTTTACCAGTGTGATTGATAGGGCCAGAGTTACCATTGCCAATGGTTACCTGTTTTGAGCCCTTAGTTGATAACAGTCAGCTTATTCAGGTCATTTGTAATGTGATTTGTGGCTGAAGAGTCCAGGTACCATGGTAATTGTGATGATGATGAAGAAGGAATATAAGATGATGCAACAAAAGCTTTAGGTGTTGAAGAAGATGATGAATAAAAGGCATTTGAATTGGTATGTGAGGATTGATATTGAGGATCCATTTTGTACCAGCAATCAACAGCTAAATGACTAAAGCCTCTACAAATTTGACAAGCTTGAGAGTTCTGAGGGTGAGATTAAGAATATCTGTCTGTGCCTCTATTAGAAAATCCAGAAAATCTACCAGTTTCTCTATTAAATCTACCTCCTCTTCTACTTCTGAAATAGGATCTGCCACTGGATTGTCCAAAATTTTGATTTCGAGACTGAAAAGTAGATAAAGAATAAGGATTTGATCCTCTAATTATTGAAAAAGCAAATATAGGTTCTGAATTCTTCTTATTTTTAGCCTCCATGTGAATTGCCTCATAACTCAATAGAGAAGACAATTCTTCCATTGAAATATACTCAGATCTGGCTCGGATAGTTAATTCGGATGCATCAAATTCATCTATCAGACCATTTAAGGTCAGTAATACAAGATCCTCATCTTCAATAAACATAGATGTGGGTGCCAATTGATTGACTATCTCTTTGATTTTGGAAAGATATTCCACCATTGTTTCAAATTTCTTGACAACACAGTTCAACTTATTTTTAATTAGTGAATATGTAATAGAGAAAGTGAAGTAAACTTCTTGTGAAGAGAAGACCAAACATCGACACAATGATGATATTAAAGAACAGTCAAGTAGATTAAAGGAGAGTTGCAGTAATGCAACTCAATAAGTGTGCATCAATGAGGTTCCATTGAACATGCTCTCAGTTCAATACTTCAGTTCCATTTGCATCTTTGACTGTAGGAGGAGGACATAGTACTGTTCCATCAACATAGCCAGGAAGGTTGGTTGCCCTAAGTATATTATGCATCTGACTCTTCCATATGATGAAGTTAGATGAGTCAAGCTTAACAATAACAAAAGAAGAGAGATTTAAGATTAATAATGTCAAATTTTATGGAATTTAAGAAGAAAGAGAAGATGCAAAGGATGCCATAGATCTATGCTCGCAAGAGCTTCAAAGCTCTGATACCATGATAAAAAGCTCAATTTATATTTCTTGAATCAATGTATATTACAATTGTCTATTATATACTTAACCAAATCTACAGAATCAGATAAGTATCTAACTCTTCTCTAACTAATCTATAACTCACACACACTAACCACTTGTGCAACAAACTCTCGAACAGCTCACACTTGTGCAATTACAGATATTGACAATGGAGCTAGCTTATAGCTAGTCTTCACTGAGCTGCACCTTAACCTGCAACTAAGCATTGGCTGTGGCTAAACATTGGATTGAATATCCTCAACACAGTGGTAACTATGTTACTGGTGTTGTGGTAGTAATGAAAGATGTCAATGTCTATGCAACGATGACAATGACGGTGGATATTAATTGTGGTAGTGATTATGGTGGTGGTAGTGGCAGTAGTTGTAGTGGTAAGGGTGAAAGGGTGGTGGCGGTAGTAGTAGTTATAGTGATGGTGACAATAGTTGTTGGGGATCGAGGGGCACACCAGGGACACAAACAAGCAATAACATAAGTGTTTTAACGTAGTTCGGCAATCCAGCCTATGTCCACGGTGATAACACTATATATTAATAAGAGGAGGATTACACACTCAACTCACACTCTATTACAATATATAGCTTACTCTCTCTGTCTCAGATAATACAGACACTGCTCTTGTATATCACAGATATTGCTCTCTCTTCCATTTCGCTCGGCCCTCCTCCTCACCTCTATTTATACACATAATGGAGAGGTGTGATTGGTCACCACCTATCTCTTCCACTAGCTTCATCCGCTGGCTAGTGGGTTGGTGGAGTGGGAGAGCCACCTTTTATTGTCCATAGTGGAGCTACCATTGGGTTGAAATTTAACAAATCACCCCCTCAACCCATACGAGGTGATCCACAATAGCACCCCCTGCTTAGAGTGTCCTGCACCCCCTCACTGGGGTGCCATGCAAAGCTTACTTTGCAACTCTTTGTGATTGCATCTCTCCCTTCCATGCAGTCTTGGAGAGATCGCAATATGTCTTTAATTTAGAAGCAAAAGAAACTCTTTTCTTTCCTGGGACGTGCTTTGCTGTCTTGGTCTCTTTGCTCTGAGATTTCTTCAAAATTGGCTGCAATGGCTCTGTTTTGTGCACCTTCGAACTGCCTCTATGCGTTCTTGTACACTTTGGTTGCCGTGTCTGCTGAGCCCTATGTCTTTTTGGTACGTGTCTTGTACTTCTTGTCTGGTAAGTGACAGTAGCTCCTTCTATCACAATCTCTTCAACAAGTCTATACAGATTCCCCCCTAGTCGTCCATGTAGCATCACCGTGTCTCCATGGATAACTTTGAGATTTCCTTTACTAGATGAGAAGCTGTAACCGTTCAAGTCTAGCATACTTAAGGAAATTAATTCTTCTTCAATCTCGGCACATGTCAGACTCCATCCAACGTGAAAATTTTTCCATCCTCCATTCGGAGCCGTACTGTTCCTATGCCAACAATCTTACTCACAGTGTTGTTAGCCACACGAACAATACCTCTGTCTTTCGCTTGGTAGGTGGAAAAAAGTTTCCTATCTATGCATATATGGTATGTACTTCCGGAATCTAAAATCCAATCATGTTTCATCATACTCGACGAAACTGTGAGTACATACTCATCCTCAGCATCCACTACAGCAGTGACATTTGATGAGCTTGCCTGTTCCTTGTTTGCCTTGTCCTTCTTGAGCTTTGCACAGTCTTTAATGAGGTGATCCTCCTGATCACAGTAATAGCACTTTCTCCTGTAGCCCGGCCTTGATTGTGAACGTCTTCTAGATTTGTATCTACCCTGTCTATCATTGGACCTGCCTCTGCCTTGCTCATTTTTTGATGCAACCATGGCATTTCCTTCTATGTACTTGCTACTTTCCTTTTTCTTCATTGCCTCATGATAAATAAGCGTAGCAACCACCCCATCCAGTCTAAGAGTATCCTTCCTGTACAATAGAGTAGTCTTGAGATGCTCATACGATGAGGGTAAGGAGACCAGCAAGAAAATAGCCTTATTTTCCTCCTCGGTCTTCACCCCAATAGTATCCCACTCCATTGTGAGCCTGTTGAACTCATCCAGATGTTCTGTAAGGTTCCCTCCTTCTGGCATTTGAAGTGTGTGCAGCTGCATCTTCAAAGATAACCGATTTGTCAAAGACTTTGACTTGTACCTCATTTCTAACTTTGCCCATAGTGACTTGTACCGGATCTTCTTCATTGATGACTTCTCAGAGTGTGTTGTTCTTGAGATATAACTGGATCGTGCTGTCTGCCAGTTCTCTCAACTCCTCTCACTTGTCATCCTGCATGTTTGTCGGTTTGTTGGACTTTTTGTGAAAAGCTTTTACCAAGCCCTCTCGTGTTAGAATATTTTTCACTTTTTGCTGCCACAAGGTAAAGTCATTATTACCATTAAAAGGTTCTATCATAAAACTTGCACCTTTTCCTGCCATTTTAAACTTTTTCTTTTTACAAAAATTCTTATTTAACAATCTGACCATACGGATGTGTCCGGAATATTCTAAATAGTTGGAAAGTACTATTGGATCGTCAGAAACGGACTCCGAATGACTCAAATCAAGCCAAAAAAGATTGGACGATTCAGATCTGCAGAATCTGGTGCGGCTGAGAAGCACCGGATAATTCCTCCGATTCGACTGGCGTCAAGCTGACGTCAGCGGCTCGGCAGCGCGGCTTGGCAGCGTGGTCAACGCAGCTCAGCACTGGTCAACGGCTCTAGAACACAGCTTGGTGGCTCGGCTCCAACTCGACTAGGTCAACGGCTCCAGTTCGACTTGATGACTCGACTCAGAGGCTCAGCTCGGCTCAGGATGACGTTAGGCTGACGTCAGAAACACGCGCACTTCACTCGTCTTCTTCCTTTTGCCGGCGCATAGGGCGCGTGGTGCACGTGGGATTCACTCGCGTTCTTCTATTGGCGCGTGAGGGCATGTGTGGGGTTCTTTGGAACTGTGGTTTGCAGTTCCAGACTCCTCTCCTCTAGAGCTTCCTCCTGGTATGCTCGAAAATGGATTTCAGCCACTTCAAAATCTGGACACTTTCGAAAAAAACTCGATTTTTCACCACCCGGACTCTGATACCACTTGTTGGGGATCGAAGGGCACACAAGGGACAAAAACAAGCAATAACATAAGAGTTTTAACGTGATTTGGCAATCCAGCCTACGTCCACGAGAGTGATAACACTATATATTAACAAGAGGAGGATTACGCACTCAACTCACACTCTGTTACAATATATAGCTTACTCTACCTGCTTCAGATAATACAGACACTGCTCTTGTATATCACAAGTATTGCTCTCTCTTCCACTCCACTCGGCCCTCCTTCTCACCTCTATTTATACACATAATGGAGAGGTGTGATTGGTCACCACCTACCTATTCCACTAGCTAGTGGGTTGGTGGAGTGGGAGAGCCACCTTCTATTGTCCATAGTGGAGCTACTATTGGGTTAAAATCCAACAATAGTAACAGTGGTGGTCGTGGTGGCATTAGTTATAGTGATGGAGGTGGTGGCAATGGTATGAGTAGTGATGGTGGTGGTGATGGTGGCAGTGGCAATGGTAGGAGTGGTGGTAATGATAGTGACGATGGCAAAATTATAACCATATATGTCAGCATGTATGCATAAATATTTATAAATTCAGTTAGAATTAAATAATTTTTTATCACTTAATTTTTTTTTAAATTTTTAACCTATATTTTAAGAATTTAATTACATTTTTAAGTGATATTAATTATAGTTATCAAACGAATTTAACAATTTTTAATTAATAACTCTGCTGAGGAGAGTTAAGTGTAGCCAAGGCAAACAATGTAGCAGACTCTCTGATCTCGCTGAGATGCAGGGTGCTCACTGATGTCCTTGAGCATCTTCCACTCTTGGATTGCTAAATTGACTACCTCGCCGAAAGACTTCCCAAGCAAAATAAGGGCACCGATAGACTTTGTAATGGTTTTGATTAACATTAGTAGGAAGTATAGTATTCCTTTTTGTGGGATGTTCATCTAATAATTGTTTGGGTAAATCATTTTGATAGGCCTTATATTTTGTTTATTGTATCATTTTGATGTTTTTTATTTTTAATTGGTTCAATTTTAATTCTTAATTTTTGATTTTGTGTCAATTTGGTCCAATTGACAATAGGTTAATTATTTTTTTTAATAAAAAATAATTACTAAGTTGCCTGAGATTAACTTGTTGAGTTGATCAAGTTTATAATTTTATTTGTGAAAGCATGACATATGCCACTCATTTGCACATTTTCATAAAATAATATTAACAATTATAATTAATTGGACCAAATTGAGACAAAATCAAAAAATTTATGATCAAAATCAAATTAATTGAATATATAGACTAAAATGACATAAGAGCTATATATATATATATATATTTGAGAATATAGAAAAAATAACAACATACAGAACAAGACCCCAAAGGGTCATACAAATCATACAACAAAAGGAAAAAAAAAAACAAACAAACAATAAAAAAATAATAAATCTACTAAAAAAACAAATTGCGATCTAAGAAACACGATTGATCTTCTCAAAAATGTGATTTGAAAAGTAAAATTTATTTGAAAGCTCGCCATCCATATCAATATCGTCCCCGTCATGGCTGTCACACTCCACCACCGCCGTTTGAAACTTAAATATAAAGCTGGAAGAGACCGAACTTTTAAACTTCGAACAGAGGCAAACAAAAAGAGAGAGAGTGGAAGATCACGTGAGTAAAAACATCAACAGTAGGACCTTGTCGTTTGGACGGGTGGAGTTCAATACAAGTCTTGGCTCAATAATTCGAACGATTCATTTTTTAGATCACAATATGTAAATCAATCATGAAAAAAATTAAGACGATTTGATAACCGTAACTATTTTATTTTATAACATTTATTTGCAAAAAAATATTGACAAATATTATTTAAAAATTAGACTATTTATTTTTTGAGAGACAAGAGTAATAAACTAACATGGTTATAATTATCATATCAACTTAATTTTTTTTTATAAATAATCCACACATTATGGTATATAAAAATGAATAATTCAAATTATCGAGACGGAACCATTGATAGTTTTACGGGACTGAACAACACAATCTAGTCAACAAAGTGGACTGAAGACAAACTAATCTCAAAAAATGAGAGCTATTATGTGCTAGTCGGATCCCATTTCCGACTCTCCTATTCGACTTCCCAACGATTAGGGACAATTATGGTTATGATCATGCTCAATTAGAGTTGTTATGTACCAGTGGGATCCAGGCCCTCTCCCATTACGTGGATAGAATGAAAATATTCATTTCCTAATGTGAAAAAAAGTCATACTAACATAATTTTATTGTAAATTATAAAACAGTGAAAAAAAATTTAAAATTTAAATCAATATAAGAATTATATATCATTGATTTAAAATTTAATAATGCATTATAAATTTACTGATAAATGGGTGGTGGTTGTATGACCGACACACTACTTTAGAAAAGAGATTCAAACTTGCAGCATATTAAACAAAGTATTAGTCTACCACGACTGAATTACTTTTACATTTGTTAATATATCTATATAACAATGGAAGGCTTGGCTTGAATTCAGGAGCTCAAAATTTATGTGTCAACATATAGGCCATTAGATTGATTCAATCCAATGACTGAAAATGTCTTACTCTCATTTGTCCTATTTGCACATTTCAATGGTTGAGATCAATTACCATCAACATCTAATGGTCCAAAATATAAGTTCCAAAATATCTCTCTCACAGGTACTCCTCTCATCTCAAAATCTCTCTCTCACAGGTACTCCTCTCATCTCAAAATCTCTCTCTCTCTCTCTCTCTCTCTTTTAAATTTCAAAATTTGAACACAGACTTTAGGCCCCGTTTGTTTAGAAAGTTAGAGGGGGATTGGGATTGGTAGTGAGGTGGGGACCCACTAACATTATATTTGTTTTGAGAGATGGGGAGGGGATTGATAGTGAGCTCCGGATTATGAATTCGGGGATTCAGATGGGTCTCCAAGACTTGGTATTAGAAAAATAGTCTGCCCAACTAGAAATTTTTTTTTTTTTATTTTATTTTTTACATGTTGGGCATTTTTTTTTAAACATTAATGTTTAATTTTTTGTATTTTTTATTAAGTAAAAATCATTATTTTATTATTTTTATTTTTTTCTGGAAATTTTTAATTTTTTTTAAAATTTTTTACATGTTGGGCATTTTTTTTAAAACATTAATGTTTAATGTTTTTGTATTTTTTGTATTTTATATAAAAATAATTTAACAATCCGTACACTAACAACTATCATCAAAACAAGCACAATTTTACTTAATCTCCTCACTATCAATCCCCTCACTAACAATCCCTCCACTATTAATCCACTCACTATGAATCTCCTCTATTCTACCTCTGAAAACAAATAGGGCCTTAACTCACTCTCTCTCTCTCTCTCCCTCCATCGGAGCCCATTCCCGTGCTCTTCTTCAATTCCCTATCAAAGCCCAACCCTTGCTGGAGACCCAACTCTGAACCCCCTATCACCCTCTTCATCTTCTCTCTTCCTCCATCTCTCTCTCCATCATACCAATCTTCATCAACAGTGGCAGCCCCAAACCGACCGAATGAAGAATCTAAAGGAAGAATCTAGTATAAATACTGTTCAGGTGAGCAAACCAAAAGGAATGAAACCAATCTTTTTCTATCTTTAATCCATCACGGATGGAGGTGTCTAATTTTTTTGGGTCCAACAACTATATTTTCAGCAAGCAATTTTTAAACCAAGTATATTTTTTTGAGTTTCTTCTAAATCTAGTAGTATTTTTTTGAGGTGTCTAATTATTTTTCTTGAATACTAACTTTTTTGGGTCAAGCAAGCATAATTCTTTTTCCAACAGGTTTGTCTATTTCTTTACTCTAATTCCATTAGGCATTGTGTTTGATTAATCGCGTACTGCTACTGCAACAAATCAATATTTGCAAGTATAATTTTTTTCCAGCAGGTTTGTCTAATTCTTTACTCTAATTCCATTAGGCATTGTGTTTGATTAATTGGGTACTACTACTGCAACGAATCAATATTTGCAGATATATACAAATATATTTATAATTATACAATCAATTTTAATGAAGGCACAATCTTGAATTTATGTATTAATTTTTTTGGGTCAAGCAAGTATAATTATTTTTCCAGCAGGTTTGTCTAATTCTTTACTCTAATTCCATTAGGCATTGTGCTTGATTAATTGGGTATTTGGATTCACTTTTCCTGCTACTGCAACAAATCAAAATTTGCATATATATATATATATATATTATTGAACGCACAATCTTGAATTTACTTTTTATTTCTTTATTTTTTTTGTTTTGTTGATTTTGGTCTTAAAGAAACTCCCATAGTCCATATTGAAACACCTTCAGCCTTTTTCGCCGTTTATTGCCATAAATTTATTTGGTGCAACAGATTTTTACCTATAAATAATGGAGAGGAGACAGAGACAGAGAGAATCTTTTGAGGTTTATTAATCTTTAATTTCCAGCAAGTTTGTTAATTTCCATTAGGCATCATGTTTGCTTAATCTAAAGCATTGTGTTTGCTTAATTTCCAGCAGGTTTGTTAATTTCCACAAATTCAAACTAATAATCTGAAGCATTGTGTTTGCTTAATAGGCTCACATTAGGCAGCTTAAGGACTTCCTTAAGACTTTTCATATCGAAACATTGTGGTAAGTATCTGATCATTGTTATACTATGATTATTTCTTTAGTTGGTTGTGTAAGAAATTTATAAGTTTTTATTTTTTATTTTTTCAATTAATTATTATTATTTGGGTTTATTAAATCAAATTGGTGTGGGTGGGGTAGAGAGATGAAAATTGATGGACCATTTGACAAGGGCTTTTTTTTAGAGAAATAAATAGAGTTTTAACTTCTATGTTGTTTAATTTGTATATAAATATTCACTTAGTTTGTTATCCTGCCATGTATACGACACAAAACAATATTCACTCAGTTTGTTATCCTTTCTATTCATACATGTTTAGGAATGTAGGATTAGGTGTAATATGAGTTACGCCATGAACTATGAGATTTTTCATGTCCTAAAAAAAATAAGAATATTTTTAAGCGAACACAATGCTTAATAGGCTAACATTAGGCATCTTGAGGACTTCCTTAAGACCTTTCATATCGAAACATTGTGGTAAGTATTTGATTGGTGAGAATACCAATTAATGCTTAAGTAAGAATACCAATCAAATACCTTCTTCTTCTTTTTTTCTTTTTTCTTTTTTTTTTTCACCCAAAAAAAAAATATTTGATGGGTATTCTTACTTAAGCATTGATTGATCATTGTTATTTTGTAGTTATTTCTTTGGTTGGTTGTGTAGGAAATATATAAGTATGGTTTTTTTTTTATTTTTTCTTACAATTATTATTATTTGGGTTTATTAAAATCAAATTGGGGTGGGTGGGGTAGGGGGAGCAAGAAAGAATGAATGATTTAATAAAACAATTTTATTATATTATATTATATGTTTTTTATTTTTTTTATTTTACATTTTGTCTCAATTAAATCTAAACCACATTTCATGTTTCTATTTCAACGAATAGGCTCTTAACAGAATTATAAAATTCATGAGTTCATTTTTTAAATTAATTAATTTTCAAATTCATGACTTAATTGGTTTGAATTTGTGGTATCATACTGTTCAAGTTTTAATTAATCTCATTAGCAAAAGTCTTTCTATTTTCTTAGAATTCTTTGATTGGTTGTTCAGAGTTTCATTGTTCTAGGTTAGTTTAACTGGATATAGATTCAAATTATTATTTAATAAATTTGATATTTTAAATTGAAGTGGGTCATAATTTATCAATTGACGAAAATGGATTAGAGAGAGATGAAAATTGATGAACCATTATGAGATACAGAGAGGTTAGTTTCTAATTGTTGAGCCATTTGACGAGGCCTTTTTTTTTATAGAAAGAAATAGAGCTTTAATTTCTATGTTGTTTAATTTGTATATAAATATTCACCCAGTTTGTTATCCTTTCTATTCATACATGTTTAGGAATGTAGGATTAGGTGTAATATGAGTTACGACATGGACTACGAGATTTGTCACGTCCTAAAATAATAAGAATTTTTTTAAGCAAACACAATTCTTAATAGGCTAATATTAGGCAGCTTGAGGACTTACTTAAGACCTTTCATAATCGAAACATTGTGGTAAGTATTTGATTTGTATTCTTACTTAAGCTATGATTGATCATTATTATTCTGTGATTATTTCTTTGTTGGTTGTGTAGTAAATTCATAAGTATGGTTTTTTATTTTTTCTTACAATTATCATTATTTGGGTTTATTAAAATCAAATCGGGGTGGGTGGGGTAGAGGGAGGAAGAAAGAATGAATGATTTAAGAAATTAACTAAATTACATATTTGATCCTGTATATGGGAGATTTTTTTTTCCCCGCATGTGGATATTGTCACGCCCCACTTTTATATCAACGGATATCATTACCAAATCCTTCACTATAACACAATTTCAGGGATCATGCACAAAAATTTAATATAATAACGAGTACTATTATTAAAGGTTCTCTCATTCGAATATGAAATGAATGCAACATGAGATAAAAATAAATAAATTACCCATAGGCTTACATCTTTTAAATTAAAAGAAAGGGTTTAACCCTTTTACATCAATGGCATTCCGCCTACAAATAAAAGGCTTCGTGGCTAACACATAAAGAAGATCCTCGATCTTGAAACCCTTTTCGACGTTCACCTAAAAAAAAATAGCAACGTGGGATGAACATAAAGTCCAGTAGGGATCCCAGTATGATCCTAGACAATAACAACATACAGATAGCTATGATCATGAATGCTTTAAATCATTTCATATACATAATGTGACGGTTATACAGAAATATACTTATATAGGAACTTTTCTCAAAATCATTCATTTCATTCAACAACATAAGTAATTTACTTTTCTTTTTTCTTATTACATTTTTTCCCAAAATTCATATGACAATAACAAATTTCAAAAAAAAAAAAAAAAAAATTTCACAAGCCCGTTATGTTTTCTCCCACCTTCCAGACTTACACCTGGTTTGCCTTTTTGAAACATGTTCACAAGTATCCGATGTAATTCACATTATTCACAATCTCAATACAGTACTTATGTCCGTTTCCAACACATTCATGTTGGTACACATATACCTCTAGTACAAAAGGGAAAACAACAAGTAACTAGCAACTATCTACTCAACGAATAAGGCAACTTGGCCTTCCAAAACCATAACCATCATAACCCATAGCATACACAGATACACTGAGACAATAACGATAAATAAGTTCTGCTCTACCTGTCTTAAGCACAATAAGCCAAGGATACACATTTCCATAGCGAAATGCCAATTTACAAAACACCGGCTAAAAGGTAATGGTACCTCTACCAAGTTCTCCAAGCACTAGCTGGAAGGTATTGGTACCTCTCATTCTAAGCACAACCAATTCTCCAGGCGCTAGCTGGAAGGTAATGATACCTCTCATTCAAAGCGCAAGCACATTTCCAACCATCTCAACATACCAAAAGCCATAATAACACAAGTGTAATACATACACGATATTATTCAACACAACAATGCCATCCTCCACTGATGACCAAAGACAAAACCTCTAAGTAAAGGTATTAAATACTCGTAAGATAACAATCCAATTCTCGCAAGACTTTCAGTCCAATAAAAGTGATAATATGTAAAGGTTCCAAAATCCGACCTCAAGTTCATTATCAATTTACAAAGGGTGATGATTTCATTTTCTTTCAAAAAGACCACTTTTCTTTATTTTCAAATCCACACAACTCCAACTATTTGCCAAAAATTCATTCTCGTTATTTTACAAAACCAAAACCAAAACCAAATCCATTCTCTTTATTCTACAAAACCAATTCCATTGGTATCAAAAACCATAACTCAACTCAACTTCACATGATTAGTCTAAAATAATACCAATACCGTGATTACTTCTCTTTTTATTTTCTTTTGATATAAACACATTTATGCAACCCATATTAGAAAAATACAAAGATTATTCAACTTCCTCCCTTTTAAATCCATTAAATCAATAATATTAAATTAGGGCTTTCCTCCCTTTCTTCACAAACATAATAAATCATTTCCCAAATAACCCAAATAACAAACAACTTAACAACTCCAATCACAAATATCAAACCCTAGATCCCCTTTCATGGCTTTCAAGAAAATCCATAATGAATATGGTTTTTTTTATGCAATAAAATCTACCACATATCTATCTATAGACGAAATATTAGAAAGGAGCAAAGAAATCCCTACCTCTTGAAGCGAATAGACAACAACCCAAAAATCACTGGCGATGAAACCACGAACTACTTGTATCAATAGAAAGCCCTTGACAAGATCTACAACCTTTCCCAAAGGATCAAGGTGAAAAGATGGCTCTAGGTGAGTAGATCTGAAGATCTAAGTGTGAAAAGTCAAGTTTTAGAGAGAGATGAGAAAAATCACGGGTTAAGAGGAAAAGAGAAGGAAAGTAATGGGAGGAAAGTGTTTTGGAACCTATTTATAGTGGCTAGGCACTAATAGAACAATAGCCCCAAAGTCAAATGAAAATAACAAGTCAAAAACCCCAAAAAGTAGGGCCTAAACTAACCCAAAAAAGCTAAATTTTATACGCAGGTGTCGACCCTTCAGACAGAGGTGTCGACCCTTCAGGTAGAAAAGCAAAGTGTGCAACAGGCAAGGTGTTGACCCTTCCCAGACTGGTGTCGACACCAAATTTCAGCAAGCAAATCCAGGACAAGGGTCGACCATTCCCAGATTGGTGTTGACCCTTGAGGCCAATAACAAAAGGTAGGTGTCGATACCACCAAGACCAGTGTCGACCCCAGAACAAGATTTTTAAGTTTCCAAACAACTTTTCAACGTAAACAAGTGTGAACGAACAATCCCATCAAGTTTAAATCGATTTTCACTCCTCCAAAACGAAGATACAACAACACTAAAGATTTCCAAAATAAAATAAAGTATTCAAATACACTTCCCAAAAGTTTTAAAAGGGTACAAGTGCTAAAGATATTGACCCAAGGGCATAACAAGATGGATGATTTGATGCTTATGGATTTTCTTTGTTATGTTCATTTTTTTATTAGTTTAAATGCATTCGTTATTTCTGATCTTATTTCATGTAATGGGATTCAGTGGAGAAACAAGAGGACAGTGTACTACTAATGTTTGTTTAAGATCTTAGATTTTCAAGATTTCAGCATTCCCATGCGTAAATAGTTTGCACTGCCTCTTAGCCTTTGTCGCTAATAGCTTGTTTGGATTTTATTGAGTGTCAACTCTTTTTGGTTAGTGCTTTGATTGATTATTGTTTGAATGCAATATAGGACTGCTCTAAATCATAAAACAAGGCCCTTGATTTGTGCAATTTGGTCATTAGGTCATGGACTGAGTACACATACTAGGAAAAATCATATTAAATTAGAACATATTTAATAGGAGCCGTGTTTGGATTTTTAGGTGTTTGGACAACTAGACTATCGATTTTATCAATTGCATATGACTAAAAACACCCTTGATTCCAAAACAAAGGTGAAAGGATTTTTGTTTGTTTGTTTGTTCGTTTTGTAGAGTGTGTGGTACCTACAAAATTGTAGAGTGTGGGTTTTAAAAACAATATTTCTTTATATTTCTCAATGTCTTAAGTTTTTGGTATATTTTTCGATAAATTACATTTGTATTAAACTACATTTTGATAAATTACATTTGTATTCAACTATATCATGTCATTACGCACAAGCACGAGCATACTTTTTATTTTGTACTTTACATACCTCTTATTCTTCCCTTTTTATTCTGTTTATGTATCTCTTCTCATCTTTATTGTAACCCTCTCTTTGAAGGTAACACCCTGGAAAAACACACCATTACATACACCAATACCATATTCATAAATACCCACAAGATCATCTTTTTCATTGAACAAAGAGTTAAGCGTTTACATTACATGTGTTACATTCCCATGATGTTCGAATAGTTTCTCTCTGTTCAGTGAACTAGACAACTTACAAAAACAAGGCCCATGGGCATCTATCACTACAAAATATGAGGAATAGTTCTATTACAAAAGCATCATAATAAACACATAACAAAGTCCTTGACTTCAATTAATTCCCAAAAGTTGATAAAGCTAACACTTGAACATGTCTTCAATGAGGCTGCCCTTCATCAATTCCTAAAAAATTAGATTAGGGTTGAGCTAGATGCCCAGTAGAAATACATTTACCCATGTATCTAGTCGTTTGAACGAGATAATGGCATCCATGAGATAAAGTGCTTAAATGAGATTTATTTTCACAAGAAATGGTCAACAATTCATAAGGAAATGTTTTGAGATAATATGATAAATACAATTCACATCAATCATGGACTACAATCAAGCACCCACAAACAAGATAAAGGGGTCTACACTTCCCTCTACATGAACCCAACCAAGAGTAACATTTACTTTGTAAAGTCAACCCCCACATTCGCCGGCTACTATACGGCGGGAGGTAGGCACCCTAAGAAAATCATCTGTTTTTCCACTTTCGCCGACTACTATACGGCGGGACTGTGTGGACACCCAAAAACATTTTTTCCATATTCATCTAGCGATAAGCCTAGACAGGGCAATTGGGCACCTTTTTAAACTCCCCGCACTGGTACCAACACAACACCATCTCTACACTTCATCGACACACACACACTCTAAGACTCATGCATGTCAACAACTTAAACCACATCTTAATCCCACATTTGAATCATTAAGCATAATTATAGATAAACAACTGTAGACACCCCATTTTTGACCGTCCTCAAGACTTGGACGTCGAGTCCGAACTGTAGTAGCATAAGCCCCCCCTCCGCGGGCGCGTCTACAACAACTCACAAAATTTCAATGAATCATAGCATTCAAATCACCATCTTTCTAACCACATCAAATTCCAAATTTCATTTCTCCTTTATTTATCCATGTCTATGATTTCAAGAGAAAGTTTCATCACACTAAGTAATTCCTATTAAATTGGAAACTTAGGGTTTTATCAAATTTGGGGTTTCTCATTCCTTGTCACTAATCCAAGTTCTCAATCACATTTCTAATCATTTTCGAAAGGGGAAGATGAGAGATTTCTAACCATTGATAAATAAAAGAAAGGAAATAAAATACACAAAAGAAATATGGGTTCAATATCACCAAACCTACAACTAGTTCACAAATCACTTTAAATACCATATGTCTCTTCAATAATGACGACATACAAGGGTAAGAGTATCCCCACCTCAACTATAAAGCCAAATGCCCAAGCCCCTTCACGAATCTACCACAAACCCACAATCAAATCGGTTGAGAATGACCCTCTTCAAGTGCTCTCCGCCCCTAGCAAACGATTTTATGTGAATCACAAGTGTATAAGAAGTAATTAATGGTAGAAAGTTAGGGTTTCAAAGAGGGAGAGAAAAGGAATGATGAGTAGAAAAGTGTTGTCCCTCAAATGATCTAAAATCGCTATGTTTAAAGAGCTATGGTCTCGATCCTCACTCGAGCGACCAAAAATAACTAGTGGCCTCACTCGAGCATAAGAAGTTTCACTCGAGCGCACAATTCAAAGCTTCAGGTCTGCCACAAAAGTAGACGCACGCTCGAGCGTAAGAGTTCTCGCTCGAGCAAAGAAACACATAACACAGGGCTTGCTCGAGTGCAAGAAAGCTCGCTCGAGCGAAGAATACCAACCATTAGGTCTAACAGAGACGCAGACGCACGATCGAGTGCAAGAGTTCTCGTTCGAGCGAAGGAACGAATACACAAGCCTCGATCGAGCGCCAAACGGCTCGCTTGAGCGGAAACTGCATCTGAGAAAGAAACCTGAAGACCCAAAAAACTCGTTCAAGCGAAAGAAATCTTGCTCGAGCGAAGAAACAAGTTACATAGAGCTCGCTCGAGCGCAGAAAGCCTCGCTTGAGTGAAGAAGCTAAAACTTGGGAAGGAAATATTTGGACCACTCAACAACCGTCCTGTCCAAAACACGCCTAACACAAACAAAAACTCAAATTCAAAAGTTAAAGGAGAAAAACAGAGTACAAATACATTATTAAACTGCGAAACCTAGTCCGGAATAAGGTGAAGGTCGGGTCCAAAACCCGGATCGTTATATTGAAATTAATTTATATATTTTATTATCCGATTTGCTACTAAAATTGTTAAAAGTTCTTTAAGAAGAATAATATTTCTTTATATTGTTTTAGTGTCTTTATCAAAAATAAAAAAAAATGCTACAGACTCTACAAATTTCAACATGATGTGTATAAATTACAGTTACATTTTGATACTAACATAATTTACACCGTGCCTTTAGGTAGTTCAATTTCTCCATTTGTCATAGTCATGCACAAACGAACTTCTTAAAGTAGGTTGTTAACTAAAATATGTTAGGAGGTTGTTAATTTTGTGTCGATTAATTTTTCTTTATGACAATTATTAAACCTCATTCTGCCTTCTTACAATTATCTTTGTCAAATTTACAGAACCAAACACTTTCAGGTCGAGACACCATTGACCTTCAACTTCTAATTATGGACAACATTACTATTTTTGGTCACGCAAGTTGTTTTCTTTTTAATTAATTTGAAAAAAAAATACACCTTTCTTATAAGTTGAAGTCAATTTTCTTTTACTTTCATTATTTTTTTTTATCTAATTTCCTTATAACAAAATGCTCTTTTCTTATAATTTACAAATGGATGGAGACATACGTTGAACTGTAATATCGACTCTTTTTACTCATTTTCTTATACATTTTTTTATTTTTTTTACCTCTAATTCTTTTGTATTTATAGGTTCAATTTTTCAAGAAAGAAATGCTAAGATTGTTTCGATGGGGGATGTAACAAGGTAATTTTAATTTAAAAGTGTTTTGATATTTATATAGATTTTTTTCTACTAATATGCTAACTTTTTTATTTCATAAATTACTAAATTATTGTGCATGCTCCTCATTGTGGATACATAGAAGTTGATACAAAGACTTTTTGGACAGTGATGAGGCGCTCCAAGGAAGTCTAAGAAAGGACAAGTTTGAAGGTCATATTTATTTTTGTGAAAATCATACATATGCTAGCTACGATCTAGATTTTGTGAAGTTTCCTATCAATGTGAATTTTAGTTTTGTAAAGCCTTTTATCTATGTGCAATTTATAACTAAGTTTAGATGTATATTATATAATATTCATTTGAATTATTCACTTGGTGATATAGTCTTTTTTCTTTTTTTCTTCCTAATATGCTCTTGAATTAACTTAAAGAAAACTAATCATATATTTTTATTTTTATTTTTTTGGTTGAATTTGAATTTTTGCTTCCATATATATTTTTAGCAGGAAAGGTGTGGCTTTTAATATAGGATTGGATTGTGTACGTATTAATCTTTTAAAATAATAGTTCATTGCACAATTTTTGTCATTTCTTTTGAATTGCAAAGCACGGCTGATGTGCTTTATTTATTTGACATTTTTTTTCTATTGTGAAGCACTGATTAGCGTGCTTAATTTGTAATTTGTCCTTTTTTTTTTTGTATTATAGAATATTGGTTGATGTGCTTAATTTGTTATTTGGCATTTTCTTTGTATTGCAGAGCACTGGTTGGTGTGCTTAATTTATTGTGCATATATATATTTTTTTCTATTGTAAAGCACTGGCTGGCGTATTTTGTCTTATTTTTATTATATGTTTCTATGTTGTGGGACTTACATTTTATTGTTTGTTTAAAATCTTAAAATTATTTCAATTACATTTTCATTCCATAATATTTTCACCATGCCTTCCGGCACAGGCATACCCTAGTATATAAATCTAGATCGTAGCTCACAAAACAAAAAAAAAAAAATTTAAAAAAATCTAGATCATAGCTAGCATATGTTTGGAATTGATTTCTTAAGTATTTTTTTATAATTTTTTTTAGTGATTTTTTAAAAAAAAAATTGAAAAAAAAAGTTACACTTTGAAGTTTTATTAAACTATAAAAATTGAAAACAATTATACTAAAAACTCTTCTTTTCTTTTTATTTTATTTTATTTTTTTGAAAAGTAAAAACATTATGAGTGGACAAGAGTGAAAAGAAGAGAACTTGTCCAAGAAGGAAAAAAAAGTGAAAATAGAGAGTTTTGGTTGATAGGGGTGTAAAAATGGCCTCAGATCCGTGGGCAGCTTGAAACCTATCTGAGGCCTGAGGTGGACCTGGCACATTTCGGCCCGGTTAGGCTCGGGCCTGAGCCCAGCCCAACCTAGCACCTTGGGCCTAGGCCTTCCATTTGAAGCCCAACCCAGTCTAAAAAAAAATCGGCCCGGCCCGATCCAGCTCACTTGGCTCTCCCTCTGTGCTAATGGTCAAATTTCAAAAATAATAAATAAAATCAATTAAAGAATGAGATTAACAATAACTTCAATAATTAAGAATTATTTTATGATGAGAGAGAAAGAAAAAATATAAACATAGCGTCATATTAGTTCCACAATAGTAACATGTCTTTCCATAATAGTGACATACTGTTCTAGAATTTAAACCATCATAAGAAAACTGGTTCCACCATAAGTATTTAGACCATTACAAATTTAAACTAACAACCAACAAGCAAAAACAATAAAAGAAGACACTATGTGGGTTTATGTTTTATATGGAATAAGAGAAGATACTATGCGAGAGCGTGTATAATATAAACATAGGCTATTAGTATATGGTCCGAATCGGTTCTAATCCGGAACCGTATGACGAATTCAAAAAACCAATCCAAAACTATTGGATTGGACTGGGCCGAATCAGATTACGGATTTCACGGATTCCTTGCTCAGCCTTACTTGTCGCCCCCTACGGCCTACCCTTGTGCTATGCTTGCAAGTTGCATCACTCAACTCACTCTTCACTCACATTCATTGAATGAAAAAAAAATAAAAATAAAAGAAATAAATATTCTGCACCTAAGCAAATATGCAAACTTAAAATAATAATAATAAATAAATAAATATTCAAACGGTTGTATTACCGTTTAATACAACGGTAATTTTTTTTTATATAAATTTACTTCAATCTTTCAAACTACTATAAATCCCCTTTTTTTCAAAACAAATCTCACAAATAATTCTCTCTCTCCTCTCTTAAACTCTCTCAATCTCTCTTAACTCTCTCTCTCTCTCTCTCTCTCTCTCTCTCTCTCTCAATCTCTCTCAACTGTTAATTAATTTTGAAGTGTCATCCCTAAGTGGCAATTGCAATTGTGCAACAAAAAACTTTTATCAGAAGAAGTTAATTTCTGTATCGCATTCGCCAGTCAGTAACATTAATTAGTTTAATTAAATTTATTAGCTACTCATGTTTTTCATTAATTATTTGTAAACATATATTAATTATTATTTTTTACTCATTGTATTTACACATTATTTAAATTAATTATTAATTCTTATATATTGTTTTACTTGCATTACTATGGATCCTAATATTCCTAATGTTTATGTCGATGTTGATGCGTATACTACACAACATGAATCTGTTGATTCTCCTTCTAATATCCTTCTACCAATAGTTGGATCATCATCTAGGGGCACAACTAGTACTGTTTGGGAACATTTTGAAAAAATATTTATAAATAATCCTGATGGTACAATTACATTTAAAATAAAATGTAAATATTGTGCACATTTACTTAGTGCTGTATCTGCAGGGGGTACTAGTCATCTAAAAAGTCATGCTAACAAATATTTACAAAGTCAACAACCTGATATTAGAAGTCAAATGCAATTAGGAGCTTCATCAACTAGTAACTTACAAACATTTTCATATAATCCTATATGTGCACAAAATTTTGTAGTTAATTATATTATTAAAAAAGAATAACCTTTTATTACTAGTAAATATTCCGATTTTACCAAAATGATTCACGAAAGTTTTGCACCGCAATATTAAAGTTTTTTAAGAAATACTACTAGAAATAGGATTTTAGAAATTTGAGGATATTAAAGTGAATTATTTGACATCTTTAAAAAATTGAATGGAAGAGTTTGTTTAACATCTGATCTGTGGTCAAATAATAGTTTTGAATATCAATGTATCACTGCACATTTTATTGATAATGATTGGAAATTAAATAAAAGAATTGTTTCATTTAAATTAGTTGAACTTCCATACATTGGTCATTCGCTTGGTGGAGAAATAAGAAATGTATTATATGAGTGGGCTTTACAAAATAAAATATTTATGATTAGTTTAGATAATGTAGTATATTATAATCAAATTGTAGCCCATTTAAAATCAACTTTACAATTATCTGTTGATGGTGATTTATTTCATGTTCGTTGTTGTGCCCATATTTTAAACTTGATTGTTAAAGAAGCTATGCATGTAAACGAGACTTCTATACTTATAATAAAAAATGCAGTTGTTACTATTATGTTTTCTGCTAATTGAATTTCGAAATATAGAAAAAATTGTCAACGAGAAAATATGTCATTTAAAAAATTAATTTTAAATATAGATAGTAGGTGGAATTCAACGTATAATATGTTAAAAAGAGCTTGTAAACAAAGAAGAGTAATAGATTTATTTTTTTCAATAACATCAATAGGAGGAGTACTGATTTTCACAGAACTTAATTGGCGCCAAGTAGCATTGTATAAAGATTTTTTAAAAGTTTTTGATACTTCAACAAAATTATTTTGTTATATATATATATATATTTTGTAACGTCCCGAAATAGTCCCAACATATCTAAACAACTAACCACATTCATTGAATAGACATCGCCAATCTCCAACCTTTTTATCATAAATCTCCATGGTTTACATAATAGTTCCACATGCAATTTATACATTCATAGGTAAGGGAACACATGAATGTGAAGCGTATAGTCTTAAAATAAATAGAATGCCCTTACGTGCTACAACTTTCGAGGCTTAAGCCTGGTTACACAAAAGTGGTCTCTCGGACCCATACAAAAATAACCCTTGGCTTTACAAAAATTCACAACAAAACAGAGTATTACTCTTCACAACATTCCCACGCCTTCAATTCGGTGGGATTACTACATCTTTACCTGCACCAAAACCCATAGGGGTGAGCATAAAGCCCAATAGAGAAACCTTAACAAAGTATATACATTTATGCAAGATTCTCGACATTTAATGCAAATGCCAATGTTACGCCATGCCATTTCAAGATAATCTCATGTCATGCTTTTCTTGAAAGTCACCAAGTTTTCAATAAGCATTTATCAATCTCATCAATTTCCCAACTTCAAATTTTAAATCATAAGGGGGCAGTAAATACGACACTAGTAATCCCTAAGCTGGTGTTTGCAAGTAGACTCTACAAGTACTGCCAAATTGTCATTTTTACCGGTATTAACCGGAAGGCTGGACACCTATCCGCACGGGTTTATGATCTTTCACCATGGACACTCAGGCCAACTTATCAAATCTTCTACACCCCCTACCCGGACTTACCACTGTATTTACCCCATAAACATTTGCATTAGTTCTCATTACAACATAAATCTTTTCAAAATAAACATGATGAGAATGTGAAATAATGATAATAAATCAAATGAGAATGCGGTGCAATAATTAATATCTCATAACATTTTTCCACTTCAAACATCTCTACACAAATGTCAACGTTCACATTTCTCATTTCTTCCCTTAAAAGTTCTTTCACAAGATAATCATATGTCATCAACACATGGCTACAATTTTACATTTCACAAGTCTCAACAATCTAGTCTCTTCAAGACCACATATGGTGTTTTCAGACATTAACCTTCAATGTTAAAATTCTCAAAGTCCATAGTGCATAAAAATTTCCATTTCACAACTATATATCCTCATATCATTTACAATGGTTCCAACACACATTCCTTATTTCTAATATAAATCATTTTGGTAATCATTTTGTAAAAACAATATCATGAAATCTACACATAAACATTCTTATATCATAAGAGAATAAGATTCACTCTAGACATTTCCATACATTCCAAAAATTCCCCAATTTCTAGGGTTTTTCACAAAACTCAAACATTTTTCATCTCTTTTATAAAATCCCTTCATACACTTCAATCTCAACCCATTTTGCTCAAAACTTCAAGAAGAATCATTAAATGAACACAAGATAGATTTTATTTTACAAAATCATCAATTTCTTGAGCCACCAAAGCCCTTTTTCGAAATAGCTAAAGGAACTCACAAAAATCAACTCAAAACTCACATAAACATATATATAACTCAAAGGAAACCCTACCTCAATGTTTAATGATGAAGGAAATGGAAACCCTAGCTTAGATGGAAGATTTCCCCAAATTTCCACTACACCAAAAGAAGTCCAAGCTTGGTCTTCAAGATTTAGGAGAGAAGATGATGATCTAAACCTAATAGATAGCAAGAATCAAAGGCTTTTGATGCCTTGGTTAGGGTTTTTAGAGGGAAGGAGGAAAGAAAATGTTTTTAGAGAGAGAGGGAGATATATTAGAATGAGATATAATGTCACGACCCAAACCCGTCCCTAAGGGTTTAGCATCGTAACCAGCCAGTAATCCGTGATTACCAAAGGCCTGCTTAACAGATAAGACAATAGTACAGTACAATGGGGCTGGCGGAAGCCAATCATTAATATGTTACATTGTCCAATGAGCTGTGAGAACCTGAATGGGAAAAACGTTCGTGAAGATAACTGCATTCATAGCCATACATATAGATATACCAAAAACACGGATACAAAGTAGCATACGGTTAGGGACATAATCCCTCCCCCATCATAACTGTACAATCAAAAGTCTTAAACATTCATTACACTTAACAAAAAGGGTGGATAGGAGCACCCAAAAGCCTTGGCTTGTGTAGACTCGAAACCTTGAAGTGAGGCACAATGGTTGGCTTAACAAAACATGAACTTGGGTTGGCGCCTCTAGCTTTGGTCTGGTGCCTGGCCACCTACATATATATATAAACTATGAGCTATAGCCCAGTAAATAACAAATGTGTAAAGGGGTTAAGAATGAATGTCCTTTCGGTAAGTAAAACAGTCGTTTGCATCAATAGATCAGTTATTCATCCAGTGTCCCATATTTCGTGTCATATGAGTCATTTAGAAATCATAGCAGTCATACGTGGTACATCCAACAGCAGAACAGTGCAGTAGGTCTCAATAGACCGAATAGTCAGTCGATGGCCATCAAAACAGTAAACAGTAGTAGTTCCAAACATTGGAACTGACAGAGATCTCTGTAACAGTAGTAGTAACAGTAACAGTAGTAGCAACAGTAACAGTCAATTGCTATGGATGCCACGAGTACAGTTTGTAAAATAGGACAAACATTCATTCAGTAAACAATACCATTTGAGAAGGCAGTACAGTTAATCATTCAGAAAATAATTATAATTGAATATAGCTTTACAACATTGTTACTCACAAATCACAGGGCTATAAGCAGGCTAACCAGCTTCCTTGGGCTCAAAACCTACACGGTTACAGAATGAATGCACACTAAATCACACACTCGGAATTAATAACTTAGTCCCATTTCTTTTCTTGTTTTAGTGTGGTTCTAGTTCATCATTCCTCATTTTGATGCCTTAAACATCGCCTAGGAATACCTAGGATGGAATGAGCATGCAAAAATGTACTTAAAAACATTTTTCAAAACTTGTTGAAAACAGTGGTCTTGCTCGAGCGTGGGTTTCTTCGCTCGAGCGGACATGCCAAAAGTGATAGGTCGCTCGAGCATAGACTCCTTCACTCGAGCGGTCTGTAAAAATGTGAAAAGTACTGGTTGCTTGAAATCTCCACTCGATGCTCACTCGACACTCGCTCGAGCAAAAGACACAGTTCCTCGCTCGAGCGCAAGTCTTGTCGCTCGAGCGTGCTTTTGCACACGCAAAAATTCTGAGAGCTTGCAATTTATGCTCGAGCCAGCCTTCTGTAGCTCGAGCAAAAGTGTGAAAACAAAAGTGGTCGCTCGAGCGTGAAACCCTTCGCTCGAGCGAGGAAGCAGAATTTTGGGTTTTCCAGATTTGCTCCCAAAGTTCAAACCATGGATTCAACCTTCCAAAACTCATCTTTTTGGGCCAAAATTCTAGAAAACACTTAGAAACTCATAACACTTCATTAGGAATAACTGAAACTAATCACATTGGTTAAGTCATTAATGTTGACTATTGCATTAATACAGAAAATACGTGTATTGATTGAGCATTGCATTTGCATATATTGTTTTGTGTGGGAGGAGATAGGGGATGTACTCCACGGTTTAGGGGAAGATAGGGGATGGACCTCTAAACCGGATTTTGTTTGGGAGGAGATAGGGGATGGACTCCATTAGCACCATTTTTTTTTTATGTGTGCTTATTATATTGAAGTGTTTTTACATGTTACTGATACAGCACTATAATGTGTATCAAACGGGAAGTATGAAGTGTTTTGATATGAGCATGAGTCTCATTTGTTTTGTTGATATTGAAAGTAATGTGAATATGATATATAGTTCACTGTTGTAAGTTTGGCCAGGTTCTGAGCCATGTTGATAATAATGGAAAGTGAAATGTGTCTTAGACATTAGTGTCATGAGACTGTTTAATGATAAAATTGATTATCTTGGTTAACCATCTATTGAATGCTATAGTTTTATTCAATGCTTATATTTGGTTTAGTGTTTTTCTACTGGGCTGTGGCTCACCCTTTATGGGAACATCATTTTCAGGTTCAGGTGATAAGCTACCTCCAAGGACTTAGCTTGGAAGGATTTAGCTTTTGGATTCTGAAGACCATCTTTAGTTATTTGTTTTTATTTGATATATAATCAAGCCTAGGGCTTTATTTGTATTTGAGTTAGAACTCATATTTTGTGTCCAAGTGTTGGCTTGGAAAAATGTAAGCCCGTAGGGCATTTAATTTGGTATTACATGTAATGTTTTTATTTAATAATACTCTGATGAATGGGATAATGAATTGTTTTCTTTTAATATTGCATGTCAATGATGTATATATAATGGGCTTATTTTGAGGGCGTTACACATATAGATATACCAAAAACACGGATACAAAGTAGCATACGGTTAGGGACATAATCCCTCTCCCATCATAACTGTACAATCAAAAGTCTTAAACATTCATTACACTTAACAAAAAGGGTGGATAGGAGCACCCAAAAGCCTTGGCTCGTGTAGACTCGAAACCTTGAAGTGAGGCACAACGGTTGGCTTAACAAAACATAAGCTTGGGTTGGCGCCTCTAGCTTTGGTCTGGTGCCTGGCCACCTACATATATATATAAACTGTGAGCTATAGCCCAGTGAATAACAAATGTGTAAAGGGGTTAAGAATGAATGTCCTTTCGGTAAGTAAAACAGTCGTTTGCATCAATAGATCAGTTATTCATCCAGTATCCCATATTTCGTGTCATATGAGTCATTTAGAAATCATAGCAGTCATACGTGGTACATCCAACAGCAGAACAGTGCAGTAGGTCTTAATAGACCGAATAGTCAGTCGATGGCCATCAAAATAGTAAACAGTAGTATTTCCAAACATTGGAACTGACAGAGATCTCTGTAACAGTAGTAGTAATAGTAACAGTAGTAGCAACAGTAACAGTCAATTGCTATGGATGCCACGAGTACAGTTTGTAAAATAGGACAAACATTCATTCAGTAAACAATACCATTTGACAAGGCAGTACAGTTAATCATTCAGAAAATAATTATAATTGAACATAGCTTTACAACATTGTTACTCACAAATCACAGGGCTATAAGCAGGCTAACCAGCTTCCTTGGGCTCAAAACCTACACGGTTACAGAATGAATGCACACTAAATCACACACTCGGAATTAATAACTTAGTCCCATTTCTTTTCTTGTTTTAGTGTGGTTCTAGTTCATCATTCCTCATTTTGATGCCTTAAACATCGCCTAGGAATACCTAGGATGGAATGAGCATGCAAAAATGTACTTAAAAACATTTTTCAAAACTTGTTGAAAACAGGGGTCTTGCTCGAGCGTGGGTTTCTTCGCTCGAGCGGACATGCCAAAAGTGATAGGTCGCTCGAGCATAGACTCCTTCACTCGAGCGGTCTGTAAAAATGTGAAAAGTGCTGGTTGCTTGAAATCTCCACTCGATGCTCACTCGACACTCTCTCGAGCGAAAGACACAGTTCCTCGCTCGAGCGCAAGTCTTGTCGCTCGAGCGTGCTTTTGCACACGCAAAAATTCTGAGAGCTTGCAATTTATGCTTGAGCCAGCCTTCTGTAGCTCGAGCAAAAGTGTGAAAACAAAAGTGGTCGCTCGAGCGTGAAACCCTTCGCTCGAGCGAGGAAGCAGAATTTCTGGGTTTTCCAAATTTGCTCCCAAAGTTCAAACCATGGATTCAACCTTCCAAAACTCATCTTTTTGGGCCAAAATTCTAGAAAACACTTAGAAACTCATAACACTTCATGATTTAAAGATCATTTCATAAAATCAAAGCCCAAAAACGTGTCAATTGTACACAAATTCAACTTGAAAAGGAAGAACATGGTGTAATTATGCCATGCATGTGTTTATTTGCATTCATAACTTCCAACACATGATCATATGAGCTATTCTTCCCAAAAGCATGATGAATTCCTAGATTACAACTATAATATGGACATGCATGTGAGAATTTCATGAAAACAACTTCAAAACTCCATGATATGGCCATGCATGCATGAATTAATTCTCAAATCTACTCTTCAAGCTCTTTCTTGACTTTAGTCCCTAATTTCCATGAATCCATGCATTAAACAACTTCAATTCACAATTAAAAGGGTAGATTCCTACCTTAAGTCTTGAATTTCCAAGTATGGTAGCTCAATCTTCCAAATCCTCTCCAATTTCCTCTAATTTCAAGCAATTGTCTAGTTGAATTCAATTTCCTTCCTATTCTCTCTCTCCCTCACATTTTTGTGCAAGAAGGTGGAGGCTGATGGTGTGCCAAACACGTATGTAATAAGCACAAAACAATGGTCTTGAGGAAGCCCACTAAATGGCAAACATGTAAATAACTTAGGCTAAATTAATTAGCATTGTTTATTCTAATTTAATCATTCCGAACCGAATTTTAATTAAACCTACCATAAAATTCTATAAATCCTAATTAGCATATAACACAAGTCAATTTCTGAATCAGTCGCCGATAAGGCTATCAATTCGCAAATTGAAAACAAAACATGAACAGGTCTTTCTATATCAAATAGATAAAAATGCAATTAAAACAACATACTCACATAATTAATTTAGAATTTCATCTTAATCATTTACTTAGTATGCTTAATCATGAATTAGCATTAACAATGAGTCGGAGTTGCCACATATAAACAGCCCAAAAGAGTAGAAAAAACAGGGTTTTTGGACTGGCCCCGTTCCGCACGTGTGGCACGTGCCCCCCGCACGTGTGAAGCCTCTCTCCCTCATGTGCGGCCCTCAGCCCTGCACGCACCTCCTCTGCACCTGCATTTATTTCAATGTGCAGCCCAAACTCTCCCCTGAAATCCGCACGTGCGGCTTGGCCTCCCGCACGTACGGCCCCCATCCCGCACGTGCGGCTAGTGACCGCCACACGTGTGGCTAAGTCCAAACAGCCCAAAAAATTTCCCAATCCAAAACTCGGCACTCCGGACCTCACCTTGCACTCCCCGGAACAAGTGGAACTTGACACCAAACAACACAAGAATAAGAACTTTATCTAGGGAGTTATTTCTGAACGTTTCAATCCCAATGGAAGCAAAAGGAAGATGGAGCGAAGAAAGAAAGAAAGAAAAGGGAAGAAAGAGACCCGGTCGACACATATTCCTACTTCACCATTTGTTTTACATATGCTAGTAGCAATAATTAAAGTTTTGGTAAAATATATGGGTAATGAATATTATGTAACCATTATTACTTCAATGAAAGCAAAATTTGATAAATATATTTTGATCCTTTGCTTTAACTTTTAGGTTTAACCATAATAATTGATCCTAGGTGTAAATAAATTGGTTCACAAGAATCGTTAGAACATATTTTCGTTGATTAAACACAATTTGCCCCTATTATGCAAACATGTAATAGATTATTTGAAGAATACAGGGCAGCTGCATTTGTAAATACACCTACACACTACACTAGCAGTCTCATCTCGAGGAGGGAGATTAAGTGTTTTTTCAGCAATAAAAAGTATAAGAATATCTCAACATACAAGCGTAAGTAGTTCTGAATATGACGTTATTTGGAAAGTCCATCAGTGGATGATTCCGATGATTTTGATATTTTGGAATGGTGGAAACAAATGAAACTATGTGGCTTGTGGTTTCACAGATGGCCTGTGATATACTAACCGTTCCTATTTCTACAGTTGTTTCGGAAACAACTTTTAGTGCATATGGATAGGTGTTAAGCGATTATCATAGCAGGCTTTCACCCTAAATGGTTAAGGCACTGATGATATCCAGAGATCATATGCATGCACTTATGAGAAGACAAAATTATAGTAAAAATGAGCGAATTCAAAATGACTTGGATGCCATATCCTCGAGCAACGCGACTGAAATATCTGTCTCCTCCGATGATTGATCAACCATTTGTTTTATACTATTTCATTTGTTTTTTTTGTTTTTTTTTTATATTAGATTATTGAGGTGGAGTATAATGCAAATGATTGGTAGGCTAGTAGGTGCCAACCTAGTTGGGATGTACTTGACCTATAGTAATGCAATTGCTTTACCATCACCAATAATCTATACATATTTTATTTAATGATATAAATTTTTGTAATATTTTATTTCATTTTGAAATAAAACTTATTTATTCAATAAAAGTTATATAATTAATTTAATATTGTAATATTGAAAGTTTCACTTTCATATATATAAAATTATTCATTTGGAGAAAAAAAAATTACATAATTGCATACTTTTTTAGTTATAAGTTCATAAATAAAAAAACATAAGTCATACATAATTAAATTTAAATACCACCATGAAATATAACCAAACAAAACATCTCATTAATCTTAACTAAACTACTCTAGCATAATTTTTCTTTTATTTTTTTATCCCTAATAAATAATCTACATAGATAATGTATTTATTGTTTATTTTTTTCAAAAAAGGCCCAACTAGGCCTGGCTCGCGGCCCACAACTCGAGCTGAGGCCCACCAACCCCGCCTTAGGCTCTATTACGAGTGGGCCTAGGCCCTACTTTTTGAACCATGGGCCGACTCAGCCCGACTTGTTAAAAAAGCGAGAGCCCACGAGGCCCGCTTAGGCCGGCCCCAAGCTCGTGCCAGGATGGGTCGAGCTGGGCCATTATTACATCCTTGTCTGTTGAGTAGCCGAACTAGATGTTTTTACTTGTTAGTCTTCAGAGTAACTGTTATCCATGGTAATTTTATGACCCTTATGCTATTGGAATAATACTCTTTATTCTATAATATGTTTATAAGTTGTTTATAATACTCTTAACCGTTCATTTTGTAGAGTCTACTGAGTAGACCAGCCATGCCAAAAATTAGATTGATTTTATATCGATAGCTATTTGATCGAATCACATTTGTTTAAAAATGTAAGTGGTTATTGTCTAGATAAATATGATCGAATCAAGTGACTGTCAATATCTAATCATCCTAATTTTTGGCATAGAAAATCTACTAGATGGACTCTACAAAATGAATAATTTAAAGGGAAAATTACTATGCAGTCCTATGTAGGAGATCTATTTCCCTTCTAATCCCACTATATTTTTAATACACTAATAGGTAGTTTTGTACCCGGAGGTCCCGTTTTTTATTTTCTTATTTTTTAAATGACTGTATTACCCTTTGATTTGAGATATATAAATACGTGAAAAATCAAATATTCGCCTCTACCATCTTGATCTCTCTTCGTTATGCCGATCTCTTTGTGTCGTGAGGTCGATCTCATTGTGCTATGAGGTGAATATGGTTGTGCGATCTGAATCTCTGTGTATAAGCGATCTTTGCATACGCTCTCTCTCTCTCTCTCTTAGTGTGTCTGTGTCTCACTCTGTCTCTATCTATCAATACATATATGTATGTATATATATAGATAAGCAAATTTGCGTGATATCTGGTTTGTGTTTGGCAATATTGTTATAGTTTTTTGTTTTGCAATAAACTTTGTTTGTTTGATACTTATTTTGTGATTTTTGTATGTGATATAGTGTAATGATTTTGATTTTGTTGATTTTGTTTGTTGTATAGTGTAATGTGTTTTGAAGTTGTAGTTTGGAATTGTGAATTCTGAAGCTTGATACTGATATGTTGTAACTGTATAATTTTGCAGTTTGGAATTATGAATTGTGAAGTGTTGATACTAATATGTTGTAACTGTATAATTTTGCAGTTTGGAATTTGTGAACAATTGTTTGTTGGTTTGTGACTTTGTAGTATGGAGGGGTGTTTTATGTTAATGTGCAAATACAGTAATTATTGTGCTGCTATTAAGATTAGTGAGGGATGTAGTTATCATGAAGTTATTGAGAAAATATTTGAGAAGTTCAAGGAGTTGAGTGTTGGTAGCTTTTGTTTGTTTTTCTCTATTCCTAGATATTCTAATTGTATGGTTGAATGTGATGATGATTTGGGGAATATGATGTCAATGGTAGGTTGTAGTGATTTTCATGTTGTTGATGTTGTTGTGGGTGATAGAAGAATTGTGGAGGTTGATGATAATTCTTTTAGGATTGATTCGGTAATTTGTGAGAGTTCTTTGGTTAATGATTGTGATGATTTTGGTGGTTTGTTGCCTAGTTTTTATCCAGAACCAGAGAGAGTTTTGTTGTCTGCTAGTTGGATGGGGATTATACATAGTGTTGGTCAAGAATTTGAAGGTGAAGTGCCAACGTTCTGTATTGCATTGGCTAAGTACGCAGTTGAGTGTGGTTTTGTAGTAAATTATTTGAAGAACAATGCAACAAGAGTAATTGCTGAATGTATGATGAAATCGTCTACGAGTTGTAAACGGTTTGTGCATGAAAGGGTGTTAACGAATTCTGGTATTTTTTTTATTATGAAGTTGAATAATGTGCATACTTGTGGGGTTGTTGCTCGTAGATCTTGTAGCAAAATGGTTGATTCTAGACTTGTGTCTGATATTGTGCATAATGATATTAGTGATAATCTATTGACTAGTCCTATTGAAGTTAAAAAAAGTTGAAGAAGCAATATGGTATAGATGTTTCTTATCGGGTTGCATGGTTAGGAGTTGATAAGGCAAGAGATGGGTTGTTTGGTAATTTTGCAACTTCTTTTGACCAACTTTGATGGTACCTTGAGACGGGTATGAGAACGAATCCAGGAAATGTGTTTGAATTAGATGTGGATGAAAGTAGTGGGTGTTTTCGAAGGTTATTTGTGGCATTTCATAGATGTTTGTATGGCTTTCAATTTTGTCGTCCGTTATTGTTTGTTGATGATATATTCTTGAAGGGGCGTTACAAGGGGTATTTGCTTGCAGCAACATCAAATGATGGTAATCAAGGTATGTATTTATTTGCAGTTAGTATAGTTTTGGTTTGTCAATGTGTTTTGGTAGCTGGTGGATTTTGGTTTCTGTTATTGTATTGTGAGTCTGCTAATTTTTGCAGTTTCATGTTATTTTGTTTTTAGGCCTGTTTCCTTTGGCTTTTGCGATTGTTGACGTTGAAAATCAAGATAATTGGATGTGATTTTTAAGTCAGTTGTTAAAAGCTGTTGGTTCATGCTGGAGAGTGACCTTTGTGTCTGACCGTCAACATGGATTGCTAGACGCTCTTTCAGTGGTTTTTCCCAATGCACATCATGCATATTGCTTGAGCCATTTGAAGAGAAATTTGATTGACAAATTGGTGGGACTTCGTACTAACTATAAGCTAACTTTGATGAAAATATTAGTTAAATATGCTTATGCGCCAACTGTTGCTTCTTTCCAACATTATATGGAGAAATTGAGGTGTATTGCTGGAAATGGTAGAGTTGATAGTATGTTGGATGGTTTGCAAAATGATAAGTGGGCCAATGTATTTTTTAGAGGGAAACGATATGGTGAGATGTCATCTAATGAGATATACATATATATGTATATATATATATATATGTCTGTGTGTGTATGTGGTTTGTATTTTGTCGACATATATGTATGTATATATATATAAGCAAATTTGCGTGATATGTGGTTTGTGTTTGGCGAATTTTGTTTGTTTGATTTTGATTTTGTTGATTTTGTTTGTTGTATAGTGTAATGTGTTTTGAAGTTGTATTTTGGAATTGTGAATTCTGGTGTTTTGATACTGATATGTTGTAAGTGTATAATTTTGCAGTTTTGGAATTGTAAATTGTGTACTGTTGTTATTGATATGTTGTAATTGCATAATTTTGCAGTTTGGAATCTGTGAACAATTGTTTGTTGGTTTGTGATTTTGTAGTATGGAGCGGTGTTTCATGTTAATGTGCAAATACAGTAATTGTTGTGCTGCTATTAAGATTAGTGACGGATGTAGTTATGATGAAGTTGTTGAGAAAATATGTGCGAAGTTCAAGGAGTTGAGTGTTGGTAACTTTTGTTTGTTTTTCTCTGTTCCTGGATATTCTAATTGTATTGTTGAATGTGATGATGATTTGGGGAATATGCTGTCAATGGTAGGTGGTAGTGGTTGTCATGTTGTTGATGTTATTGTGGGGGATAAGAGAGTTGTGGAGGTTGATGATGGTAATTCTTGTAGGATTGATTCTGTAATTGATGAGAGTTCTTTGGTTAATGATTGTGATGATTTTGGTGGTTTGTTGCCTAGTTTTTATCCAGAACCAGAGAGAGTTTTGTTGTCTGCTAGTTGGGAGGGGATTATACATAGTGTTGGTCAAGAATTTGAAGGTGGAGTGCCAGCGTTCTGTATTGCATTGGCTAAGTACGCAGTTGAGTGTGGTTTTGTAGTAAATTATTTGAAGAACAATGCAACAAGAGTAATTGCTGAATGTATGATGAAATCGTCTACGAGTTGTAAACGGTTTGTGCATGAAAGGGTGTTAACGAATTCTGGTATTTTTTTTATTATGAAGTTGAATAATGTGCATACTTGTGGGGTTGTTGCTCGTAGATCTTGTAGCAAAATGGTTGATTCTAGACTTGTGTCTGATATTGTGCATAATGATATTAGTGATAATCTGTTTACTCGTCCTATTGAAGTTAAAAAAAGTTGAAGAAGCAATATGGTATAGATGTTTCTTATCGGGTTGCATGGTTAGGAGTTGATAAGGCAAGAGATGGGTTGTTTGGTAATTTTGTAACTTCTTTTGACCAACTTTGATGGTACCTTGAGACGGGTATGAGAACGAATCCAGGAAATGTGTTTGAATTAGATGTGGATGAAAGTAGTGGGTGTTTTCGAAGGTTATTTGTGGCATTTCATAGATGTTTGTATGGATTTCAATTTTGTCGTCCGTTATTGTTTGTTGATGATATATTCTTGAAGGGGCATTACAAGGGGCATTTGCTTGCAGCAACATCAAATGATGGTAATCAAGGTATGTATTTATTTGCAGTTAGTATAGTTTTGGTTTGTCAATGTGTTTTGGTAGTTGGTGGATTTTGGTTTCTGTTATTGTATTGTGAGTCTGCTAATTTTTGCAGTTTCATGTTATTTTGTTTTTAGGCCTGTTTCCTTTGGCTTTTGCGATTGTTTACGTTGAAAATCAAGATAATTGGATGTGATTTTTAAGTCAGTTGTTAAAAGCTGTTGGTTCATGCTGGAGATTGACCTTTGTGTCTGACCGTCAACATGGATTGCTAGACGCTCTTTCAGTGGTTTTTCCCAATGCACATCATGCATATTGCTTGAACCATTTGAAGAGAAATTTGATTGACAAATTGGTGGGACTTCGTACTAACTATAAGCTGACTTTGATGAAGATATTAGTTAAATATGCTTATGCGCCAACTGTTGCTTCTTTCCAACATTATATGGAGAAATTGAGGTGTATTGCTGGGAATGGTAGAGTTGATAGTATGTTGGATGGTTTGCAAAATGATAAGTGGGCCAATGTATTTTTTAGAGGGAAACGATATGGTGAGATGTCATCTAATGTTGTCGAGTCTTACAATAATTGGATTGGTGGGGCCCGTGAGTTGCCTATTATTTGTATGGTTGATATGGTTATGATTCAAATCATGACTCAATTGTCTAATAGAAGAGTTGAATCTAAAAGATGGACTACCAAATTGTGTCCAGTTATGAAAAAAAAAGTTGGTGGACTCTTTGAAGTTAGCTAAGTCTTGGGATGTGATTGTTGCTAGTGATACTATGCTTGAGGTTTATTCTTCTATTTCTTTTTATGTTGATATTGGTAGACAGACTTGTTCTTGCCATGAATGGCAATTGAATGGTTTTTTTTTGCTGTCATGCTGTGCATGCTTTGCGTAGTAGTGGTAGAGATGTGTATGATTTGATTGATTCTTTTTTCCATGTGGATTGTTTTAGAGAGTCGTACAAGGAATCTGTTTATCCAGTGCCTTTAAGTGAGAGATTTGACTTTAATAGTGCTAGTAGTTTGATTATCAAACCTCTTATAACGAAGAAGCAGCCCGGGCGGAACAAGAAGACGATGATACCTTCCAGGGGTGAGAATGTGAAGCAAATCAAGTGTGGGAGGTGCTTGAAATATGGGAATCACAATAAGATGTGTAAGGCTGTTATTTGAGGCCATAGTTTATTCTTTTGGATTTGTATTTAAAGTTGAGGAATTATGATAATAAAATGTGATACTTGGTATTATTGAAGTAATGAATAAAGTTGAGTGCATTCTTTTTCTTTTTTGATGTGTTCTTTAGTTATTGAAGTTGTTTTGTAACTGTTTTGTTTTGTTTTGTTTTTTGTTTTTTTTTTTTTGTGGATTTGGTTGGTTTTATTTTTGTGGAATGCTAAGAAGGTTGTTGAAAATTTCTTATTGAAATTATATAATCTTGCAGTTTTACTACATGGTATATTTATTTAATATTTCGTAGTGACAAAACTATAAAATTTTGCAGTTTTATTTTCAATTTTGAAATGCAGTTCATCTATTTGTTCAGTCATGAAATTGGATGCATAATTGTGTAGCATAATTTTTGTTTGAGTGATGAAATTGTATAATTTTGCAGTTTTAAGAATTATGAGAAACAACCTGATGAAACTGCATAATTTTGCAGTTTTAAGAATAATTAGAAACAACCTGATGAAACTACATATTTTTACAATTTGAAGAATTATTAGAAACAACATTTCCTGTATGAAAATATATGCAACCACAAATGTGACAACAATAATAAGCAGGTGAACACAAACAAGAATAATAAGCACAAGAAAAACAACAACAATAATATTAACAAGAAGAAGTGCAACAACAACATCAATGACAACAATCATTTTCACCATGATAACCACAAGAAGATCAATTCCCAAAAAAATAAAAAGAACTTGTCACATGTAAAAAAAAAAAGTACAAAAATATGTTCACATGAGTATTTGTATTGTCAAAAAATTTGTTCATTGTTTCTATGGTTTGATATGTTTTGTCAACATTTGGTAGTGCTCGAGTTTCCAAGATCAGTTCTTATCATTGAGGAATTGACTGATGATTTCTGCTCGAAATTTGACCCATTCAGTTGGTCGAAGTGATTTGTGCACAGGTTGCCAGTTGATATATTGGTTGATAACATTGCAAACAGCGATTGCACAATCATTCTTGCAAAGTTTTAGATGAAGTTAATTAGTTAGGTAAAACTGCAAAATTTAGCATATTAAAACATTAGTTATTGAATTTGTATCTTACGACTGTGGGGTTTGTTGTGGGCATTCCTCAATTGATGTAATTACTGTCTAGCACTATTGAGATGATAACATGTTTTCTTGATTGCTGAATAATGCTTTATTCCATATCAGTTGATGTTATTGCTACAAAATAGTTAGTGGGTGTTTTTGTTAGTTATAGTGATGTGCTGAGATGTTTTGAAAGAAATGGAACTAAGTAGGAAATTTTATTTAACTTACAATTTCCTTTGCAATTTCAAAGTGCTTATTGTGGCAATCTTTTGCTAGCCTCAAAGGGTCATAGTGTCTCCATATCCCATCAGCATTGTCAATGACCACAATTATCCAATGGTTGTCGTGGTTGATTGGGAAATGGATATATCTGTTTTTCATTACTTCTGGAAACTGGTTGTCCATCATTTTTTCTCTCAGTGCCTGATCTTGGTTTTGTAGTGGAGTCTATAATTTATATATGTTTGAAATATGTTATAAAAGTATGTAGTAAGACATGTTAAGAAAGTAGAAAATTTTGCAGTTTGAATAATATTGAAATGTATGTTAATAGTTTTGCTTACGTTGATGAATGTTATGGATTTCTTGTAAATGCTAAATCATCTTTCTCAAATTTTTCAATTGATGGTTGGAGTGCCAATTTGATTTATGCGAAGGCATCAATGACCTAAAACATGTTATATATGAGAATGTGTTAGGTTTGTGGAATAAGTTATTGAATATGAACAGAAACTGTAAAATTGTGCAGTTGGAGACCTACATTTCCATATAAGGCTTCTCTGTTGGTCAATCTTCATATAGCTGAAAAGTATATTCAATTTTCATCTTCACTGTCAGACCAGACACAGACACTTAATTGTGTGTTGTTGATGAGTTGAATTTGGTCTTGGTCTTTTTTGGAAAGGCTATACCAAACCTTGTTTGTTTTTCAACATGAAATAGCGAGTGGCTTGTTGTGGATTGATTCTTCCTTGAAATCATTATCATTTTCCAATACTTGAACTTGTGTCTTCCCTTGATTGGCATCCTCTTTTGGCTTGGTTTCAGCAGCACCTTCTTTTTCTTGGCCGATATCTTCTTTCATCTTGTCTTTCCCCTGCTTTTTTGCTTCATGAGCACCCTCTTTTTGCTCGGGTTCAGTAACAGGTTCTTTTTCTGTTTTGATTTCTTTTTTTTTTCTTTTCATTCTTCTTATCTTTTTCGTCATCGGTACCCTCTGTTGGTTTGGGTACATCAGCAACAGCTTCTGTCTTGCTCCTTGTATCTTCTTCGGCTTTTGTTATTGGTTGGTATTCAAAATCTGGCTTATGTGCTTGTTTTTTTTACTTTTATTTGATTCTCTTGACCATTGATCTTTGTTGGGGACTTCCAATTTTTTTGGCAGACATTTCCTTCAACTCGTCTTCCTTTCTACGTAATTCAGCCATGAATTTGTGTTCTATTTCTTACATTTGTGCTCTCATGGCTGCTATGAGTTTGTCCTTGTCGTCCTCTTTGGTTGTTGTTTGTGCTTGGTCATCACCTATAAAAATGTTGGATTTTGTTTTGGTTAGTTTAATTAAATTTTGCAGTTTGTTTCAGTATTAGACAAGAGTTTACCTTGTGCATGAAATGTGTCAAATTTCTCTTGGAGTTCTTCTTGTTATTCTGTCCTTTTTTCTTCTTATTGTTTTGCTTGTTCTTTTTTTTCATGTTGTTGTTGTTGGTCTGTTAGTTCTTGTTCATTGACTTCTTGTTGTTGGTTTGTTTGTTTTTGCTATTGTTCTTGTTGTAGGCCTTCTTCTTCATCAGTGTCTTCTTGCTCATCACCTTCTTCTTCTTCATCATCATCATTGTCTTATTGTTCATTAGCTTTTTTTTCTTCTTCTTCTTTTTCTTTTTCTTCAGTCTCTTGTTTTTTTTCTTCATCACTCTCTTCTTCTTGTTCATCACTTTCTGCTTCTTCTTGTGGTTCTTGCTTCTTTTTTCTTTTCTTTTTTTGTTTTGTTTTGTTCTGATTCTGATTGGTGTTCTTCTTCGAGAAAGTCATCCTCATCACTGTCTAGAAGTTTTTTTTTTTTTCACTTGTTGTCCTTTTTGTGGTCATGTTTCTTTGCTGAAGAGTCTGTTGATGTGCTTTGATTTATATGCAATAACTGTATTTCTTGTTCAGTTGGGGTTAAAGCACTTTAGTAAACCTACATTGAAACAATGTGGCATATATCAGTAATACTATAACATTGTCCAGTTTCATAACATGATTTGTACTGTGAGTAATGTGAGTTTAGTGTTGAAAATATGTTATTTGAAACTGCAAACTTTTACAGTTTCATAACATGATTGTTAGTGTAATGAATATGAAAGGATTGTTGAATAGATTTGTGGGTTGAACCTGCAAACTTTTGTAGTTTCATAACATGAATGATAGGAGTGTTAAATAGGTGTGTGCTTTGAAACTGGAAACTTTTACAGTTTCATAACATGATTTGTACTGCGAGTAATGTGAGTTAAGTGTTAAAGATATGTTGTTTGAAACTGCAAACTTTTATAATTTCATAACATGATTGTTAATATAATGAATGTGAAAGGTGTGTTAAATAGATTTGTGCTATGAGAGTATAGAAAAGTTTGAATACCCTTTCAAAATCAACAAGGCTGATGTGTTTCCACTTGGAGTACATTTTGCCAAGGTTCTACTTCATAAACCTTGGGAAGCCTTCTTTGTTGGATGGTCGGAGGAGTTTACTGTGCTCATAGTACCAGTACTATAAAAAAAAAATTGAAATATGTTAGATAGTTTGAAATAGTTGTATGTTTGATATTTTTGTGTGAAGTAGTTAAGTAGTGTGTTTACCAATAGTAACATGACGCATTTAGTAACATGCCTTGGGTTGTTTGTAACGCCCTCAAAATAAAAAGGATAATCCAACCCAAGAGATTCATAAACATAAAAGAAAATGTTATACTTTTATTCATTAGAGTTTATATTACAAAAGGGGTATTACATGCATCATACATTCATAAATGTTCATCCTGAATCTATAGCATGTAATAGTAAATTCATAACAACAAAATAAATGCCTTATGGGCTTACATCTTTCCAAGTCATCACTTGGTTACAACAAAAGGAAGAGTTCTAAGCTCTATACATGTAAAGCCCTTGGCTTGAATAAACATTTAAACATATCATAACAAAATAAAATCTTCAACCCCTAGTCCTCCCAAGCTACGCCCTTGGAAGAGGCATGTCACCTGTACTTGAAAATGGTTTCCCAAATAGGGTGAGCCAAAACCTAGTAGAGATAAACTACCACAATATATGATATTTAACTAAGATATAAATGCCAAGTATAACTACATTTAATGTTCGTGACCAACTTATATTCTTTCCAAGAACATACAACGTAGATTTTCATATCTCAATCTGTTTCCATCCATCCATTTTAATTCAATATATGGGTCAGGTTCATTGTCGTCTAAACACACTAAAAGAAATTACAATTCATTGGTTCACACTTTAACAACATCTATTATTCAAAACACTTCAATATGCCATTTTACGAAATTCACATCCGAGAGAATCGGCACCCATAATTATAAGATTTTGGGACTTTCACCTTGGATACTCTGGCCAACTTAGTTTTAAAATGGAGTCCATCCCCTATCTCCTCCCAAACAAAGATACATATACAATGTATTAAAAGCATCGTCATATACAATGACCGCCCACAACTCATTTTCAATATCTCGATCATACCATCATATGCAATGAGGTAAATTAAAAGATAGGTTTCAATTCACCTAATTCATATGCAGTTTCTACAACAATCATAGCTATCATCTACCGATAGGCCAAAACAGATATTTCTCAATAGATATACAATCTTTTAAACAGATAATTTATCAAATTCCCATAGGTGAGTGATTTAACAAATCCAATTACCCCATTTATTCATGCATTCTCCCAATTTCATATTTCCCGTATCAATCTCATCATTTATACAAAATAATTTATTTAACTCAAATTAGGGCAAATTTCCCTCTTTTTTCAAATATTAACCCTAAGGCCAAATTTTACCATTTTATCGCTAGAGGACTTCACACACAAGGTCCCTTAGTTATTTTAGAATCCAAAATATAAAACCCCTCTTTAATTTTTGAGATTAAACCCTAACTTTACCAAAATCCTACCAAATCCCTCCATTCATACAAAATGACAAATACCTAGGTTAAAAATCATAACAAGGTGTAAAATATCCCTATCTCAATAGTAGAAGCTCAAAAGAGACGATGAAGAACTTCAAAAATGCTCCAAATTCGATTTTGTTCGGATCAAGAGGAAGCCCACAAGATGCTCTAACCCTTTAACAAAGGGACTAGGGTTGAGAGATGCTTGGATCTTGAGGTTTTTGTAGAGAGAGAGAGAGAGAGAGAACTTTAGAGAGAGAGTGCCGGATTAGGGTTTTTAGAAGAAATGAAATCAAAAAGTGATGTAAAATGACTCAACTGCGAACTAATATACGTGACCTTCGCTTGAGTGAAGGAGTTGTCACTCGAGCGACCAAACACAACAAGTGACCTCGCTCTAGCGCAAGAAGCGTCGCTTGAGCGGAGAATGCTAACCTTCAGAAGTTTACAGACACACACATTCGCTCAAGCTTCCCAGAAATTCTGCGTCTAGGAAAAAAACTTGAGGACTCTCAATTCTTGCTCGAGCACAAGAGACCTCACTCGACCGAAGGAGCAAATTTCACAAGGCTCGCTCGAGCTCAAGAAGTCTCGTTCGAGCGAAGAAGCCAAAATCTGGGCAGCAACAATCTAGACCAACTAGCAACCAACCTGTTCCAAACACGCCCAAGATATTCCAAAACTCAAATTCAAAGAGTTAAAGAAGGAAAACAAGACATGGATGCAACACTAAGCCACGAAACCCGAATCCAGAATATAGTAAAGGTCGGGTCAAAATCGGGATTGCTATAACCTCCCCCCCTTAAAGAATTTCGCTGCCGAAATTTTAGTACAAGTTTCAAAAACCATGATTAACCAATTTTCAAAATGTTCACAATTCAATTCTCATCATCATGACCCACCCACTGGTCACTCAATCTCTTCACAATAAAACAAATCCACAACATATCGCTCAACATATATTACCAATATGCATCTTCCGAAATTTAACTAATTTCAATACATATATCTCATGTTTCCAAAACATATTCAAGTTTATGACAAGCTTACATTTCCAAGACGTAAACAACAAATACAATGTTCAAATTAAACTTGCATTTCTGAGACATATTCAACATTTACAATGCTTTCATAATCCAAAACATATACAATGTTCTTATAGATCATAAACAAAATTAAAATTCCAACATATACTCAAACATCAACAAATAAATTCGGATATTTCTCTCAGACTTCCAATTCACGCTCCCAGGTTGCTTCCTCAATCCCGTGATGTTTCCACAATACTTTGACCAAGGGAATTGTCTTGCCTCGCAAGACTTGATCCCGTCTATCCAAGACTCTTACCGGTCTCTCCTCATACGAGGCATCCTCGTCTACCTCTAGGTTGGTCCAATTCAATACATGCGATGGATCCGACTCATACTTCCGAAGCATACTAATATGAAACACGTCATGCACCCCAGAAAGTTGTGGCGGTAACGCCAAACGATAGGCGACCTCTCCAACCCGCTCAAGGATCTCAAAAGGGCCAATAAACTGAGGGGATAACTTCCCATTCTTCCTAAATCTCATCAAACCCTGTCTAGGTGATATTTTCAGAAAGACATGATCACCCACCTCGAATGACAAAGGTCTCCTCATACGGCCGGCATAACTCTTTTAACGACTTTGGGCTGTAACTAATCTCTTACGGATAAGTGCCACTTTCTCTGTCGTTTCCCGTACCAACTCTGGGCCCAACAGAGGTGCATCACCCACCTCGGCCCAACACACTGGAGATCTACACGATCGGTTATACAAGGCCTTAAACAGTGCCTTACCGATACTCGACTGGAAACTGTTGTTATAGGCAAACTCCACCAAGGGTAAGTGTCTCTTCCACGAACCCTTAAAATCAAGGACACAGCCTCTAAGCATATCCTCAAGGATCTGAATAGTACGCTCGGACTGCCCGTCAGTCTAAGGATGGTAAGTTGTGTTAAAAGTCAGTCTAGTGCCCAAGGCACTCTGCAAGCTCTGCCATAGTCGAGCTGTAAAACGCGGGTCTCTATCCGAAACAATTGTCATAGGGACCCCGTGCAGACTCACTATGTCCCTAACATACAAGTCGGCAAGAAAGTCTACTGAATCACTTACGCGCATAGGAATAAAATGTATTGACTTGGTCAACCGGTCAACTACCACCCAAATGGCATCACTACCCCTTGCGTCCACGGAAGGCCCACAACAAAATCCATCGTGACATGCTCCCACTTCCACTCAGTTATAGGTAAGGGTTGTAACAAACTTGCTGGTCTCTGATGTTCGGCCTTCACTTGCTGACAAGTAAGGCACTTCGATACAAACACTGCCACATCCTTCTTCATACCCCTTCACCAAAACTGGTGACTTAGATCATGATACATCTTTATGCCTCCGGGATGCACCGCAACGCGTGAGTGATGAAACTCTCGGAGTACTTCCTCTTGGCAAGACTCCAACATAAACAAATGGTCACGGTATCTCACACTCCGGTCGAGATACACAGTCAAACCTTTCTCTACCTTCCCACTAGAGATCTTCTCCCAGAGGGATTCTACCTCAAGGTCACCCTTTTGTGCTTCTAACACTCGGTTCACAAGTGTAGGCTGTACAACTGCAGAAAATAAGGCTATAGACTCAACAGACTCACCCAGATGCAAGTCAAATTCACCAAGGGCACCCAACATCTCCCATTCCCAGATAGCAATACAAGCTACACTACTGATGGATTTCCTACTTAGGGCATTGGCCACAACATTGGCCTTCCCTGGATGGTAATGTAACTCAAAATCATAATCTTCTATGAATTACATCCACCTTCTTCTATGAATTACATCCACATTCTCTGCCTCAAGTTCAAGTCCGTCTGTATAAACAGATACTTCAGACTCTTATTATTAGAAAACACCTCAGATCTCTCACCATATAGATAGTGCCTTCAAATCTTCAAGGCAAAAATCACAGCTGCTAATTCTAAATCGCGGATAGGGTAGTTCCTCTCGTGTGTTTCCAATTGCCATGAGCCATAGGCTACTACTTTTCCCTCTTCCATCAATACATAACCCAAACCTTCTCATGAGGCATCACAATACACTGAATAACCCAATCCCTTCTCCGGAATAATCAAGACTAGAGCGGTGGTAAGTCTAACCTTAAGCTCTTGGAACAATTTTTCACAAGTCTTACTCTACACAAATTTGACCCATTTCCTCATCAATCTAGTCAAGGGCGAAGCTAATCTGGAGAAATCCTTCACAAACCGACGGTAATACCCGGCCAACCCCAAGAAACTACGAATCTCGAAAGCATTCTTAGGTTGTGCCCAATCCTGCACTGCCTCAATTTTGGATGAATCTACAGTCACCCCTTCCCCGGATACCACATGGCCTAAGAACTTAACTTCCCTCAGCCAAAACTCACACTTTTCGAACTTAGCATACAACTTAAGGGCTCTAAGCAACTCAAGCACCACTCGCAAGTGTTCCTCGTGCTCCTCCTTAGAGGGTGAGTAAATCAGAATGTCATCCACAAAAATGATCACAAAATGGTCTAAGAACTCCAGGAAGATTCGGTTCATCAAGTCCATAAACGTAGCCAATGCATTGGTTAGCCCAAAAGGCATCACAAGAAACTCAAAGTGGCCATACTGTGTACAGAATGCCGTCTTCGGAATGTCCTCCTCCCTTACTCTCAACTGATGGTAACCTGATCTCAGGTCTACCTTAGAGAAACAACGAGTCCCTTTCAACTAATCAAACAAGTCATCTATACGTGGCATTGGATACTTGTTCTTAATCGTAACTCGGTTCAACTTTTGGTAATCTATACAAAGTCTCAAGGATCTTTCTTTTTAGCAAAGAGAGCCAGTATTCCACAAGGTGAAGTACTAGGGCGAATGAAACCCGTATCTAGTAATTTTTGAAGTTAAATCTTCAACTCACTCAACTCAGCTGGCGAAAACCGATACGGTGCCATAGAAGTTGGTGTTATGCCAAGCACTAAATCAATAGAGAACTCGATCTCTCGGTGAGGTAGTAAACTAACAAGATCCTCGGGAAAGACATCTGAGTACTCACATACCACTATTCAACTCGAACTTCATCACACTCACTATTCAAAAAGCTAGCAAGAAGACAACTAAGTTCACTCCACCCTCGTGAATCACACACCGGTGGTAAGACTCTACCAACCCGATCTCTTTAGAAATGAAAATAATCACCGCTCAAGGTACATACAGTAACCCTCTGACGGTAGCAATCTATAACAGCCCGGTATGACGATAACCAGTCCATATCCAAAATAACATCAAAACCAGACATGTCCATCAATACAAAAGAAAAAGGAAGCCAGCGATCGCTAATCTCTATATATCACAGCCCCGGCACCCTTGTTTCAAAACCATCTCACCCCCAATAGGTGACACAACACAACTAGAAGATGCTAACTGTAACACCCCAAATTTCTAGCCCAAATGATAAGACAACAATCATAGCTCTTTCAAGGAAAATTGAATATAAATCTCCAAACTTACATTACATGATACAATAGTTATTCATGCAACAATACATTAATCCAATAACAAGTAAATAAACAAATAAATACCCCCAAGGGTTTACAAGTTTCTAAGGCTTGAGCTTGGTTATACAAAACGGTTATTCAAACCCACACAAACACAGTCCTTGGCTTACACACAAAGTCACTGCAAAATGAGAGCATTGTACTCCCAACACACATACTTCCACGCCCCTAGTTGGGTGGGATCACCACATCTTTTCCTAGCTCCAAACATGTATTAACAAAGTGGCCCACTAGTATGGCAAAAGTGTAATTAACTTTGATTCAATAGTTTAACATTATTTAATCTAATTTAATCATTCCAAATCAAATTTCAATTAAACCTACCATAAAATCACATGAATCCTAATTAGCATAAAATACTAATCAATTTCTGATTCGATCACCGATAAGACCTTCAATTCGCAGTTCGAAATAAAAACACGAACAGATCGATAAATTACAAACAGATAAAAATGCATCCAAAACAATACACTTATGCAATCAGTTCAAGAATTCATTCTTTTCAGTTACTTATCATGTTTAATCACAGATTAGCACTAATTGGAGGTGAGGGTTGTCACAGCTCGACACCTATCCGCGCAGGTTTTCGGTCTTTCACCCCGGACTATCAGGCCAACTTGTTCAATATCATCTACACCACCTATTAAGACTTGCCAACGTATTTATTCCAAAACCATTTTATGAAAACTTATTTCTCAACATTCTTTTCTCAATGCAAGTTTTCAAATCAACTTTCAAAGTTTAATGCAATCAAATGAATTGATATGCCAATTTCACAAGATGAATATAAATACTTTTATTTCAATTCATAATCCAACGAATAACACAATTCCATCTTCTCAAGTATCCTCAACAATTATTTATTTCAAGACTATTTCAACGTTTTGAACAATAATTTCCAAAATGAACAACAATTCTCATATTCCCTGAAATTCATCATTTATATAAACATAAATAAGAAATTTTCCAAACATCCATTTATTTTAACACACAAAATAAATATAACAATATTATTTGTGAATTTTCAATCTCCTTTAAAAAAAATTTCCAAATCCTAGGTTTTCTCACTAAAGCTATACAACTCAAATCTTTTGAAAGAAAACTTTTCAAAATCATCTTTTCTTCAATCAACGAAGATCAAAACCCATAAGATCATTTTAAAAGAACAAAAGACAAACCCACTTTCAAAAGTGCTCAACTTCTTGAATCAATAATCAATTTTCAAAGCTATTGAAAGATGATTTTGAAAATCATATAAATCTTGCAAAAATATATATATATAACTCTAAGAAAATCCCTACCTCAAGTTTTGAAGAAGAAATGAGATAAAACCCCCAAAATCAACGGTGTCGAAACTCGATCTTCATCGCACACAACGAAGCCCTCGAGAAGTTAACCAACTTTGATGAAGAACCTATGGAAGAACTCTAATGGATCTTGAAAAATCAAGGTTTTGATCCAATTTGGCGTAGGGAAATATAGAGAGAAGGGAGATGAAAGGGTTTTTAGAGAGAGATATACAAAAATAATCTGAAATATCATATTTATGAACTGATATAACATGGTCCGCTCGAGCGTGAAAAACCCCGCTCGAGTGTCAAATACACTTTCCCAGTATTTTTACAGACAGGTCAAACTTCTGGAACCAAACATTCTCCGGTTGAGCGCATAAATGGCCGCTCGAGTGGACAAGCAACTTCTAATGTATTTTGTATTTTTGTTTCGGGGGCGCTGCCCCTCAACCCCGCTAGGGCGCTACCCTAAGACCCGCCAAGGGGCGCTGCCCCCTAGACCTGCCCGAGCTGACCAGGCAGCTCGATCCCTGCCAGGGCACTGCCCTTGGACCCGCCAAGGGGCGTTGCTCCCTAGACCCCCGCAAGCTGACCGGGCAGCTTGATCCTCAACATACTCAACGAAGTGGCAAAACTGGGATCGCTACATGAAGTCCTCTAGCAATAAAATGGTGAAATTTGGCTTTGGGGTTAATATTTGAAAAAAATAGAGAAATTTTCCCTAATTTGAGTTAAATAAATTATTTTGTATAAATGATGAGATTGATATAGGAAATATGAAATTGGGAGAATGCATGAATGAATGGGGTAGTTGGATTTGTTAAATCACTCACCTATGGGAATTTGATAAATTATCTGTTTAAAAGATTGTATATCTGTTTAGAAATATCTATTTTGGGTTATCAGTAGAGGATAGCTATGATTGTTGTAGAAACTGCATGTGGATTAGGTGAATTGAAACCTATCTTTTAATTTACCTCATTGCACATGATGGTATGATCGAGATATTGAAAACGAGTTGTGGGCGGTCATTGTATATGACGATGCTTTTAATACATTGTATATGTATCTTTGTTTGGGAGGAGATAGGGGATGGACTTCATTTTAAAACTAAGTTGGCCGGAGTGTCCAGGGTGAAAGTCCCAAAATCTTATAATTATGGGTGCCAATTCCCTCGGATGTGAATTCCGTAAAATGGCATGTTGAAGTGTTTTGAATAATAGATGTTGTTAAAGCATGAACCAATGAATTGTAATTTCTTTTAGTGTGTTTAAAGGACAATGAACCTGACCCATAAATTGAATTAAAATGGATGGATAGAAACGGATTGAGATATGAAAATCTACGTTGTATGGTCTTGGAAAGAATATAAGTTGGTCACGAACATTGAATGTAGTTATATTTGGCATTTATATCTTAGTTAAATGTCATATATTGTGTCAATTTATCTCTACTGGGCTTCGGCTCACCCTATTTAGGAAACTATTTTCAGGTACAAGTGACATGCTTCTTCCAAGGGCATAGCTTGGGAGGACTAAGGGTTGAAGGTTTTATTTTGTTATGATATATTTAAATGTTTATTCAAGCCAAGGGCTTTACATGTATAGAGCTTAGGACCATTCCTTTTGTTGTAACCAAGTGATGACTTGGAAAGATGTAAGCCCGTAGGGCATTTATTTTGTTGTTGTTAATTTACTATTACATGCTATAGATTTAGGATGAACATTTATGAATGTATGATGCATGTAATACCCCTTTTGTAATATAAACTCTAATGAATGAAAGTATAATATTTTCTTTTATGTTTATGAATCTCTTAGGTTGGATTATCCTCTTTCTTTTGAGGGCGTTACAACTTGGTATTAGAACGTACCGAGTTTGAATACTTTGGGTACGTGGGAAGTGGTTAGTACCACATTAGGTTTGTCTCGCTTGTTAGAGACTCAAGTATGGATGTTATGTGCTTATATGATAACATGTCTATGTGATTACAATGGTATGAGATTTAATTTGTAGGATGTTGATCGGGTCCATGGGTTTCTGGGAGTCTTGTTGGTATGAGATTTGCATGAGACTTGAGTCAGCATGCATGATAGTCTCAAGATGGGCTGAGTCCTGATGCAAATCTGATCGGACCTGAACTTGTTCTAGAAACTACTGAGAAGGTCAAATTGATCCGACAACAGTTAAAGACTGCTCAAGACCGTCAAAAGAATTATGCAGATAGGAGGAGAAGGCCATTGATGTTTGAAGTAGGCAACCACGTGTTCCTAAAGGTGCATCCTAGGCGTGGAGTCGTACGTTTTGGGAGAAAGGGGAAGCTATCACCACGATATATTGGGCCTTTTGAGGTATTGGAAAGGGTGGGCGAAGTGGCATACAGACTAGCTCTACCCCTGCAGTTAGCAGGGATACACAATGTCTTCCATGTATCTATGTTGAGAAAATACATCGCCAACCCATCACACGTCCTCAAACGGGAAGAAATCAGTCTTGACAAAGATGTTACATTTAAAGAAGGACCGGCAGCAATACAAGATAGTTGAGAGAAGAACATTAGAGGCAAAACGGTTCACTTGGTAAAAGTGCTATGGCGTCATCGGGGAATTGAGGAATCTACTTGGGAACGCTAGGATTGGGTGAAGGCAAACTACCCCGAACTTTTCGAAGGCAGCATGTAGTTGAATTTCGGGGATGAAATTATTTTAAGGGGGATAGGTTTGAAGCCCCTGAAAAATGTATTCTCTTTAAAAACCCTTATGTTTGAATTATTTCCTTAAAGCCCCTCAGTTCCTTGAATTATTTCGAATTTTGTCGGTTAGCATTTTTTTTTATTTTTTATCGAAACAGGAATATCCTAGCCGAATTAGGTTCCTTAGCCTAATTTAATTTAATTCTACATAAGGTTCCAATACATGAGTTTAATTCCAAGCCCTCACTTCTTTATTTAAATTCAAGAATTACCCCAAAACTAGTACATGTACTTTTATACTATAGGTACCATCAATTAATTTGAGATCTATACATATATACATTGGGGAATGTGTCCATAGTACCTAAATTGAATAAAAAAATTCCCCATCTCCCTTCCCCATGGCCGGCCACCCTAGGAAAATGTGAGGGGCCTATTTTCAAGAATTGTAATAATGATATTCTAGAAACCCTAACACCTAGTACCCCTAAATCTAGGGTTTTGTTCCCAACACTAGTTTCACTCCAACTGGAGACCAACTAGATATTGTCTAATCCCATGATTAAGTTCCCTAATCACTCCCTATTCCATTAGACTCCAAGTAAATCCAAACTTTTCCATCCAATTCCAACTAGTGGGCCTTTATGTCTTTTTACACCAAAATTGCCTATAAATACCACCACCCCCTAGCATGGCATACACGAACAACACACACTCACATACATTCGGCCTAGAGGAGAGGAAGGAGAGTAAGAGAAGTCTTGAGAGGGAGAGGAAGGAAGAGGAGAGCAATCTTGTTCAAGCCTAGCAAGTAAGCCACAACACAACTCTCTCTTTCATTTTCCATTTTTCAAATACATGCTCTTAAGGGTTCCAAACCTTGTTTTCAGATGTGTTATTAATGATTTCCTTGTGTTAAAAATGATAAGAGTTGAGCCAGGATTCTACCTCTCTTGTAGTTTCCCTCATTTTGGTACAAAACTATCTTTTTCATACCAATCTCTCAAACTTTCCAAAGGCACACCTTCAACCAAATTTTCTGAGTTTAATATATGTTAGTTAGCATGTTTTCATCACAAAGTAAATGAAAATTTTCCCATAGTGGATCTATTTTCTCACAAATCTTCTTGTTTTGGGTATTGTGCCTTAGAATCTGTTTTCGCAGCCAACTTTCAAAATTTCTAGAAAAATGTAAAAAATTATTCTGGACCTCTATTTTATGTCAAAATCTTCCTTAAGGAGTTATCTTTCAAATAAAATTGGTTTCATTGAAAAAACGTGAGCGGTTTGTAAGAAAATCAAATTTTCGTAACGGTTGACTAATCTGGATAGCGCTGGAGTATTTCTTAAATAGCTAAAAAACTAGAAAAGCTATCCCATTTCCGAAATATGTTTTGGAAACTAGATTAAAATCTCTACGAACCATAGGAAGGCCGAGTCTGATAAAAATCTAAAATTGCCCTTTTCATTCTAATCCTTATGTGATATTGAATATGGAATTCTGTTGTGCATGGGTGTTTTATGCTCTTGTGTTCATGAAAATGCTTATTAGCTTATGATCATATCTTGGCATGATATTATATGTGTTATGGTTATGTTCTTTAACTTCATCTTAATGATGCATGCTTATGTGGATATTTTTATCTTGTTAAATTGGTCTAACCTTGATTTAAAACATTTAACTCCATGGAAAACTTAATTGGGATGGTATTGGGTTTTCGATCACTTGAGTAATGAAAGGGTGATAATATGTGATGTATGGATTGTTGGGATGCGTTTCCTATTTGGAAGTTAAAATCTTGCGCAAGTGGTTTTCGGAACCTTTGAACGGAGCGGTTGTATTCGGACCCTAGGTGGTTTGGTGTAAGGAGGGATTTGGGCAAGGCCCATTATTACCGTCTCTTTTGAGGCCTTGCTGTTGGCGCTACGCGGTACATAACCATTGGTAAGCATCCGAGGTAAGGTTTGCAACACAGCGGCAAAAGATGGGGCATACCGAATAATCCGCCTCCGATTCTTGTGGTTGGGAGGACGAAATCTCTTTGGAGGATTTCTAGTTTACTAACATCTAACCTTGTAAGCCTTTATTTATTTAGTTGAGTATTATGCTTTATTATTTGTTGTCATATTTGTGATTGTGTCTTGGACTAGGGAAAAAGAGACGGGGTGTGTGTGCGTTTACTGGACATTCGAAGCTCACGACATATCATGCCAGGTGCCGAAGATGAGCTTATAGCTGGAGACAACGAGCCTGAAACTTTCGAAGACTTTTGGCTATCTTAGAAAAGTGAAAAATTTCCCTTTTGATATTTTGTAAGGCTCATGTGAAGATTAAAATTTTTTTTTGGATGTAATGTAATGGAACAAGCTTTTGAAATTAAGGATATTCATGGTTGTTATGTACTTATATTCTATATATATATATATATGTATGAACCTTATCGTTGCTTATGAGACCTTGTGTCAATATCTTTTAAGATCTGTCAAAAGGGTAGTGCGCTGCCTAAAAAAGCTGGACTTAGAAAGGAGACTAATTTGACTCCTCCAGCGATCTGAGATCTTACTTGGTTATTGACCATAGGACTCATTAGTGACTCTCCCTTGACTGCAACCAATAGTGTAGATTTGGGGCGTCACAACTTGGTATCAAAGCCTAGGTTCAACCCTTAACCCGCGCAACCCAATATGCAACTCTAAAAGCCCTTACCCAATTATCTTATTTTATTCTATCACACTATTATATTTAAAGAAGACTAACAAATAAAAATATTTTCCACCTTAGGATGTCATCGGGAGACCATCCAGGACGCGACGTCAGTCTCGACTCGTGGGTACTTTCCGTATGCAAAGAAGGAGGGCCATATTTGTCAGCCCCTACTTTAGCCGCCGATGCTGTGCAAGTGCCGCTGAGGAAATGATCAAAACAGAGATATGTAAGGTGGAAACGGAGTACTCTCGCTATACGAGGGAGCAGAAGAGGTCCCTAGTACGGCGCCGCCTACAATTTTTAAGTCGGGCAGTGAAGAAGACGATCTGAATGGAGCAAGATGATCAGAAGATGAACTCCTTGATACACCGAGCTTTGACCACCATAGCATACCACCAACCACCGACTAAGGCTGAAAGCTACGAATCTTGTTATCAAGGGCCAGGCGACAATCAACCAATGGATATGGAGCAGCCACCCGAATAGCAAGGGGCAACCCAAGCCTACCCTATAGAGGTGTCATCTGAACACAATCCCCCCTCACCAATGTACACCCCCCGCTCTCCGGACCGTGCAACTGACTCCGCTGATGAAGACCTAGAAGAAGACTTTGATTGGTTGGGAAACGAGAACTAGTTCGAGGAATAGTAAAACTAGACTTTTATAAGATCAGCTGATGGGGATCCTTAGAATAAGATAGCTTGGACTTCGTAATGCGTAGATGCCCCTTGAATGTAACTCTGATTTAGGAGCCCTTTTGTAATGATGCCTATTCTAATATATGAATGATGTGTTGATCTATGTTGTTGACTGTTACTTGCTTTAGTACAACCTAAGGAAACTGAACCTTCATTTCAAATCTAAGTAGTATGATTCTCTAAAACTGGAAACCAACTCATCACGTGCCATGAACAGAATGGTGCATACGCTAGCTAATGGCTATACCGAAACCAACAACAATGCACAGAATCGTCCTAGAAACCAACACAGACCCGTCCCCGCAGGGGCTGACATCCCCAATAACCTAGGTCATCAAATTTTGGAAGAACTAGGGCAAGTAAGGAACAATCGGCAGAATAAGAGGACACGACTCTTTTCTGAATTTCGAAAACAGAGGCCCCCAAAGTTCGCAGGTGTACCGGACCCAAAGGTAGCTAAAAATTGGCTTCAGCAGATAGAGAAAATGATAGACACCATGGGGATAACCGAGGTCGCTGATAGAATAGCTTTGGCAGTGTTCGAGCTTGATGATGAGGCTGACCACTGGTGGGAGTTAATCAAGAATACTCGTGACGTAGCGAGCCTATCATGGAACCAGTTCAGGGAACTATTCCTAAATAAATATTTCCCAAATATGGTCTGCCGAGAACGAGTCAAGGAATTCCAAAACCTGGAACAAGGAAATATGACCATGACCTAGTATGCTGCAAAATTTGAAGAGTTAGCCCGTTACGTAACTAGATATGTAGCAAATGATGAAGAGAAAGCAAGGATGTTTAAGTGGGGGTTGGACCTTACAATCAGGGCAAGAGTTCTTCCACAACGACTCCACTCATATGCTGAGGTGCTGGAAATGGCATTAGAGTCCGAAAAGGGAAGTAACCGACGCTAGAAAGGCTTGGAACAAGCGGAGAGGGAGTCAGGCGTCTATTGAACCTCAGAGGAACCAGAAAGGAAACATGGCCTCAAGGCCCTACTCCAGACCACAACCACAACAGCAACCGCAGCAACAGATTCAGAAGGGAGGCTATCAACAAAGGCCGGCAAGACCACTCCAGTGCTTTCATTGCCAACAATTAGGGCACAAAAAGAACGAATGCCCCCAACTCCCTCCATCTGGGTACCAAGGAGGAGGTTCCGGAGCAAATGCCCAGGCATTAGGTGAGCAGAAGCCTTGGACGAACAAGACAGGATCTACCGGGCAGCAGCACCAGAAGAGTGGAGGAACTCAGAACGCAAAGACCAACTAGAAGGCAACCAGCAGAGTCTTTGCCTTGTAAGAGAAAGAAGCAGACCCATTTGTAATTGAGGGTAATTTAGTGCTATACAATTCTTGGGTGCATGTTTTATTTGATACTGGTGCATCGCATTCTTTTATATCCTCTGCTTGTGCTAAATCATTAGGACTTGTATGAGAACTCTTAGAAACTGCCTTAAATGTAATGTCACCTATGGTAGGATGCATTCGGGTAAGATTGATCTATAAGGACTGTAAAATAAAAATGTCGAACCTACGCTTAACTTGTGACCTTCGTGTCATGGAAATATCGGACTTCGATATCATTTTGGGCATGGACTGGTTGTTTGCCCACCGAGTGATGATTGACTGCCGTCAGAGGAAAGTAATAGCTCATACGCATGACGGAGCACGTTTCCAGTTTAAGGGGGATAAACAAGACCCCATGGCTTCAACGAAACGTAAGACGCAGTGGCACAATCAACTTGTGGGTAGGATAGCAAGTTTGATTTTAAATGAGGAGGGCCAAGGAGAATTAGAACTTCCGCGCGTAGTATGCGAATATGCAGATGTATTTCCTATGGAATTACCGGGATTGCCACCAACTCGGGAAGTAGACTTTAGTATTGAGCTACAACCTGGAACTACCCTAATATCCATGGCCCCATATCGCATGGCACCCGCAGAATTACGAGAATTAAAGACACAACTACAGGAGTTGCTCGAGAAAGGATTCATTAGGCCAAGTACTTCACCATGGGGAGCACCCGTGTTGTTTGCTAAAAAGAAGGATGGGTCGTTAAGGCTATGCATCGATTACCGTCAACTCAATCGAGTCACGATTAAGAACCGATACCCACTCCCAAGGATTGATGACCTTTTTGACCAACTTAGAGGCTCAAGGTGCTATTCAAAGATTGATCTTAGGTCAGGTTACCATCAACTACGAGTCAAGGAGGAGGATATACCAAAAACTGCCTTTCGTACTAGATATGGCCACTATGAGTTTGAAGTAATGCCCTTCGAACTAACCAATGCACTAGCAGTATTCATGAGCCTAATGAATAAGATTTTTAGACCATATCTTGACCAGTTTGTAGTAGTGTTCATTAATGACATCTTAGTATATTCAAGGTCTGAAGAAGTGCATGAGCAACATTTAAGGATTGTCCTTCAAGTTCTTAGGGATAATCGGTTATATGCCAAGGCAAGCAAATGTGAGTTCTGGTTGAATGAAGTAAAATTCTTAGGGCATGTAGTGTCGGAAAATGGGATTGTGGTGGATCCAACCAAGGTGGGGATAGTATTAGATTGGAGACAACCGAAAACCGTGTCAGAAATTCGTAGTTTCTTAGGATTGGCCAGTTATTACCGGAGGTTCATCCAAGATTTCTCCAAACTAGCTAAACCTATGACTCGTTTGACGCAAAAAGGAGTAAAGTATGAGTGGGACGAAGCTTGCGAAAAATCCTTCCAAGAGCTAAAGAAAAGGTTAACTAGTGCGCCAATTTTAACCATCCCAGAACGAGAAATGGGGTACACTGTGTATTGCGATGCGTCTAAAGAAGGATTAGTTGTGTGCTCATGCAAAATGGAAAGGTAATCGCGTATGGATCTAGGCAGTTGAAACCACATGAGCACAACTACCCAACATATGACTTGGAATTAGCGGCCGTAGTTTTTGCCCTAAAACAATGGCGACATTACCTGTATGGGGAACAATTTGAGATTTTCACAGATCACAAGAGTTTAAAGTATCTATTTGCACAGAAGGACCTTAACTTGAGACAGAGACGATGGATGAAGTATCTTGAGGATTTCCAGTTCACTCTCTCATATCATCCCGGTAAGGCCAATGTAGTAGCGGATGCTCTAAGTCGCAAGAGCAGAGGGATGATGGCTAAGATCTCCGTCAAAGAATGGGGTATGGTTAAGACACTCAATGAATTCAGGATCCAAGTAGAATCTCAAGATACAAAAGCATATCTTTGTAATATCCTTGTTCTGTAGTATGTTAATTGGTCATTAACATGAATATGATTATGTGTTTGATATGATTTTGTGTGCCATTATGTGAAAATATGTGGTTTTGAATTTCTATCTGTTCACCATAGGAATGTCTGTTGATTATCTGTTTTGGAAATTAAATTGAAGGCCTTATCGGCCACAGAACCCAAAATTGATTGCGCCATTGTGATTAGCGTAATTTTTAGAGCCTACGGTGAAATTTGATTGGAAATTGATTCGGATCAGTTTAAATTGATTAAATTGATGAATTAGTGCCCAATTACTTTATTATTATTATATTGGAATTAGTGGAATTTGTTGTATTAGAGCACTACACCCTCAATTCTCTCTTTAGCTTCATTTGGCTGATTTTGAACTCATTAAATTGAAGGCCTTATCGGCCACAGAACCCAAAATTGATTGCGCCATTGTGATTAGCGTAATTTTTAGAGCCTACGGTGAAATTTGATTGGAAATTGATTTGGATCAGTTTAAATTGATTAAATTGATGAATTAGTGCCCAATTACTTTATTATTATTATATTAGAATTAGTGGAATTTGTTGTAATAGAGCACTACACCCTCAATTCTCTCTTTAGCTTCATTTGGCTGATTTTGAACTCAATTTGGACTCTTTGGTTCAGACTTAGAACCGTGACTACGAAAAGTCGAGTCCGAGCTGTAGCGAGGGTCCCCCGCGGGCTTGTTACAGTAAGGGAATTCATGAGTTTAGTGTTGTAAATTGTGAATTCAAGTTTGATTAATGGTCAAGAACATGAGTTAGATTGATTATGATGAAATTGGGTTAGTTTTGTTGAATTTGAAGTCTTAGAACACATGCATGTAAGAAATTGCCATAAATTTCCATGTTTGAGCATAAAGTATGTAATCCATTTGAGTTTTGATTAATTACCATGTATTTGATCATCTTTTCACCAATTAAATTGATGATATTGTGTATATTTCATATGCAAGTGCAAATCATGGGAGTTTGAGTCTTGCATGTTTGAATCTAGTGTGTTGGTGATGAGTTTGAGTTAATTTGAGACATGCATGTGATTAAATTGTGAAATTGAGCTTCATTGTGTTGTAATTTGGTGTTTATACCATGTTAGAATATGTATATGTGAAGTTTGAGCCAAAATCATGCATTTGGAACCTTTGAACATCAAATTGAAGCTCAAGAACATGTTCTGGATTTTCCAAAATTTTGATGTCCGCTCGAGCGGGGAAACCGCCGCTCGAGCGTGAAATTCGTGTTCCCAGTATTTTCTGCAGACATGGTGTCCGCTCGAGCGGGGAAGTTCACGCTCGAGCGGGGAGCCATGTAGAGAGGCCTTCCGCTCGAACGCCAGAGTTCGCGATCGAGCGTAAATTTGACATATCCTGTACTTTTGCAGGCCTCATGGGTCCCCTCGAGCGGGAAAGTCCACACTCAAGCGGGGACCCTGTTTTCTGAAATTTTGAAAATGCATTATGTGTTCCGTTTTCCATTCTCTTTCACTTGCAAACACTCTTAGGCATACATTGAGCATTATAAATGAGTTAAAGAGATAAGAATGAAGCCTAAAGAGGAATATGTGGATTTAAGAATGGAATGAATTGTTTGTGACCCTTTTGTGTTCATGGAATGTGTAGGGTCGAGCTCCAAGGCAAACCAACCAACCTGTCACTGTGAGTAATATCGATATTTTGAAACTTATCATTTGTACAATTGCTTATTTCTTTATAAGCCTTGTAAGTGCTAGTTTGAATTGTGGACAAATGTTTGTTATGAATAACTGAATGGACCGAAGGCCAGTTTGACATAAATGAATGAATGGATGGGCCAGAGGCCATTTTGACATGAATGAATGGGCCAGAGACCAGTTTGACATGAAAGATTGAATGGGCCAGAGGCCAGTTTGACATGAAAGTTTGAATGGGCCAAAGGCCAGTCTGACAAATGAAAGATAAATGGGCCAAAGGCCAGTATGTTTGTGTAATAACCCTCACCACTGTTTACTGATAAGCCGTTGCTTACTGTTAAACTGAGGCTAAATATGTTAATTGACTGACTGACTGAAAATTGAAGCCGAATTGATTGAGTATATTAGTTAAATTGCAATTCTATCTGTTTGCCTACCAAATTATCTGTTCATGTCTTTGTGTTCAAACTGCTAATTGAAGGCCTTATCAGCGGCCGAATCTGAAATTGATTAGTGCCTTAAGATCAGTAGAATTAATGTGATTTTATGGTGTATTGAATTGAAAATTGATTTGGTATGATTAAATTAGATTAAATTGTGTAATGTCATGAATTAGGCTAATTACCTTTTTGCCGCCACTAGTGGGCCACTACCTAAGACTATACTTGAGCCTTATTACCTTCAAACAAAACATTTCCTCAGCCAATTTCATTGTTGTTGCCGACTAGAGAGAGAGCATAGAGAGATAGCTTCATTTCATCTCAATTTGGCTTGAAGATTAAGGGAATTAAGGAGTAAATTGCAAAATTAAGCTTCCTTGCCTATAATCCAAGACTTAAGGTAGAAATTCATTTTCTCATTCTTGTGTTTAAATTGATTCTTGCATGGTTTAGAGCAAAGTTGAAGACTAGAGCCAATTTATGGCTCAAATTGTTGTGTTGAAGCTTAATTGTTGCATGCATGTATATATATTGAAGTTATGAGGTTGTAGTTCATAATTCCTCACATGCATGTCCATGTTTTGAGAGTAGACCATGATTTCATCTTGTTTTTGGAACAATTGGCTCATTAGAGCAATTATTTGAAGCTTGATAGTTGTTTAAAGTCTTGCATGTTCAATTGAAGTTGTGTTCTTGAAATTTGGTTTGAAATTGGGTTTAATTCCCTCACCTTTGGGCCTTGATTTTACAAATTGAGCTTTAAATCATGTCATACTATGTATTTACAAGTGTTTTCCAGGAAATGGGCCCAAAGGAATCGAATTTGATACATTTGAAGTTGAATTTGAGCTTGAGGTTCAAATCTGGGAATTCCAGATTTTGAACTCACGCTCGAGCGGGGTGATTGGCGCTCGAGCGTGGAAATCGTGCTCCCAGCATTTTGTTCTGCTTTTAAGTCAGCTCGAGTGGGGTAATTTACGCTCGAGCGGGACCTTGTGTCTTACGCTCGAGCGGGTGTCAAGCGCCAATCGAATCGCGTGAATTTCACTGTAGAACCCATTTTGCCGTCCTCAAGGCTTGGACGTCACCGCTTTAAACACTCGTGGATCATCTATGTTGTGTGTTTTGTCTTGAAGTTCCCGGAGGCCTCGGCTACGTGCCTTGCCTCAGGATCTTCGACTCGACCATTTTGTGTCTAGTTTTTGCACCAAACACTTGTGTTTTTTGCTTTGGGGGTAGGGAATGGGCTTTTGGGACATCCCCACACTCCACCGACCATGGCTTGAGGCCACCGGCTGATGTCATGTTGCAACGGCTAAATTGATGGCCAGGCGGCCATCTTTTATGCCCACCGGCAAATTGTGGTTTTCAACAGATATTTCTGCAGACAAGCTGGCAGCTTGTATCATTCCAGGCCATTAACCCCAGCCCATGCCATGACGTGGGAGACTCTGAGAAGCTCAGATTGTTATATCTCTATAATCAGTCAAGCGTTCAAAAAAAGATGAAAAAAATGGGAGACACAAAAGAAGTGAAGAAAAAAAAGAGAGATAGAACTCTGGAGAAAGAAAAATTTTCCTCTCGTTCTAAAAATTTTCCAGCTCTCTCCCTACTCTTCTCTCCCAAACCCTTTTCAAACCCTAAGGGCTCTTGCCCCCCCCCCCCCCCCCATTTACCACTACCCACTCATTAGCACCACACCTCCACCCTCCTTCCAGTCTTTGAAGCTGATTTCCAGAGGCTAGGAGCACCATTTCTTGGATCAAAAGTTGTTGAAGACTTAGGCTACAAGGGTAAGTTCTTCTTTTCCGTCACTTTTAGCTCTATTCTGCAATGCTTTCTTAGCCTTGTTGCTTACATTTTTTGGGCTCGACCCAAACTATAATAGTCTTATTTTGAGCCTTTTTTCATGTGTTTGATCCAAGGACCTCCTGCCTGTTTGAGGTTCTCCTACTACCACTGCGTCTTTATCTCTCTTTTAGGCCAATTTTTGCCATGAGTTTTTTAGGCCTTTACTTGTGAGCTGTTTTGGACTTTTACATAATTGTGAAATAAACTTTTCTGATCCCCTCTTCAACATTGTTGAAGGCTCTACCCTCTGTTTGGGGCCTCCTTCTGTCACTTGGTCTCTTTACCTCTTTTAGGCCCTTTCTTGCTAATAGTTTGGCCTCATTTGTGATTATTTTTTGTGCTTGAGTAAAACTGTAAAGTACCTTGTTTGAGCCCCTCTTCAACTTGTGAAGGTCTCTTGCCATTGGGCCGATTCCGTCCCTTTCGTGCATAATCTCTCTTTTAGGCATTTTTGCATGATAGATTAGCCTTATTTGTGTTCATTTTGAGGCTTGTTATAAACTGGGAAATATGCATGTTTTGGGACTGTCTTGCATCATGTTTCAGCTGTCATTGATCAAATAAATGCAGTTTGATTATATTAGCTATAGGCAATGCGTTATATGCCTAGTTTTGTGTTTCGGGGCCATTCCATGCATCGCGGCTGCCATGTTTCCATTTTCTGGGATTCATTTTTGCATCCACATTCAGTGCTGAAACTTGCATGTTTTGCTATTATTTCGTGCTGCCATGCCTTGTTAGAGTGGCATCGTGTCTTAGGATCGGTCTCGTTTGCGTGCATTGTCGTGCACGCATTTCGAGTGTCTTCATTTTTCATCTAATGGCTACTGAGTGAGTTTGGCTGAGCGTCCACTCATGTTAGTATAAGTTCCATTATGCATTGTGTATGGCCATGTTTTCAATTGCGTTTGCATGTTATGTTATTAGCATTGATGTGTGCTATATAGTTGCATTGCATGTTGTATGTTTGCTATACATGCGAGGTCGCAGTGCTTGTTGTTGCATTGCCTCGCCTCTTGACAACCATGATTGAGTTGGTCCCTTGTATGTTTTGTGTGTATTGCATTTTGACATTGGAAATGCATACTTGACTCTTCGGCCATCATGCATCGAAGATGCGCAATTGTGGCCCGGGGTCAAGGGGCCATGACTCCCTTGAGTTCCATTGCATTGATAGGAGTGTTGTCCATGCTCACATTTGGTTTGAAAATTCCATTGCCATACACTGTTTGCCCTCTTGCTATGCAGCTGCAGGTTTCAACAAGAAAGAATGGACGGCCCGACAGTGTTGGTGCCGCACCGGCTAAACATATTTAAGAGCCGATAGATTATTCAGTGGCCGGTTGATCATCCCCTCCTGCGCCAGTGGTGATCCCACATGGTCGTATTGAAACCTCGATTCAACAGTTGGATAAAAAGATAGAAAAAAAATCCCCAGTGTCCAGAGAGTGTACCTTGGGAGTCGCACAATTTATCAAGAGGAGCAGAAGCAGGTGTAACAGAGGCAACAAGCACATATGCAGTGAATTTTCGGCGAGCCAAGTCAAGCATGCATCATTCACGACATCTCGAGGCAGGGCTGCGGCCACCTTCTTCCTGCATTTAATTCATTAATAATTAGAAATTCTATAATAATTAAATTTAGTATTCGGACTGTATATTTATTTGGACCTCCGAGAAGAGGGGCAATTGTGTTAATAAGCTGTGCCTGGTGAGTGTGTGTTATGTCTTTCCAACCCATTGGAGAAGGATTGTTATCGGCTTTGTTGCGATGCCACAAAAATGCCAAGATCCAGCGGAATCGCATGAACATTCTGCCGTTCGAGCTGTACAATATGACTTTCGCCATGGCCATTTTCAGTTTGGGAATCGATGTGATCGGGGCTGTTACTCCGAAGGGTCGAATGGGCACGGAGTTTTCATTTCCTCGTCGCGATAGATTACTTTAACGAGTGGTCGAGGACCCAATCTTATTTGCGGTGTTGAAGGCTTCACATGTTGCGGAAATTTCATCAGAAACAACATCATCTGTCGTGTATGGTGGTCCCAAACGAGATTTATTTCAGACAAATGGATTCCCAGGTTTTCAAGAAGGAGGGTAATTGATTTGTTAAAGAAATAAATGTGGCTTTCCCATAGTCGATCCACCATACCGGCCGCAGACTTAACGGAGCAGTTTGAGGCCGCCAACAAGATATCAAGCACATACTGCAGAGATAGTGGAAACCTACCGGGATTGGCCAAATAAAGCAGCCGTATTTGCTCTGTGGGCTACAAGACTTCAATAGAAATTCTACCGGAGCGAACTCCGTATTCATTGTTTTATGGATTGAAGGCCGTTCTACTATCGAAATTGAAGGTTCCGTCATGCGGAGTATTGCTGAGTGTCAAATAGCCGAGAGATGGCAGCAGGCAGGTTTAGGGAACTCATCGCTCTTTGATGCAGAGAAGACTGAAAAGCACAAGTACCATTGTTCTTCCAAGGTTATCAACGCAAGAATTGCCCGGCTTTCACAAGAAAGTCAAGTCCGGATTAAATAAATGAAAGGAGATTTGGTGCCTCAAGGACAACTGAGCTCCCCATCCACGACTCCCAAGGGGCAAGTTTCAGACCCAATTGAACTGGTCCCTACATCATCCAAAGCTATCTGGTCAGGTAAGCTTATGGTTCTGATGTCTAGATGCCTAGAGTTTCTCCCAACCAATCAACTGGAACAAGTGAAGATAATATTACCCTTAGAGGCTCGCATAAGCCGAAAACCCGAAAAGGGCGACCTAGGCAAAAGTATAGAGCATAGAAAATTGGAAAATATAAAAACTGAGCTCGCAAGGTTTGAAAACCCGAAAGGGCGCGCCTTGGCAAAAGTTAGAGCGTAAAAGGAGAGTGAAAATACTCGAGTGAAACCTAAGCCTGAACACGTAAGGCCTATGATTCCCTATCTTTGGGATACCGTAGGCAGCTTCATCCTGGAAGTTTCAGCCATAAACTTTTTTCCCAACCGATCAACTTTTGATCCATTGGATTAATCTCAGTCATCTTTGCTACAGCATTCATTGGAATCTCCGGTGCTAGTGCTATTCAGGACTAGGGGCAACTTTTCGTACATGCAGTGCTTGCCGGTGCTATTCAGCTAGGGGCAACTGTCCAGTTGCGCGGGAATCCGGGCGTGTGTGCATCTCTAGTGACAGATTTCAACATGTCCAGTTCTGATCCATATTTTAAAAATGGTTTTTGAAAAGTTTAAGATAAAAGTTGACTTTGTTTCAAATTAATCTTTTTACAAACTAAGACCATCTCTAGACCAAACCGCGGAAATTTTCGAGTACCATAACCTTCAAATTTCATTATTTTCAGTACAAAGTCCTCCGGCTCTTTGCATATAAATTAAAGTTGCTGTTTATTAGATGTTCATAGGAACTTTTGAAATAGTTACTAATAAGCCAATAAATCCGGGGCATAGCCAAGCGGGTTCCTGCGCCCCCTCCCAGAGCTGCGTCGGAAACCCTCGGTGCCAAGCTGGGCCCGATCCATGTGCCGATCTGTGCCTCCCATTAAGCCCATCTACTGCAATTATAAGACAAAGTACAATGAAAGTAAGGAGCGGGGCCAAGAGTTCTCTGGTCCTCCACACTGCGGCCTGGCCCGAGCAAGTGCGCACCTCGAAATGGAAAGCAGCTGGAATTTTATCCCTCTGCAGGGCAATCTGGTCATGGCCAAACTGTGCTGAACTGAACGGGAAATAAATACGCAGTGGGTCAGCTAATCAACATGGAATCCCAATCTGTCGGGACATGCTGTTAGCCCATTGCCGGCAGATTGAGCCAAGGGCACCGCAAACAAATGCGGTCGGCAGACAGGCTGACATTCCAATCAAACCACCATCCCTCGTCCAGGCATTGACTAGACGTTGCTAAGAAGTAGCCGCGAGCTGAGTTTATACTAGTCAAGAGTCCACAACCTGCAATTATTCCATCACCAACCCTGGGAAGGGATGAAAAATGACGAGATTAAAGAATAGGAGAGATGTACGGATGACAGAAAAGTGAGAAAAGGGATTTTGCGAGGAAAAATCGAGCTGAGGTCGAGTGATGTTGAGCCAATACATATGTAAGATTTGGTGGGGAAATATTACCTAAGCAGTAGTGGACTCCCGCAAACCTGGTCGTCTCTCGGATGATAAAAGGCGTCTAAGCCCATCACGTCTTGCCAGAGTCAGGCAATGCAGCTCTTGCCCTCCTTTTTAAGCCTAGCGTGCAACCCGATTCAATTGGGACAGGAAGCTTAGATCCCCCGGAGCCTGAGGAAAACAGAAAATGAAGGATAGCATGCACCCAAATTAGAGGGCATGTCGCCGAAGGCCAATGCCATGATGGTCGCGCGCGATCACCAGATCTGAAAACGATGAAAAAATCGGGATATCTAGCATTCCGTCACAAATCAGACGATCGGTGTCATACATATGAGTCCACACATTTCGGCCCTTAAGGTCTGAACATGACAAAGTTAAGCTCGTGGTCAAGATCTCCTCGTCACGCTCGGGATCTCCATTAAAGCTTGAAAATCTTTCGAAAGTAAAGGGCATAACCTCTTGCTCCCCTAAAGCTAAAAACATGAGTCACCGGGCTTCCAAACCTCGCATGCGGATGAAGAACACGGAAAGTGCCAGTGTGAGAGCGACTCAAAGGATAGTGCATTTTATGCGAACCCGAAAATTAGCTTTTCCGAGCCATCCAAGTTATTATCCAGGATGAGAGCTTCTGGGCAAAGAAATCTCCATTTCGAGCAAATCAGTGTTTTGAATTGAGTGAACTACGAAGCTGAGGCCTTTTTAGGGGATAAAGATTTGAGTGGAGGACAGGCTGTCACATTCTGGTGATTCTTTCATTCCACGGCGGGCGGCAAATATGATACCGACCGACACCACTTTTGGCCGGTGCACAAGTTATCATGGCCGATAGCCCTCCACCCCTGGGCCGGTGGTCTTCCTCCGTTGCTTTCTATGAAACTGTTTATGCTTGAGAATTTGGGAATGCCACCACTTCCAAGGCCCTTCTCGATGATGGATTTTTGCGTGTCACGCCCATTTGCTTATCGAGTTGTTGTAAATTTGCTTATCGAGTGTATTTCACTCTTTTAAGGGATCTTCGTTGCTTGTCGAGCTGTACTCGCACCGCGGCTAGCTTATTTGAGTTTTCCTTGCTTTGCTTGTTCGAGTTGTAAGTCAGTTCACTAACCTGATTATTACGATGCGAAATGCTCAATTTTCAAACCGAGTTCAATTCATGCACATTGTTATGTGATACCATGCGATGCGATGCCTTAGAAGCACAAATGGTGTTTCATTTCCCTCATGTGTTTTGCAAACATACACATTTTTTGAAAGGTATAAACCTGCTTAAGCAGGGCAATGTGTTCAAACTACTAGTCAAAAGGAAAGTAAACAAAAGTAAGAGCCAGGCAGCAAGAGTATCAGAATTGATACTGGTAGCCTTCCCCTTGTGGACAAGCACCTCCCGCCGCCCCTGTTCGGGTCAACTATGTGGTTGGCGCTTCATACTCGAGGACAGTGCAAGAAAGATACACTTTCGGAACATTAGTAGCCTTTGAGCTTGACCTCAAGCGCGTGTCCTTCTATGAGCGATTGCTCGGTACACGCAAGGAACGTCCCTTTCCCGTATCCTTTTCGTATCTTGTTGTAATTCCACAAAATCACCTTCATTATACCATGCTACTAGTGCTTGGCATGTTCAACATCATGAATACTGGTCCTTACCATGTTTTCAAGTTTTCAATACACATTGCTTTGCGTAGACCGCATGCTTTACTATACATATGTTCAATTTAAGTTTCTATACACATTACTTGCGTCTAGACCGCTGCTTTACTTACATGTGTTTCAGTTCAAGTTTTCCTTTTTATACAACAATTGCTTGCGTTAGACCGCATGCTTTACTTACATGGATTCGAAGTTCCTTTTATACACATTGCTTGCGCTTAGACCGCATGCTTTACTTACATGTTTTAAGTCCTTTTTATACACATTGCTTGCGTAGACCGCATGCCTTTTACTTACATGATGTTCAATTTCAAAGTTCCTTTTATACACATTGCTTGGTTAGACCCATGCTTTACTTACATTGTGTTCAAGTTCCTTTTATACACATTGCATTGCGTTGTCGCGTTATGCCTTTACTTACATGGTTCCAATTTCAAGTATCCTTCTATGCACATTGCTTGCGATAATAGACGCATGCTTTTACTTACGAATGTGTTCAAATTTCTTCATACACATTGTGCACGTTGTTCACATGTTCTTTTACTTACATGTGTTTGTACCTTCACACATTGTTTATGCGTCCCACTCAACTTGCGTTGTCACCACTTTCGATCGCGATGTTATGCATATTGCTAACAATATCTGTACCGTTAAGTTTCTTTCTTTCAGGCACGATATTGTTATGTTGCGTTCATTTGAGCTGGTGCAACCAGTACGAACCGCGCAGGTATTGTATCTCCGAGTGAGACGTACGAGAATTACATAATTCTCTACATCCTTTCTGCATTGTAGTGTATTTTTGGTGTACTGCTAGCTTAAAACATGTCGCCATGTTATGCTTCGTTGCACTTTCTTTGCATGATCATTAGTTAAATTGTTCGGCTTTGTGCATTGTCTTGCATTTGCCCCTTTTCCTTCGAAGGCACATATCTTAGTCTGTCTGCATGTTGTCTAAGTCTTCGGCCTGTCAAAAAATGAGTCGTCTCTGGCTTTGACATTCACTCCCGTCATTGTTTATGACTTTCGACTCTGTCAAGAGGGGCAACTGTACGGACACCCCATTTGACCATCCTTAAGACTTGGATCACCGCTTGAAACACTCAGTGATCATCTATTGTTTTGTTCGTCTTGAAGGTTCCTGGAGGCCTCGGCTACGCGCCTTGCCTCAGATCTCTCGACTCGACCGTTTTGTGTCATGGTTTTGCACTAAAACACTGTGTTTTTTCTTTGGAGCGGCAGGGAATGGCTTTTGGGACATCCCCACACTCTACGGCCATGGCTTGAGGCCCACCGATTGTGTGTATTGTTGCAATCGGCCAAATGTGATGGCCGGCCGGGCCAATTTGACTCCGGTCGGCCACTTTTATGGCCGACCGGCCAAATGTGGTTTTCAACAGATATTCGTGCATGGATAGCTGGCAGCTTCATTTCTAGGCCATTACCCAGCCCAGCCAGACGTGGGAGCTCTGAGAGAAGCTGCAGATTGATGTATCTCTATATCAATCAAAGCTTCGAAAAAGAGAAAAAAAAGGGGAGTACACAAAAGGAGAGAAGAAAAAAAAGAGAGAAGAACTTGGAGAAAAGAAAATTTTCCTCTCTCTAAAAAATTTTCGAGCTCTCTCCCTATCTCTCTCTCCAAAAACCTTCAAACCCTAAGGCTCTTGCCCCCTTTACACTACCACTCATAGCACCACACTCCACCTCCATTCCAGTTCCTTTAACAAGCTGATTTCCAGAGGGCTAGGAGACCATTTCTAGAATCAAAGTTAGTTAAAGACTTAGGCTAACAAGGGTAAGTCTTTTTCCCTTCCACTTTAGCTCTATTCTGCATGGCTTTTCTTAGCTTTGTTATCTTACATTTTTGGGCTCCAACCCAAACTGTAAATAGTCTTATTTTGAGCCCCTTTTCATGTTTGATCAAGGACCTCCTCTGTTTGAGGTCTTCTACTACCACTTGCCTCTTTATCTCTCTTTTATAGCCAATTTTTGCATAGTATTTTAGGCTTACTTGTGAGCTGTTTTGGACTTTTCATAAACTGTGAAATAACTTTTTTGAGCCCCTCTTCAATATTGTTGAAGGGCTCTCTCTCTGTTTGAGGCCTCCTGCTGTCACTTGTCTCTTTACCCCTCTTTTAAGCCTTTTCTTGCATAATAGTTTGGCCTCATTTGTGATTATTTTTGTGGCTTGACTGTGACTTATGTAAGAACTTAAATGCCTTTTTTTGAGCCCCTCTTAATTTGTTGAAGGGCTCTTTGCCATTTGGTCCAGCTGTTGTCCCTTTGTGTTTAATCTCTCTTTTAGGGCCATTTTTGCATGATAGATTAGCCCTATTTGTGTTCATTTTTTAGGCTTGTTATAAAACTGGAAATATGCATGTTTTGAGACTGTCTTCATCTATCTTCATGCTTCATGATCAAATAATGCATGTTTTGTATAGCTATAGGCCAATGCGTATGCCTAGTTTTGTGTTTCGGGGCCATTCCATGCATCGGGTGCCATGTTTCCATGTTTCGGGATCATTTTGCATCACATTTCAGTGCTGAAACTTGCATGTTTGTATGCCATATTTCGTGCCTTGCCATGCCTGTTAGAGTGGCATTCGTGTCTTAAGGATCGGTCCTCGGTTTGCGTGCATGTGTGCACGCATTTCGAGTGTCTCATTTTCATCTAATGGCTACTGATGTGAGTGTGGCTGAGGTCCACTCATTTAGGTGTAAGTCCATATGCATTGTGTATGCCATGTTTCAATGCGTTGTGCATGTTATGTTATTAGCATTGTGTGTACTATATAGTTGCATTGCATGTTTGTATGTTTGCTTGCATGCTTAGGTGATGTGCATCGTTGTGCATTGCCTCGCCTCTTGATCACCATGATTGAGGTTGGGTCCCTTGTATGTTTTGTGTGTATTGCATTTGACATTGAAATGCATACTTGACTCTTCGCCATCATGCATCGAAATGCGCAATTGGTGGCATGGGGGTCAAGGGCCATGCTCCCTTGAGTCCATTGCATGATAGGGAGTGTGTCCATGCTCACATTTGTTTGAAAATTCCATGCCATACACTGCTTGCCCTCTGCTACTGCCAGCTGCAGGTTTTAGCAGGAAGAATTGGCCGGCCGGCAGTGTTGGGTGCCGACCGGCAAAACATGTTTGGCCGATAGATTATTCAGTGCCGGTGATCATCCCCTCCGGCCGGTGGTGATCCCACTTGGTCGGTGATGCTCCCCAGTGTCCAGAGAGTGCACCTTGGGAGTCGCACAATTTTCAGAGGAGTAATCAGTGTAACAGGGCAACAGCCGCTATGGCAGCGAATTTTCGGGTGAGACGAGTCAAGCATGCATCATTCACGCATCCCGAGTGGGGCTGCAGCACCTTCGTCTGCATTTAATTTTAATTAATTAGAAATTCTGTAATAATTAATTTAGTATTCGGACTGTAATATTTTATTTGGACCCTCCGAGCGAGGGCAATTGTGTAATAAGTGTGCGTGAGTGTGTGTATGCTTCCAACCCCACGTCTTTCTTCCTTTATTTTCCCGCTTTGATGGTAGACTAGGGCATATTAAATTAGCATACCTTATGCTATGCATGCGTGCATTCTACATTTTGTCTTGCATGCACCGGGCTCGGCGCATCATTGTAACTGATTTGTATTTCAATTCAAATTGAATACTGTTAATTGTAGCATTTCACATGTCATTGTAGATTAGCCGAGCCTATCTTAGTTGCATTTTGCATGTGTTGCATTAGCCATCTTAACATGAACTAGGATCATGCATATGATTACTAACTAGTTTTTGTTTTGGCTCGGGTACTCGGTAAGCATTTATGCTTTAGATTCTCTGCATGCGTGTGAGTGTTGCCATAATAGCATGATTACCATGAGGCTAGCTGCTTATGTGATATAACTGCTTGAATGCCTGTGGAATGGAGGTTTGATTACCTTAAATGGGATAACGCATAAACTTGAGTTTTAAGCCCACTAGATAGTGGCAAAAATCATTTTTCTAAAAGCCCACTCGAGGGTGGCAAAACTTGCATTTAGCCTACTTGCGAGTAGCAAACCATTTTTCAAAACAAGTATGAAATGGTTTGTTCCAATTTAGGCGATTTGGTCTATACTTGTTTGCTGTACGCATAACATAGTAATTCTAGGCTAATAACCAGATAAGAACATAACGTTTTCAAAAACGGATATCACGGTTAGTAGAGGCCGATCTTCGGATCGGGCGAGGGGGTGCTCATAGCTGGCCTTCCCCAATCGTACCCAAGCTCCCGAGCCGAGGCAACTTTGGTGATGACAGACACGTGGCCTTTGGCACCGAGTCAGGGTTTCCTAAATTCCCCATAAAAATATTTAGGTGACGACTCTGTATCTGGCAAAGCAGTCCATGTTTGGCACTTCTTTTCAAAAATCTGTTTCTCAAAACGATTTGCGGATTTTGACTCTTTGGTTCAGATTAAGGACCGTGACACAAATTGAGTCTGAACTTAGCAAGGCCCACAGAGCGCGTCTACTATTCACCTATCCAGCACTTTTTGACTGTTTTCAGTACGCTCGAGGGGTAAGTCTGTGCTCGAGTAGAAACTTTGTCTGCATGTTCGCTCGAGCAGAGTAACCTACGCTTGAGCGGGACCCCTATTTTCTGAAAATTCTGAAAATGCTTTTAAAGTGCATCTTTGCATCCTCATTTCATCCTAGGCATTCTTAGGCCTAGTTTAAGGCATCTTAATGAGGATATAGATGTAGAACCACACCGAGTCTAAGTAGGGACTAAGTCTTTGTTTCCCGAATGTGAACTTAGTGTGTGTTCATCTTGTAAACTGTGTAGGGTTGGCATCTGAGGACGCGCTCTAGCTTAACTGTAGCCCAGAACTCTGTGAGTAACAACTGTGTAAAGATATGTTCAAATATGATTATCTTCTGAGCAATTGAACTGTACTGTTTTCTGAAATGATATGATTATCTTTGGTCTGATAAGACCTACTGTACTGTTTTGCTACTGGATGTACCACATATGACTGTAATGACTGAATATCTGACATACTGATTGAAATTATTGTTTTCAATACTGTAAGGGCATTCATTCTTAACCTCTTTACGCATTATGTTATTCACTGGGCTTTAGCTCACTGCTCATATATATATAGGGGTACAGGCACCGGACCGTTACTAGAAGCGTCGGGGTAAACTCCAATTTTGTCAAGCCAACCTATATGCCTCACTGCGAGGTTCCGAGTTTGCCAAGCTAAGGCTGCGGGGTGTTTTAGTTTTCCCCTTTCTGTTCTGTTTTTGTAAGACTGTATACACTGTACTGTACTGTTTTAATAGGGATTAAGTCCCTGTTCTGAACATTTGTAAATATTGTACATACTGTTTTGTGCTGATTGTATATATATATGAAAAGTCTTTTTGCATACAGACTGTCACAGCTCATTGGACATTGTCTATTTACTATTTTGACTTCCTCCATGCCCCTGTACTCTGTATTATTATTTGATTGTTAAGCAGGCCTTCGGTAATCACGGATTACTGGTCGGTTACGGTGCTAAACCCATATGAGCGGGTTTGGGTCGTGACAGTTTGAAACCCCAGTCACTTGACCTAAATCATGTATATATATATGTTAAATAGAAATATGAATTGGGCCCAAGGCCGTTCGAAGCGTGTTGTTCTACATATCGTTTGTATAACTTCTGTATTTGACATTATTCACTGGGCTTTCGCTCATGCTCATTCATGTGTTTGTAGGTGAGCCAAAAAAAGTCCAAACCCAGCCCCAGTGAAGTCTGTGAGGAACAACAAAGGTTTTAAAGAGTCAGTCCTTACGTCTCACGCACGAGACCCGTCTTCGCCTTTTTGTCATTCTGTTTTATTTTGTCATGGGGGCGAAGTCTTTGAATATGTTGTATATAGTTTTTATGGATTGACTCAGACTATTATGATCCCGTATGTACAGAACCTTGTGTGGTACATATTTTGTTGTGAGTTATTAATGTGCATATGTATGGTTGTTACGATGTGCCATGTAAGCACAGCTCTATTGTAGACGCGCCCAAACGTCCCGAGAAGAATCCCGTTTTGTTCATTGGGCTTACTACAGTTCGGACTCAATGTCACGATTCTGAATCTAATCTCGCAAAGTGTAATGCAAGATTGATAAATCACAAAAGAGTCCAAATCTGGCAAATCATTTTGAAAAACAGATTTTTAGAAAGAAGTGCCAAACATGGACTGCTTTTCCAGAGAGTCAGTCCTTACGTCTCACACACGAGACCCGTCTTCGCCTTTTTGTCATTCTGTTTTATTTTGTCATGGGGGCGAAGTCTTTGAATATGTTGTATATAGTTTTTATGGATTGACTCAGACTATTATGATCCCGTATGTACAGAACCTTGTGTGGTACATATTTTGTTGTGAGTTATTAATGTGCATATGTATGGTTGTTACGATGTGCCATATAAGCACAGCTCTATTGTAGACGCGCCCAAACGTCCCGGGAAGAATCCCGTTTTGTTCATTGGGCTTACTACAGTTCGGACTCAATGTCACGGTTCTGAATCTAATCTCGCAAAGTGCAATGCAAGATTGATAAATCACAAAAGAGTCCAAATCTGGCAAATCATTTTGAAAAACAGATTTTTAGAAAGAAGTGCCAAACATGGATTGTTTTTCCAGATATAGGGTCGCAACTGAATATTTTGTTTTGGGGAAATTTAGGAAATCTTGACTCGTGCCTAAGGCCACGTGTCCGTCATCACCAAAGTTGCCTCAGCTCGGGGACTTGGGTACGATTGGGGAAGGTCATTTCATGAGCACCCCCGCTCGCCCGATCAAAGATCGGCCACTACTAAGCATGATATCGAGTTTTTGAAAACACATGTTATAGACACCCCATTTTTGACCGTCCTCAAGACTTGGACGTCACCGTTTGAATGCTCGGTGATCATCTATATTCGTGTTTGTTTTGAGTTTTCGAAGGCCTTGGCCGCGCGTCTTGTCTCAGGATTTCTTAACTTGCCTGTTCTGTGCTTGGTTTTGCACCAAGGACTTGTGTTTTGTGCTTCTGAGGGTGGGAAGAGGCTTGTTAGCCATCTCTGAAACCCACCGGCTGTGGCATGATGCCACCGACCTTGTTTTTTTTTCTACTGACCAAATGTTTGGTCGGTCGGTATTCCCTTAGGTGTATCAGCCTTTTTGTGTGGTCGGCCGACCATTCATTTGGCTGATTGACTCCTTTTCTGGCTGATACCTCCTTTTCGCCTTTTTTAGGGATAGTGCATGCCAGCTGGAGTGCACGGACTTGTCCTCCATGCACGTGTATGGAGGATTTGCCCCTTTTGCACCCTTTTGTTCAAAGCTTCTTGGAGAAGCTTGCACCCTTTGCTCAAGCTTCTTGAGGAAGCTTGGACCTCTGTCTTAGCTTCCTCAAGAAGCTTGGACCTTTGAGTTAGCTTCCTTGAGAAGCTTGACGCCCTTTGACCCTTTTGTTTTAGCTTCTCTTAGAAGCTTAGCCCTTTGTCTTCCTCTATAAAAGGAAGCCTTCCTTCTCCTTTGAGGAGGTTCAGCAAATCAGAGTTTTATAGCATATATACACCACTCTCTCTCTATATCTCCCTCTCTTTCTTCATTTGTGTGTGTTAGAGGGTCTAAAAGGGTGTTTTGTTCTTAGTTTTGCACTAAAACACCTAGTATTACACCATACTTCGGTTTTGGAGGTGTTGAGAGTTTTTCCTTGGAGTTTTGAGTTGGTTTTGATCAGAAAAAGGGGGCTGGACTACTGTTCTTGAAGTGTTCTTCAAAGGTAAACATTATTGCTTTATATTTCCCAATCTTGCACTAGCTTTTAACCTACTTTGCATGCTGTTTTGAGCTTAGTGTATAACTGATAAAAACTCTAATTTTTCATGCTTAAGATGTTTCATTAAGGTCACTTTGGTGTTGGGGGTCGACCTCCCCCTCTTTGGCCTTGTTTGGCCTTTTTTTGTGCCTTCTTGGTTGAGCCTTTGTAACTTTCGTGTATTGGCCTTCTTACCACTGAAATCCAAAGGATTTTCAGTGGTAAAGAAGAGGTTTTGAAATCTTGCATAGGGGAGGGACACCCCTCTCCCTTTGTGTCTCGTTTGGCTCATAAGGGTAGCATGCATGCTTAGTTTTGTTTGGTCTTGTTTCAGAGGTTACTTGGAGTTTATTTAGCATGTTTTACCTCTGTCCTATGTTGGTTCATTGACCTCTTGCATGCATAATATACTTGCCTTGTATTCCTCCATTTTGCCTAGAAATGCATGTTGCCTTTAGACCTCCATGCTTGCATGTTCTAGCTTGACTTCATGAAGCTTTTGGTTATATTTCATCATGCTTAAGGTCTCTTGGGTGCTGATTTGATCATGTTTGCCATGTTTGGTATAGCCTCTTTGCATTTTGGCTTATGAGCCTTGAGTGTGTGAGTCATTAGCTTGCATTACCTAGGCTATTTCAGTGATTTGGAATCACTTATTATGCCATTTCAGTCCATGTTTTGTGCTTACATGCTTGCATTTGCTACCCTTTCAACACCTTGAAGAGATGTGACCTTTTGCTCCATGTTAGGGCCTTGGTGTATGCCTATGTGTTTGAGGCTTTGGGCTGCCCTATCAGTGGGTTTTGAGGTGCATTTTGATGTATTAAAACTCTGTTTTTGGTTGTCTAGTCCATGCCATGTTTGGTTGGAGTGGATGTAGGGCAATGCTCACTCTCGTGGCTTTGAATGCCTTTGTTTTGGGCCCATTTCTTGGCATGCTTTGATCATGTTCCATGCATGTTCTAGTCTTATTTTGGAATGCCCTAGGACTGTTTTTAGTCATTTTGGTCCCTTGGGGTTTGGTTGTCATAGCTATGGTTTGAACCCCCTTGTTGGCCTCAAGTTTGGAGCCCCATTGCATGCCTTACTTGCATGTTTTGTTTGAGTTGGCATCACTCCTCATGAGATTTCAGAGTTTATTATAATGACATATCCTCATATTCATCGCATTTCACTCATGCTTGAAGGTTGTGCATCGTGGTCTAAGTAATGAACCAATTAGTAAGCTTGTTTGCTTTGCATTTCTGTTGCCTTCACCCATCATTTCGACCACTGTTTTGGGATGGGCTGAGGTCTCCCAATTTCGGTTTAAGTCCACCATTGCATGTTTGGACATGTTGTATTACTTTGGTTCCATACATGCATTGTCTCATCTTTGCACGTTTGCATGTTGTTTAGCTAGTTGCATTCCATATCCTAGCTGGCATGATAGGTTGCATTGCATTGTATCTTGCATGTTTGGCACATTGCACTTGGCATATTTGTTACCTTAGCCTCATGTTGCATGCTTGAGACATGTTGCATACTTGAGTCACATTGCATACTTGCATTACATTTTTCTTGGTTTGGGGTGTCAAACAAAGCATGAGGAATGAGGGACGTTCGTACTCAAAGTGACATAATGCGCCTCAATCCTCAGTCGCCGATGTCCTTGATCTCAACACAATAGGGCGTGTAGCACTCATGTGTTTTATTGCATTCATTCACATTGAAATGCACACTTCACTTCTTGGACCATCATGCATCGAAATGCGCGATTGGTGGTCCGAGGGTCAAGTACCAAATTCCCTTGAGCCCATAGCATGATAGGGAGAATGGCCATGCACACATTGCTTTGAAAATTCCATACCATGCACTATCTGTCCTCTGCTGCTGTCAAAACAGGGCTCTGCAAGAAGAAATGGCCGGCCGACCACTCTTGTGCCGACCGACCATCAGTGTCCAACCGGTGGTTCAATATTTGGTCGATAAGTTTACTCCCATGGCCGGTGGATTTGAATTGTGGCCGGTGATATTCCACAACACTCAGGGAGTGATTCAGAAGGATTTTGGAAACTTTCATAAATTTCAGAGGAGCAAGGCAGTGTAAACAAAGGCAACAGTGGCATGGTACCGGGTTTCCAACCGAGGCGAACCGAGCATGCATCATCCCATCATTCCGAGGCGGGGCTGCGGCCACTTTCCTTCGGTATTTAATTTGTTAATTCAAGGCCTTTTCTTGAGGGAGCTTGACCCTTTTGAACACTTGTTTTAGCTTCTTGAGGAAGCTTGAACCTTTTGAACCCTTGGTTTTTAGCTTCTTGAGGAAGCTTGAACCTTTTGAACCCTTGTTTTTAGC
>NW_021026652.1:1077759-1094101 GCF_004153795.1 Camellia sinensis
TCTGTACCTCTGAAAATTGTGCCAACTTTTGTGACACTTCTAAACCACCTTGTGGGCATTCTGTGAGGTTATCGACCAAGTGGCAAGGCCAACGGCCAAAAGAAACTGGTCATCAACCAATTGTGAGGCTCTCGGACAACAATGCATAATCGGCCGGCACTGAAGATGGCCGACCGGCCATCTATTCCTGCAGAATGCTATTTTGCTGCAGCGGAGGACAAACAGAGCATGGAAATGCATTTACAATACAATGTTTGCACAACCATCCTCCCTATCATGTCATGAACTCAAGGGAGTATGGTTCTCGACCCTCGGGCCACCAATCACGCATTTCAATGCATGATGGCCAAAGGAGTCAAGTGTGCATTTTAATGTCAAATGAAATGCACAAAAACACATAAGGGACCCCAACCTCTATCATGCTTGATCAAGAGGTAAGGGATGCATGCTCAATGCTATGCAACCTATGCGTGCAAACAAGCTAATGCAACATGAGCATGCGAACAAGCATGCAAACACGCAAGGCATGTGACAACACTCAAGGATAGGCAAGCTTGTAACAACATGGGAGGGACAATGCATGCAAACATGCAAAGCAACCTAACCAAAGATGCATGCCAAATGCAATACCACCTAAACATGCAACAACATGTCAATAGACCTACCATCTAAACATTACAATCATACAAAGCATGCAACAACATGCAAAGGGCCAAGTATGTAACAACATGCAAGGCAAGCATGTAACAACATGTGAGGGATGGACTTACACCAAAATGAACAACACTCAAATAGGTCCAAATCATAGGCCAAAAGTGCTGAAACGATGGTACCAAAATGACCAAAGCTAAAATAAGTTAAATCAAAGGGGCAAAATCATGAGGCATGCAAGGCCACCAAAAGGGTGTTACACTACACCTATCAAAACCAAACATGGCATGACTTATGCAACAAAAATCAGAGATATGACATGCTAAAATGATCCCAAAAACCCACTTAGATGGCATTCCAAAGGCCTAAGCATGATGGCATACACAATGACACATTCATGAGGCATAAAACACATACTCTTTAAGACATTAAAGGAGTGAATAGTGCAAGTGCTTGAGCATGAAACATGGACTGAAATAGCATTACAAGTGATGCCAAACCACTAAAATGGTCCAAATAGAGCATGTTAATGACTTGAATACTCAAAGCTAACAAGCTAGACTACATGGTAACTATACAAAGCATGGCATACATGGTTAAAACAACTCAAATCAGAGCTTAAGCATGCTATAACAAGGCTAAAAGTTTCATGGAGTTGAGCCAAAACATGCGAGCATGGTAGTCTAAATGCAAGATACATGTTTAGGCAAATAATGGGATTATAAAACAATCATGTGATGCGTGCATGAGACCACCAAACCCACTCAAAACAGAGGCATGCCATGACAAAATATCTCCAAATATCCACTGAAATGATGCTAAAAACTACCAAGCATACATGCTACCATATTAAACCCAAAATGCAAGCCAATGAGACACAAGGGGAGAGGGGTGTCCCTCCCCTATATAAGACCTCAAAACCACTTCTCCACCACTAAAAATCCTCTGGATTTCAGTGGTGAGAAGGTCAACACACGAAGGGTTCCAAAGCCCAAAGAGGAAGGCACAAAAGGGGTCAAACAAGGCTTACGAGGGGGTAGACAACCCCCAACACCAAAATGACCTTAAGCAACTATAACAAGCATGAAAATACAGAACTTTTATCAGTTATACACTAAGCTCGAAACAATATGAAAATAGGTCTAAAACCTTAAGCAAAAATGGGGAATAAAAAGGTAAGTTCTCACCCTTGAAGAGAACACCAACTCCAGCACCTCTTTTTGATCAAAAGCCAACTCAAAACTTTGAAATCAACCCCTTAAAACCTCAACAACCAAAGTATAGTGTAACACTAGGTGTCTTAGTGCAAACTAAGAATAAAAACCCCTTTTGAACACTATTACACACACAAATATAGAGAGAGAATGAGATATAGAGAGAGAGTGATATATATCATATATCACAGGTTGTTCAATCTCTGAAAAGGGAGGGGAGGCCCTCCTTTTATAGGAATTCAATTCCTAAGCTTCTTGGAGAAGCCAACACAAGGGAGCAAATCCCTCCATACACATGTATGGAGGGGGTGTATTGTGGATGCCAGCTGTGACAGTCGGCATGAAATATCTGTCAAAAGCAGACGGAAAGGGGTCAGCTGGAAAATATGGCTGATTGACCAACAATGGTCGGCCGACCAAAAACATTGCCGACCGACCAAAATCTTTGGCTAGTAGCAAGAAAACAAGGCCGGTGGCCTCAAGCCAAGGCCGGTGGGGTGTGGAGATGGCCAACAAGCCATTCCCTGCCTTGAGAAGCAAAAACACAAGTGTTTGGTGCACAACCAAGCACAAAACAAACAAGTCGAGAGGTCTTGAGGCAAGGCGCGCGACCGAAACCTCCGAGAACTCAAGACGAACACGAACATGGATGATCACCTAGTGTTCAAACGGTGATGTCCAAGTCTTGAGGACAGTCAAAAATGGGGTGTCTACATCTATGGACAAAGTTTTAAATTGCTTCCGTTTGGCTCCCATTAAATTTGTTAAAATACGTTTGGTTTGGTTTGAGGTTGTAGGTAATCTCATAATTATTGGCCGGTTATGTCCTTAACCCACGGGGGCGGGTTTGGGTCATGACAATCTTAGTGCACAGAAGGTGATGCCTAAGTTGATGAATAAGATCATGGAGGCCTAGAAGTATGATCAAGAGGTAGCCTACATCAAGGGACGTCTGGAATTAGGAGAACCAATGCTCAATTGGGTAATTCACCTCGATGGGAGTTTAAGATACCAAGGTAAATTATTTGTACCAAGTGACGAGTTACTTAGAGAAAAGGTACTTAAGGAATGTTATCATTCTGCATTTGCAGTACATCCAAGAGGGACTAAAATGTACCAAGATTTGAAGCGGCAATATTGGTGGAATGGAATGAAGAAGGAGGTGGCTAAATTTGTAGCAAAATGTCTAACATGCCAACAAGTGAAGGCGGAACATCAAAAATCAGGGGGAATGTTGCAACCTCTACCAATAGCCGAATGGAAATGGGAGTATGTGACGATGGACTTTGTGACAGGGTTGCCTAGGACACCTAGAGGGCGCAATGCTATATAGGTAATACTGGATCGCCTCACCAAGTCAGCACATTTCTTACCCTATAAGATAAGCGACACTTTAGAGTCTATGTGCAAGCTCTACATTGGGGAGATCATTCGACTACATGGAATTTCGGTATCTATTGTGTCAGATCGTGATGCACGATTCACCTCTCGATTTTGGGGGAGTCTGCAGGAAGCTCTTGGTATTGCGTTATGTTTTAGCACCGCCTTTTACCCGCAAACAGATAGACAATCTGAACGCACCATCTAGACACTCAAAGATATGTTGAGAGCTTGCACAATGGATTTTCAAGGAAGTTGGGAACGACACCTACCTTTAATTGAATTCTCCTATAACAACAGCTTTCAAGCTAGCATCGGTATGGCGCCTTTTGAAGCATTATATGGACGACCTTGTAGATCGCCGATTTGTTGGACTGAAGTGGGTGATGCAGATCTGATCAAACCTGAACTTGTTCTAGAAACTACTGAGAAGGTCAAATTGATCCGACAACGGTTAAAGACTGCTCAAGACCGTCAAAAGAATTATGCAAATAGAAGGAGAAGGCCATTGATGTTTGAAGTAGGCAGCCACGTGTTCCTAATTTTGTGTTTGATTAAAATTTTATTAATCGGATTACATGTACCGGCATTCAATCCGATGAATTGGTGAATTTTCAATGTTGAGAGGGACTATGAATCATAATTTCAAGTATGAAAGAAAAAAAAAATGAATACATAATAAATGGTTATCTCACTAATTTACTTAGATAACTAATCATACACTAATTCATGGGGATTATTAATCATTTCACTATTAATCTTGTTAATAAAACAAGGCCTTAGTTTTTTTTTTTTTTTTTAATTTACAGAAAATGATTTTTGAATTGATAAAGGTTAACTTATTAAGTTGGGCAAGATTATAATTGTGCATCTAAAAGTGAGCTAATTAAAATTATAAAGACTAAAATGACACAATGATCAAAATACAAAGACTACAAGATTACCAAAAAAAAAAAGAGTTATGCAAAAACGTTTTGTGTAGTCATTGGAAAATGAATTAATTTGTGTGAAAAAAAATTTCCATTTTATAAAATTGAAAGCATTTCCCATGCTAAAATTTTTTCAACACCACCAACCCAGCACCCCTACCACCATCAGCACTCATTGCCACACTACCCATCACCTAGCAACGCTACCCTACCACCACCACCCTCCGCTATCACAACCACCAAAGCAAAGGCTTCAGGCTTCTATTTTGGAAGGCTCTACATCTTTTACATAAAAATAAAATAATTATACAATAATTTCATACAAATAATATGACATTTTGTAGTGTTTGCATGTCAAACAAAAAACATCCATCTCGTTGTAGTTCATAACTGTAAAATGTTACTGGCACCTAATTTTGTATAAGTTATATATATATATATATATATAAATTCTATTTATAAATCATTTTTATTTTTTTAATGTCATAGTTACGGCTTAAATAGTTATATCATTTTTTTTTAATTAAATGCTCAACTCATTAAGAAACAAGATCCAAAAAGTCTTATTGTCACATTATCACGAGTAACAATATAAAATTATGGATTTTAGAAAAAAAAAAAAAAATTATGAACATTGAATGGAGAATTTGAGTAGGGATAAATTAGTAAAACTAAAGAGACTTAAGAATCTTTAATAATATATCAAATTAGGGTATAACGTGTTCTCTCAATTGGCAAAATTAATTGGAGGTGTTATTGGGCTTCTAGGCCCATCACGAGGCCCACCTCAATGATCTGAGACATTCATATTATCTAATAATCTATCGAGAAAATCATTCTTGTACAAAAATCAAATTGTTTGGCCAAACAACTCTAAATACATGGTTAGATCACATTTGTCCTATAGAAATGGACAACAATTATAATTTTGATTATATGTTGTTTATTACTTTGAAGATAAATGTAATCTAACAATGTAGCTATAGTATTCAAATTAATTTAATTTTTTATAAGGATAATCTTCTTAACGAGTCATAATTTTAATAAGTGGTATTATTCTGCACCAATCAAAATATATTTATATGTTTACACACTCAAAAAATATGTAAATAAAATTGGATTAGATCGGTATTGATTGACTAATTGGACATCCCAAACCGTTGAAATCAAGTGGGAGTTATGTTCAAATCAAGGTGGAGAATTAACCCAATTTATCATCTCATATATTATCAATATATTAGTTTAATAAAGAACACTCAGATCAACCATTTAAATTTAAAATTAAAATTGTGGGACCAATTGTCTATAAATCCTATCTTCCCCTCTCTCTACATCTACCAAACGCTAGAACTGGGATATGGAGAAAGAGGGTAGACCGTAGAGGGTTCAACAAAGGACAGTTTTTGATTTCGAAAAACCGGCATCCATACAATGGCCCTGTTTGGTAATGCTTATTTCTAGCTTATTTTAGCTTTTAACTTAATTTAAGCTATTTTGATGTGTTTGGTTCAGCTTAATAATACAGCTTATAGCTTTTTGTAAGTCAAAAATCAACTTATTCTTTAAGTAGGAGAGGAGAAGCTTAATTTATAAGTCAAAAATCAGTTTATGTTCACAGTTATAAGTTATAAGTTGTTAGGCTATAAGTTATAATTACTTTCTCACAGCTCTGCCAAACGGGGCTAATCACATGCCTCGCCGATCATATCATTTTTACACAAATCAGGGATAGCTCACGATCGTAAATTCGGAATTTCTTCGCGAACTCATGACCATCTCTATCAAAGATAAAAGAATTTGGTTTTGACCACCTCCAAGCGATTGATGACATCCTTAACATTTACCTATCTATTATTTATTAACAAATCTGTCGATTTGTCCACGTGCGCATCTATTAGTCCATTTATTTATTTATTTATTTTGATCAGCAAAGAAAGAATGTTATTGATAAATAGATAGAAAAGAAGGACTTGACTGAATTGCATCATAGCTCAAAAATACATCCCAACGAGGTTGGCACCTATAATTGAGCCCAAACATATGCAAGCCAAGGCCGATACAAAGGTTGATGAGACCTCAACCAAAACTGGAAATGAAAAAATAAAACAACAGAGGACTACATCCTGCTGGAAACTACAATTTATGGCCCTTCAATCCATCCAAACAGTGCATGAAATCATGGATTGTGTAATTAGGCAAATGACTAGAAAACTTCACCCATGTGGCCACTTTGATCTTGATACTATCCACAATATTTCCCCAAGCAAGAACTTTAGAGTTGAAAACCATGTTGTTTCTTGCAATCCATAAACTCCAAACCACAGCCAATGGAATTACTTCCCAGATGAGTTTACCCAGGTTTTTGTACTTTTGACCATACCACCATAAAAGCAAGTCTTGTAAGGAACTAGGGGAGACCCATTGGGAGCCCCACCAACAAATAATTTAGTCCATTTATTGTTCATCAGTAAACTAGAATAGAGAACTGTAAGAATTGATGTTTACAATTTTGTTTCCCTAATAAATCTTAGTTAAAAATTTGACAGTGGTTGGGCTGGGCAGGGGCGCACGCTTATCACAAGTCTCACTTTGGTAATTTAAATCATTTTTTTTTATTATAAAAGTCTCTGTATATAGATCATCAAAATAATAATAATAACAATAATAATAATAATAATAATAAACTAATCATATTGATTTGATAATTACAATAATATGATTTTATCATTTTTGTCTTCAAAAAATAGATTCAAAAAACTGGACAGTCTTCCATTTTTTGAACACAAATATAATAAAATTACATTATTACAATTATCATATTAACATGATTTTTTTATTGATAATTTATGCACAAAACTTACAAAATAAACAATTTAGATTATTGAAATATCCAAACCGTTACTTTTAGAGTCCGTGTAAATCTTTCGAACAAAATTATGTCGATCTAGTAATTGTAACCTATTCAATTTGTCAAGTTTGTCACCCAAAAAAAAAAAAGTTGGTCTATTCTAAAAAAACACACGTCTTTATCATCCATTTTTCTTTGCAGGAAATGATAACTAATTAATGGTGAATGCTATAGTTTAAAGTTAATTAACGTACCTTTCCATCCAAGAGATGGTGTAGAGATGAGGTTGAAAAGTCTGCCTTTTGTTGCACTAGCTTGCTCTGAAATGCTGATGGGAGTACCTTCATTTTGGGACAGTTGTTTACTTCTATTGTTTTCAACAACGATCCCTCAAACGTACAAGCTTGAAAGCAGAAACTCCTAAAGTTTGGCAAATCATTGAGTTTGAGACTACTCAGTTGAGGAAACATGATTATATTTGTTAGCACTGCATCATCTTCATTTGGTTCATTTGCAACGATCGATTCCATCATACCACATTCAGTTATCTCTATTTCTTGTAGTTTCACAAGAAGTTTGGCCAGAGAGTATGAGAATAGATTTCTCAAACTGTCACAATCATTTACTATTAAGGATCTTAGATTTTGAAAGCCTTGAATTCCTGGTGAATCGTCCTTCCAAACTTGTGTCAACTTTGGCAGATGGATTAGTTTCACCTCTTTTAATGAAGGGAATGCCATATCTGATATGCCTCCTTCCCAAACAAGTCCTTCACGGTCAAAGGCTACTCCAATAGATCGACAATCCCTTACTTCAAGTAGTTCAAGATTTTGCATGCCCTTAATTGAATTGGATGAGGAAAGAATATTTGAGAGCTCATGACAGCTGCAAACTTTCATCTCTCTTAGTTTATCTTGAAGTTCCCCAGGCCAAATCTCCATCAAATTCTCCATTCCAAAGATGTCCAATTTTTCAATGGTAGTCAGTTTAACCTGCGAGTCCATTCACATGGTTACAAACACATTGAAGCACAACAAACTTTATTCCATTATACATCATCCATTTAGTGTAACATCTGTGCGTTGTAAGTCAATGGATTAATGGGTTTAATATCTGTATTTTATTATTGAGACCCTTTTTGGATGGCATATCATTGTATTGAGCGAGTGAAATTTGCTCTATACTTGATAAGAATGTTCATCCGCATTCAAATATGTCAGAAAGGAGATTTAGAACGTTGAAATTTTGATCTGGGTGTGGATGCTGAGCTCCTAGGTGTCGACACTTGCATCCCTCTCATTTTTCTTCGGCTTTCTGTTTTTGGGTGTTGACACCCTCTCTTCCTAGTGTTGACACCCTCTGGCCTGGAGTGACTCGGGTGCATTCTGCTTAGAAGTGTCAACACTTGGGCAATTTGGGGTCGGCACTGCCTGACCTTTGGGTGCACTAGTGCACACTGCTTCTGAATGTCAACACCTAGGCTCTATGGTGTCGACACTCCACCTGTGTTGAACCTGTTTTACTGCACCATCATACATGGGTGTCAACACCCCTCCCTGTGATGGCAACACTTGACATAAACCCAAAGACAAATTTGCCATGTTTTACGCCACACTTTGAAATTTTTTGACTTTATATTTTATTTAATCTTGGACCCAACTATCCATTTTATCCTTCCACTATAAATAGAAATACTATCTAATTTTTCTCAATTTCTCTCATTCACTCTCTCACCTCTCCTGATCTCTCTCTCTCTCTCTCCCCCCATTGTTAGAGTTCCAAGCTCTTCAAGGTTGCGTTTCATGTACTTAGAGGTGAAATCAACCCTTAGTCCATGAGGATAAAAGTTAGATCACATCAAGAGCTATGTTTGGGACCAATTAGATCCTGTTTTCGCCGTCATCGAAGTTTGGGTCTTCAACTCTTATTTTCTCTTTCATCTTTGAGGTAGGAATACCTTTAATCTTGTATATCAATATTTTGATATGAGTATGTGGTATTTTCTTACATATAATGATGTATGAAATAAATGGTTTTGATTCTAAGAGTGTTGAAGTTTAAAAAGGGGATTTTGTATATTCCTTTAATCTTATTTTCTCTTTCATTTTCTCTTTCATCTTTGAGGTAGGAATACCTTTAATCTTGTATATCAATATTTTGATATGAGTATGTGGTATTTTCTTACACATAATGATGTATGAAATAAATGGTTTTGATTCTAAGAGTGTTGAAGTTTAAAAAGGGGATTTCACTCAAACTTTTGAAATGTTTTGAATGTCTTCGAGTGAAAATGGCTATTTGTTTGACGAATCTTTGATTTATGAAGGAAATGAGAAAAACCCTCAATCTTTACAAAATCCTAGTTTGTGATTTTGGTTTTAAAGGAGGGATTTGAGAATAAATTGATATTTACGATGAAATTGAGTTGATGTTATGTTGATACACTTGGAAATCTTATGATGATATGAAATTTGGGATTTATGTATAATGATGGATGACTATGGAAGCTATTGAGCACTGTAAGTTGTGATTCCTTTTCTCTATGGATTATAATGTCTGTCCTTTTAAAGTTTAATGGAACCTTAAATTGTTATATATTGCCAAATCATGCACTGCATTAAATTTCATGTTTTACTTCATGTTGATTTACTACAGTGGATGTTTGGAATTTTGAAACAGCAAGGTATCATAAAAAAAACTTTTCATGAAAATAATCATGAAAGTTTTGTGACCTTTGAATTACACTTTGAATAAAGCACCACACACTAATCAAGATAATTCAAGTATCTTAAATTTTTCATGAAAAAAATTTCATAATCCCTAACTTTTCTCATTTTGAAAGGGGGTAAATGGCATAGTAATCCGGGCAGTGAGTCGATTTTGAAAAATGTGTTGAGTATGGCATTGGTAGCTCAGCGGGGTGTCTAGTGTCCAATTGCCCTTGCTTCGGTTTTAATGCGTGTTTATCACTTGGTGTTGGATATCAGTTTGTTTGAAATAAAAGTGCATGGATGCATCATTGTTTTGTGAAGAAACAAAGATATTGATTTTTGCATAACATTGTATTGGCATGATCACAAATGTTTATATACTTTGTTAAATATATTTTTAATGGGCAATTTTGATCATTTCTATTATAATTAACAATTTCAGGCGAGGATGATGTGAATCCATCCCATTGACTAGACGGGGGAGACATTTTGATGGAGCATGGAGGCTCTTTTGGTGTTTTTCTGCTACAGCTGTAAAGTTTAATTGCTTCCAGTTAGTGTTTTAAATTTTTGTGTAATTAAAGCCATAGCCTTAAACCATTAGGGTATCTTTATTTGTATCTCTCTAGCTCATTGAACTGCTATTGTATTTATTCTGTATGTTGGAAAGATTCTAATGTAACTTGAATATGTATCACTTTTGGGAAGTTCAATGAGACTTTTGGGTCACGAGATTGTCATGTTCTATTTAAATCTCATTAAACTCTTATTTTTAGTATGGAATTGGCAGTAATGATAAGATATTGGTAATTGTAAATGAATAAAATATCGAGGCGTTATATTTAGTTTTCAAATTAATATACTTCATATTTACATAATTAAATGTAAAGCAGTTCTTACAAATCTATTACAATAGATTTTTAGATCCTTAAGCTAAAAAATCCAACCCATTTTATTAGATTCTTAAATTTACCATATATAAAAATACACAATAAATTTCTTTTTGGAATATTGTAGGGTGATCAAGATGATGGGGAGTCAAATTAGTCACTAGATAATGAGGTACGAGGATTCTCATTATGGTTGTTAAAATCTTAATCCAAATCATAGGATCTTATGATCCTACAATTTCAATTGACTAAATGATCGGATCACATTAAGATTTTAAATTTAGTAAGATAAGTAACTACAATCCTAGTTATAAAATTATATAGAATCGCACTATGATCCCAATTCTACAACAATCCCAATCTTACCAATTTTTTTCTTATTATTTATTTCTTATATGTATGTATATTTATATGTAAAATTTGATTATAAACTCATCTCACATGTCTCCTCTAATTTATGTTAATTTTCAATATGTATTATATTAAATTTAGAGTAAATTATGATAGTAGTCCTTGTACTTTTATTGTTGTATCATTTTGGTCACTGTAATTTTAATTGGCTTAATTTTGACCTGAATTTATGACTTTGTTTCAATTTGGTTTAATTAATTACAACTCTTAGCTTTTTTTTTTTTTTATGAAATATATGCATATAAGTGGCATGTATCATAGTTTTGAGAGTAGAATTATAAATTTACTCAACTCAATATGTTAACCTCAATTAATTCAGTAATTATTTTCCGTCAAAAATAGTAACGACATTATCAATTGGACCAAATACAAAATTCAAAATTAAGAGTCAAAATTAAGCAAATTAAAAGTATAGGGACAAAAATGATACATGGGGCAAAATGTAAGGACCACTAATGTAATTTGTTCTTAAATTTATCATTTTTTTTAATAATTTCAAAATTATGTAACATACATTATCGTTATCAATAATTTTTAATTTTAATTTATATTGAAAGTAAAATCTTCCATAGATACATCTTCCAAAGAGACCACACTAACAAAAATTCAATGGTGTAAGAACTTAATTGGGAAATAAAGTTTAGGGCCAAATAATGTAGTAGTAATGCTTTAGGGGCGCAAAGTGTGATTTACAATAAAAACTAAAAGTGCGTCAACTTATAGATTTTTTTCTCAATGTTTTTCAAATCTATGTGGATTAGCCGTAATTCGTAATAATAATTTTAAGAACCTTCAATTTATTAAAAAGCTTTATAAAATTCAGATTTTATAAGTTGGGGTTTTCAAATAGAAAATCTCTTATTGAATTCGTTCCATAATAAGTCTCATATATTTTTGTAATGTCCCTGAAGTCCCATTGAACAATTAGTTCAAGTCTCTATTTTATGAATTGTAGGTATTAACTTTTGTTTAGCAAATCTTTTAATGTTGTTAGATTAATCTTTAGAACTGTTTAGATTCATCTTTGTCATACATATTGATTGATATTTTTCTTCTTATAATAGTTGTAAGGTTCTACTATCTGAAGGGTCATGTTATTGTACACATCTTCAAAAGTGTGTGTATTATATATAGGTTATTATGACATTTGAAGGATTGATTATCATAAATATCATAAATAAATCGTTTTTAGTCGTAATTTAAAAATAAATAGTCATAATCAAACACTTTTTGGATCACAACCAACATCACAATTAGTCATATCTAAGTTATAACCAACACCACAATAAATTTTTTTTTTTCTTTTTGAACGGTCAAAATCAGTCACAAAGAGAAATAAGACAAGATAGAAGAGCAGGGGACTAGCCACCCAATTTAAAGGAAGAGAATCTCACAATAGCTCATAACTAAAAATCACAAACGTCGTGACTAGGGCGTATTTATCATAGAATTTTCCATATCTAAATTGTCCAAATAAATCTTTGGACAAATTACACCAATAGTCAATTGGACTCTACAGTTTCAATTGACTCAATTTTGACTTTTAATTTTAGATTTTCTATCAATTTAGTCAATTGATAAAGCCATTAGTGTTTTTTATTATAAAAAAAAAAAAAAATTATCACTGAATTGATTAAAATTAGCTCACTAAATTTATAATTTTGTGCCTAAACAACTGAATTGATTAAAATTAGCTCACTAAATTTATAATTTTGTGCCTAAACATGGCATATGCCCACTTATATGTGCATTTTCCATTAAAAATGCTAACAGTTATAATCAATTTGATTAAATTAAAATAAAGTTATAAATTGATGGTATAATCCAGCTAGGGTCTGCCTTGAGACATTGGAGCCCAAGGTAAACTTTTGAAATTGAGCCCTTTATACTTAATTTAAAAACTTAAAAGAACAGAAAAGGAAAAAAAATGAAAGAGAAAGTGCTTGTATAAAAATGATAACCAAAAAAAAATAAAGCCCAATTAATACACATTAATTGTATTTGGGAGGGATTAAATTGGGTACACACCTAACCTTTGGCATGAATGCATAAAGTATATAATCGCTAAAATTATATACTAGATTTATTTAAATATATAGATCAAGATATAAATAAATTATTACAATAACTAACAGATATGAAAATATAGTCTTATTATTTATGATTTAACTAACCTAGATTACAACAAAAGAAAAAACAAACAAATAAAAATTAAACCAATTACAACAAAGTATTAATTAAATAGTACTTTTATCGTATTTTTAAATGTAGAACTAATTAAGCATTCATAATTTACTAGGGCATTAATTTTTAATTTTTTTTTATCATTCAAAAGAATTTTGTTACAGTTATGAATTAAACTAGTATCAACTATTTTGCTAATTACTCACATGTGAGTACATTACCATTTGATAGAATAATTGGTAATTTAGCAAATTTTTTGTTTTTAAAATAGAATTTTTCATTCAGAATAATGTGGCCTTGTATGTTCTCTCACTTCCATTAAAAAAAATATATAATAATAGGTTATAATTTTTTCATCTAAGATATGTATTGTTTGTCACATATTTTAGAGTCATTCTATTAAAAAATATTTAATAATATGTTATACTTTTTTTTAAATAAAGAAATATAATTGAGCTGAAGTCAAATATTTTATGAATAATTTTATTTAGTAGAGATTGACTTCATAAAATGTAACTTGTGGGAAAAAAATTTTTTTTTGTCATACACTTGGTACTTTTAACTAAGAGTCAAGGTTTTAACATGAAACATTAATCAAACACAAATAAAAAATGACATGATACAATAACATAAAAATAAATGGATTGTATTATTATATTAAAGTAATTTTGACATAAATCTAAAAGAAAACAATCAAATCTAAAAAAAAAAATTAAAAAAAAATCTAAAAGAAAATGACACGATACCTATTCTTAGTTGTGGGCGCTAAATTCTACTCAAATTTGGGGGCCTGTGGTGACTGCGTTGGATACCTCACCTCAAGACTAGCTCTAAATCGAGCCAATTGAAATTAAAACGACTATAATAACAAAAGAATCAAAATAGAGAATTTATCGATATAATTTGCCTAAATCTTTTCTTATATAGTCACATTGCCTTTATATTGATCAACTAAAAAAATTGCGTAGATGCTAACTTAGCTGTAGCTTACATAATTCAAGTTACACTTAATATTTTATGAAGTATAATGTCTCAAAGCTATTATTAGAACAAAATAAAAGTAACTCTCTAGTTATTTATGAAAAAGATTCAAACCTTAAAAAAAAAAAAAAAAAAAAATTAGTTTACCAAAATTGAAAAACATTTTTAGATATTTTGAGTAATTTTTAAAATTGAAGCTATTGAAATATAATATATTTTAAATTGATGATTTTTTCAACGTTATTTAAAACTTTGAAAATAAAAAACACAAGGTTTTCTCTCTAGTGAGAAATAAGCAATTGGACTGTCCAGTTTAGGGATGGCAATGGGGATTAATGGGGTGGATTTAATTCCCATCCCATTCCCTATAATAAATTTTCTCGCATTCCCATTCACCATTCCATGGGTACCGACCTCCCCCATTTTCTAATGGGTTTGGATTTCCCCAACCACTTTAATCTCCATTTTTAATTTTATTTTTATTTTTTATATTTAATGTTAATAACTTCTTTTTTTTTCTTTTTTTTTAAGGTTCCAATAAAAGCTAAATGTACCTTCAATTTTTTTTCTTTCTTTTTTAATATATTTAATGTTAACAACAATATTTTTTTTATTTTTTTTTTTTTATTTTAAGGTTCCACAAAAACTAAATAATCCTTCATCTTTTTTCTTTCTTTTTAATATATTTAATGTTAACGATTTTTTTTTTTTTTTTTTTTTTAAGGTTCACCAACAAAAGTTAAATGTACCTTCAATCTTTTTTTTCTTTCTTATTAAATATATTTAATGTTAACAAGCTTTTTTTTTTTTTTTGGTAAGATTCACAGACAAAAGCTAAATATACCTTCAATCTTTTTTTCTTTCTTTTTAATATATTTAATGTTAACAATTTTTTTCTTTTTTTTTTTTTTTTTTTTTTTTAAGGTTCTATTTGCTAAGGAAAATTTACCTATAAGTCCAGTTTCTGAAAAGGTTGAAACCATTTAGTCCTAAAAGTTTTGCTTATACTCCATTTAGTTCCATTTGCACATCCAATCTAATGTTTGAAACATTAATTTGATGTTCGAAATCTAATGTTCGAAACATTAATCTGATGTTCGAAATCTAATGTTGAAACATTAATCTGATGTTTGAAACATTGTATGTGGGACCTTTCAGTCTATAAGAAAACTTTTTTAGGGACTAAATGGTTAAGTTTATAAAATTGGGATTTATTGGTGGCATCCCCCTTTAGCTAAATATACGCTTTCAATCTTTTTATTTCTTTTTTAATATATTTAATGTTTACCACTTATTTTTTTTTATTTTTTTTTTTAGGTTCACAACAAAACTAAATATATATTCAATCTTATTTATTTTATTTGGTTCAACAACAAAATCAATACACATTAATTTAATTATTAAAAAAGTTTGTTTTATAATAAATCAAATATATATTTTGAGACAATCCAAATAGTTTTAGAATTAAAAAAATGTGAAGAACCGTGGAAGATTAAAAAAAAATTACAACCACTCTCTTTCTCTCTCTCTCACTCTTTTTTCCTACCATGTTTATAAGAAACCTGTTTACAATGTTATACAGAGCATGTTTGAAGAAATAAATGGTGAAAAACCTGTTAGCTTCAACGCATCTTTCTTTTTAGCAATTTGAACCATTCATATTTAATTTATCAAAATCTAATTATAACCTTTTAACAAATCTGAACCACTCATTTTAAGATTCTATGCCTATACGACAGCCCAAATCCATGCCTCCATCTTCTTCCTTTAAGTCACGAATTTTGTTGTTTGTTATTTTTTTTTAAAAAAACAAAAAAATATTTTTTTCAATAAATTCTTACTAATTTCCCCTCCGCAAAACAAAAAAACCCAATCCACCAAACAAAAAACCCCTTTATTTTTTTCCCTTCCAAACCTTGCATCACAGCCACTACCATTACGCATAGCCACTACATCACTACCCCAGCCATGCACCCCCCACTATGTCACAATATCTAACTTTCACCTTCGTTTCATCACCAACCACCACCAAATATAAAAAAAAATGTCATTGTTTAATTTTTTTATAAAAATATTTTTCATTAAAAATATTTTTTATCTAATAAAATGAAGCATAACATTGGAAAACCAAGCTGATTTTCAG
>NW_021026652.1:1094151-1106818 GCF_004153795.1 Camellia sinensis
CAAAACTAAATATACATTCAATCTTTTTTTTTTTTATTTATTTATTTTTTCAGGTTCACAACCATTTTTTTTTTTTTTTTTTTAGATCCACAACCAAAGCTAAATATACCTCTAATCTTTTTTTATTTTATTTTTAAGGTTCACAATCATTTTTTTTTTAATTTTTAAGATTCACAACCAAAGCTAAATATATATTCAATCTTTTTTTATTTTATTTTTTTATTGTTATTTTTTATTTTTTAAGGTTTACAATCATTTTTTTTTTTAAGATTCACAACCAAAACTAAATATACATTCAATCTTTTTTTTTTTTATTTATTTATTTTTTAAGGTTCACAACCATTTTTTTTTTAATTTTTAAGATTCACAACCGAATCTAAATTATACATTCAATCTTATTTATTTTATTTGGTTCAACAACAAAATCAAATATACATTAATTAATTAATTAAAAAGTTTGTTTTATAATAATCAAATATATGGGGAAATTAGTGGGTATCCATCCCCAACCCATCCCCTGTGGATATTCAAAGAATATCACCTACCCTACCCAATGGATAAGAAAAAAAGGAGAAAACCCATGTATTTGGGTTGGGTCTCCATGGATACCCACAGGGTAGGTTATCCATTGCCATCCCTAGTCCAGTTTGCTCTATTTTGGTGGGCCCTACCTCAATGATCTATTATAAAAGTTTGGGATTACTACTGTCCAGTTCATTAATTGAATTTAAATACTTAAGGGTGCTACACATATTTTATATGCCCTAATAAATCCTAATATTTTTATTTTGCCCTCATCCTCCTATCTTCTCTCTCTCTGCAACATTTGGAGTCTCCCTCTCCAACATTTTTCCAAGAAACTCACACTACCATTACCATTACTACTGTCGCCGACCACCGCCACCATTGCCGTCCCCCGATCACCGTCGCCATCAACCCACCACTACCACCATCATCTTCCACTTGCCACCGTCATCGTCCATTTGATACCACCATTGATCTACACTCCACTGTCTCCAATCTACCACAACTGTTCACCAACCACCTTTACCATGACCGATCTATACTTCACAATCGCCGATTTACACTCTACAACTCCGATCTCCATTCTACCGTTGCCGATCCACTGATCTAATTCTAGATCTACACCGATCTAATTGTTTCACCTGTAAAATCGGCTCCAAATGACTCCAATCAGTAGTATCTTTTTAGATCTTACCCATCCTCCTCTTCATCTCTCTCTCTAAACTTAAAAATAGATCTGCTACAAATTTATTTTTCAGTGATAAATTTATTAGTCTCTTGTTGTGTATATGTATATAAGATGAGAGTGTCTTGTAAGTAGAAGTGTGAATGTGAATGAATGAATGGCTTCTCTTCTTATTTTATTTTTTTTTTACAAATCATTCAGTGATAATTTTGTATTGATCTATGATGGATTCATATTTTTTTTTCTCAATCATAAATTTATCAGTCTCTATTGTTCCCTATGCGTGTTTGTGATGAGGGTGGATTTTGTATTTATCAAATTTTTTTTATAAGTGATAAACTCCTCAGTGAACATAAGCAAGAGTGAGTAAATTGAATTTATTTGTAATTTTTTTAAAAATCGATTAGTATTAGTGATCGTGTTTCTAATAAATTTATTAGATTAATTTGGGTTATATATGTCTATTTGGCTGTATTTAGGATAAATTACAAATATAACCCTTGAGGTTTGTTTAAAGTAAAGATGATCTCTTGTAATATAAAAAATTACAAATACCCTCTTCTTGGAATTTTTTATTTAACATAATTAACTAAAAAAATGAAATTCATAATTGTTCTCCTATACAATAATAAAATTACCTAAATTATTAATTGAAACATATTTCTAACATCATTAAAAATTATAAATTTATAGCGACCTCGGGTCTCTACCCGACTGTCATGGTATTCGGGATCCAAATCTTGTTGTTTGATGCTGCTGGTTATGTCTTTCTTCCTTATACCTCTTGAATTTGAGTTTTGGAATGACTTGAGCGTGTTTAGAACATGTTGGCTGCCTTTCGGTCTAGAATCTTGTTGTCCAAATTTTAGGTCTTCCGCTCGGGCGGGACTTCTTGCGCTCGAGCGGAGTTTGCAACCTTTCAGCATTGAGTGCCTCTGCAAAAGTGTTGCAAGAGTGTTTTTCATGCTCGAGCGGCGTTTCTTACGCTCGAGCGTGTCTGAGCTCGAGCGGCCCTTCTGGGGCTCAAGCGGCTGTCTGTAATCTGTGAAATACTGGGCAGGTGAAATCTACGCTCGAATAGTTCCCTTTGCGTTCGAGCGGGCTGTTGTTGCTGTGTCTGACGCTTGAGCGACTTTTTACATAACATTTCATCTCTTTTTCATCCAAACCCTAAGTTGAGAGCTTCTCTCTCTAGAAATATCCCCTCTCTCTATATTTGACCTAGATCTAGTGATCTTCTCATCCCCATTCCTTAGACAAAAAGATTGGGCTCTTCAAGATCTTTATTTCCATACAAGAAGAAGTGGGTCTTGCCATTTTTTGAAGCTTCACCTTTGTCTAACCCTTTTCCTTGGGCTTCTACTTTGAGGTAAGGATATTCTTGAGTTATATATACTAGTTTTGCCTTTTTTTATGATGATTTAAGAGTTCTTTTTAGTTTGTGATGATATTAACCTTGTGATTTCAAAATGTAAAGGTTTTCCTCAAAAGAGGGTTTCTCTTTTAACTCTAAATTTTTGGTCAATCCTTGAGGATTCATCTTGTTGACCTAAGAAAAGAAATGTTTTGGATGAGAGTTTTCACCATGAAATGGGAAGTGATTGTTTTGAGAAAAACCCTAGAAATTGGGGATTTTGGTAATATGGCAAATGTCTTTGAAATTTCTTATTGTCTTGTTTTAAAAGGATGAAGAGAGTGAGTTGCATCAATGTTTGGCAAATTGGAAAATTTCTTGTTATATGAAAATGAGGTGTAAATGTTAAATTGTTGACAATACATAAATGAGCAAGGTTGTGGCAAAACTAATTTGTTATGTCTTGTGATATGAAAATTGTGACTACGTGTTGATGAAATATATTAATCATGTGGATGAACATTGAAAAGAGAAGATGAGAATGTGAATGTTGACATTGTAGCAGAGATACTCAAAAGGGGAGAAATGTCTTAAGATGTGGAAAGGATCATTTGCATTGCATGTTATTTCATTTATTATAGTGCATTGTGAATCTAAATCATTGAGATTTCCATCATGAGGAAAGGAAATAGTTATTGTGTTGAGAACTATGAAAATGTGTAAGGGGTAAATACGTTGGTAAGTCCGGATAGAAGGTATAGATGAATTTGATAAGTTGGCCTGAGTGTCCAGGGTGAAAAACCTGAAAGCCGTGCGGATAGGTATCGAGCCTTCCAGTTAATATCGGTAAAAATGACAGTTTGGTAGTACTCGCAGAGTCTACTTGCAGACACTAGCCTAAGGGATTACCAGTGTCGTATTTACTGCCCCTATTGATTAATGATTGGAAATTTTGATAAAAATGTTGAGATTATAAATAATTGTTGGAAAGATGGAAACTTTTAAATGTGCATGAAATGGACTTTCTTATAAGGATGCATGGCATGGCATTAACAATTGTATTATTTTAAAGAGTATGCATAATTGTATATACTTTGTAAGAATTCTCTACTTGGCCTTGTATTATTAATACTAATGAGTCTTTACTAATACTAATGAATTGGGTTATGCCTTGGAAGATGTAAGCCTTTGTAAAAACTTTTTGTGCAACTAGGCTTATGCCTTGGAAGATGTAAGCCCTTAAGGACATTGTATTGTTTTGAGAATAGATGCTTTACATGCTATAGATTCATATATTTGTATTAATGAATATATACCCGCATGTAAAACCTTTGTAAAGACTCATTAGTATTTATGTAAAGATGGACATTGTATTTATGAAACTTCAGGGGGTGGAATGTAATTTCCAAAACCACAAGGGCGATTCGTATTTTAATCAAATATCATAAAGTGTATTTGTAATTTATCCTTGTATTTATGTAAGTGAAAGTGCATGTAAATATGAATGAGTGATTGAATGGTGGGAGTAATGATGTGGTGATAGATGTTTATTTTGTTGAAAAAAATCAAGAAAGTGTTATTGAAAACTATCGCCGATGGTGATCACCGACGCCGAAGCTGATTGCTGGTGAAGTAGGAGAGAATCATAATAGTGTTAATAATAGGTATGAAGAAGGTGAAGTAAGGGTATTTTAGAGATATTGATAGGCGAAAAAATGAGCTGAACTTATAGGTAAGGGAGAGGCTTCTCTCTAGTCCACTTTGTGGATTAGAGTGTGTTGTTGGACTCGTGGGGCTTACCATGTATCCCATTTTGATGATCCAAACCCTTCAATATGTATACCTCGTCAAGCACTTCATGTCTGTAAAAAATTACGTTGATTAGATATATGTAGATCCTTGATCGGAATACATTTGTGTTAATAATTTATTTTTAAAATCATATTGACCATTGACAAAAATGTGTTCCGATAAAAGAGTTACTGATATCTGATCAACGTGATTTTTTGCAGGTATGAAGTAATCAATGAGCTCTACATATTGAACAGTTTAGATCACCTCAATGGATCCGTGATAGGCTTCACGGGCCCAACAATACGTTTCAGTCTACATAGTGGACTGAAGAGAAACCTCTCTCTATAGGTAAATAAGTCTTTTGAATAGCCCTAACAGTTATAGGGAAAACATTTTCGTTCTTAAAAGTGAAAATATTATTGCAAAAAATATTAGGATACAAATTTCAATCGTCATGAAAAAGTAATTTGAAAAAGTAAAAAAATGGTTGTTAGTGATAATTTAAAAATGTCGCTAATAAATATATTTTAGAAACAAAATAATTTGATGCCAAAATAGTTTACTCTTTGAAATGAACATTTTGTTCTAAAAGGATAGTAATTATTATTAAATGTCTAGTTTCATTGCTAAAAATACAACAATGAATTTTTCGCCAACTAAGATATTTTGTTCTTAAATTTTGTCTCTAAAATTTGTTGTAGTAAGCCGAACCGTTCATTTGTTATAGTGATCTGAACTATTCATTTTATATAACCCTTCTTATGACAAAAATCAAGTTAATCAGATCTCATTTGTCCAAAAGAATTTGATTGACTACTTTGAAAGTTATATTGTTGTTAATTATTTTTGGTTAATTACAATTTTCACTCTAATAGTTGGACTCAAATTTCACTTTAATTTTCTAGCTTCAATTCAAACAATTTGGTCCTTTCATCTAAATTGGAGGTTAAAATTAATAATTTTGGTGGTCAATTTAATAAGGTTTCAATTTCATTCTTTTGTTTAAATTGAATGTTAAAATTAAAAAATTTGAAATACTTGTCAATTTACTAAGGTGTACATGTAGACAAAATTAACAAAAATTTAGACGGAAGAACCAAAATAAAACTAGACTTAAAAGTGTATTCAAATTGAAACTATATAGACTAAAGTAAACTTTGGGTCAAACTACTGGCGTGAAAAATAAAATTAACCCATTATTTTTCATACAAATGTGATCCAATGAAATGGCTTTTAGTGTCCCATTAATCTATTTTTTTGTGATGAATAATGTGCTCAATAAATCTAACAAGATGAATTATTTGAATTGTCAAAATGGACCCAGGTGGTTCACAATGGGCCGAACTGCTAGAGAGATCCATTCCCTATTATTATGCTCTTAACATTACTTTTTTTTTAATCCTTCAGAAGAATTTTGTCACAGTTATAAAAGAATTTTGTTACAGTTATAAACTAAACTACCAACTATTTTACTAATTACTCACATGTGAGTAGGCTTCCACACACGTGACACGTTGATAGAATAATTGATAATTTAGCTAATTTTTTATTTTTTAAAATCAAATTTTTCATACAAAATAATGTGGCATTATATGGTTCTCTCACTTCAATGCAAAACGCTCATAATTGTGGGTCAAGATTGTAAAAATGCAATTATCACATTATTTTGTATGAATTTTATGTATAAAAATTCTGTTAGTAAATTTTATTTATTTTTATTTGGTATGAATAAAGATATATAAACACAAATATGTATGGAAACACACAATTTATATTGAACATGGCGTAAAAGTAACCCACACGATCTCATTATGCAATTATGAAAAAAAATTAAACCAGAAATGGAGATATAATAGTAAAAAAATGAAAAGTGGTTCACAAATTAGCAATTAATTAAGCTCTTAAATAAGAGAAGCATACCTTGTCGTTGAAGAGGGGTTGAATGATGGGATCACAATTACTCCCTAAATCTGAAGCAGCCCAGAGACGCTTCAGCTTTGGCACATTCGACAGTGTCAAAGAACTCAGTTGTGGCAGCTCAATTGCATTCATAGCTTTGCAGATAGCAGTAAAATTTGGCAGGGTTCCAAGACACAATTTCTTTAGTTTAGGAAACTCGATTTTATCTGTTGCTATTGCTTCTATTTCATGCTCTCCTCCTTCACTCGAAACAATTTCTTCCATCACATGACAAGTACGTATCAGAAGGTCCTGCAGTTGCACTAGACCTCTAGCTATGGAAAGTGAGAACATACTTTCCAATTTATCACAAGATATCACATCTACAGTCGTCAGGTTGCCGAGCCATACAAGTTGGGTGGGACCCTTCCACAAATTTGTCAGTTCAGACAGCCAATATAGTGTCAACACTTTCAATGCACTGAAAGCCTTGTTCGGTAGTCGGCATTCATGACTAGTAATCCCTTTGAAATTAGGTAGACAACAAAGATGCAGAAACTCTAACACAGGGAAAGCACTCTGTGGAACCCCATCTGCTGTATTGATGAGGTATTCCAAATCAGACAAGTCATCTAGTCTCAACTTCGTTAAGCATTCAAAACCATCTCCGTCGACCAAATCACAGAGACTTTCAAAACCTATTATTAGACATCCGAATAAATTCAGAATTTCAGCTCTCTTCAACAGCAAATATAGCCTCGATTCAATAATGTAATCATTCACAATTGCACGTTGGACATCCAACTGATTTGATAACCGATAGCAAAGGTGATGTGATGACGAAGTGCAAACAGTTATGTCGAACTTTTCAACGACCAAACCTCTCGGCCAGAAGGAAATGTCTATTAGATTAATATGCAAAGCCACCAAATTGGACAAGGACGCCAGCTCATCGATAATTGCTTTAGCACCTTCTTTGCTTTGTTTACACAAACTATCAAAACTAGACCCAACATACAACTCTTCTAGCTTTGATAAGCTTGACAAAATCCCTGGGTAAATCCTTTCCACTGTACATCCGAACAAATCAAGTACCTTTAAGTGAGCAAGGTGACCTATTATTTCTTTTGGCAATTCCTTGATATAAGAGCCGCCAAACCTCAAAATTTCCAGTTTCTCTAACGCTCCGATAACAGAGATACCATCATCAATAAGTCGGCAACGAAAAAGTGACAAGGTTCGGAGGTTGGTCAAGCATCGAAATGATGTCGGCAATGAGCTGTTCATATTGGATAAACCTAGCACTTTAAGTTCTTTCATTCCTTGGTAGAAACTATCTGGGGTCTCTTGTACTTTGACCTTCTCCATCCCTTTGTTAAGACCATGTGATGAGGTTGGTGGTGATCCGGCATTGCAATCCAGCTGTAGAAGCTGGAGATTTGGAAATTCTAAATCACCAGGAAGGCAATGCACACTATTAACTTTTAATGAAATTACAGTGTTGTTTTGGAGTCGGTTTTTCTGGGGCCATTCTGTCAATACTTCATCACATCTCACCAAAAACGAATGCTCCTCCCTAGATGCAATTGATATAGCCACGTCACGTACGACATCATGCATTTTGATACACTCTTCATTTTTAGTTTCCATCAATAGATAGCATTTTTTTAAGTCATCAACTACAGAATGTACTCTGTTTCTTGCTTGGTGCACACTATCAAAGCGCTTAAACAACTCTATCCCAATCGCATATCCAACGAGATCTTCAATTGGAATATCAAAATCTTCCGAATATAAAGAACAGAGCAGAAAGCATTTCTTGGTTTCATCACTTTCAAGGTTGTCATAACTCAACTCTAGAGATTTAAACACATTTTCATTCACTCCACTGATGTTTTTGACCATAGACTTTCGCAATTGTTCAAGAGCAGAATCCCATGCATACTTGCTTTTGCATCTAAGTGCCCTCCCGACTGTAACAATAGCAATCGGCAAGCCTCCACATTCCTTCGCAACTGCCATCTGCGTCAACTGTGTATTAGTTGGTTGACTTGTACCTTCGTCAGAAATTCCAGCCATCTCCTTGAAGAGATTCCATGCTTCTTCTTCATGTAAGACACCAACTTCAAAATTCTTCTGTGTGTCCATGTTGTTGCACACATCTTCACTTCTTGAAGTCATCACAATTTTGCAACCCTTGTGATTATCTCCAATTGGAATACCTATGTCATTCAATTCGAGTATCTTCCAAACATCATCTAATATTACAAGGACTCTTCCAAAGCTCAATATTTTTGATCGTATCTGCCCTGCTCCAGTAGGTAAATTGGTTCCCCCAAAATTTTGTAAATCCAATATTTTGGCTATCTGGTCTTGAATAGTAATCAAGTTTTGGTTTTGGGACACTACTACCATCACAGTAATATCGAACATTTTCTCTTCTTCCGCTTTCTTCGCAACTTCTTTCACCATAGTTGTCTTACCAACCCCTCCCATCCCACATATCCCAATCACATAGATACTATCATCTGTCAGTGCCTCCATAACTCCATTCATAATCGATCTTCTAGATTCAAACCCCTTAAAACCTCCAGTGAATGCAAATGTTGTCCCCACAGAAGGTGCAACTGTAGGATAGGACACTGTAGAGAAAACTCCTTCTCCACGTAGCTCTTCCACACTTTGAGTTTTCTTTGTAGCTTTTCTGCTCAAGGAATAACGTGACTTCAAATTTGGACACCACCCATTCAGACACCCTTTGTTTGCTTTCACTTCAACCTCGAGGAATTTCTTAGCCTCTTCGTTGAGGTCGTTCACTGTTTTCAACCACCGCTCGACACCTGGTGCAATAGTTTCTCTCTTTGCCTCTGCTTCTTCAACTGATTTTTGTACTCCAAATCTTTTATCTTCCAGCTTTTGGACCTGCTTCTCCAGATTCTTAATGGTTCTGTCATAGAAAATCAAATAACCAAACTGGCGGCCAACTGGGGCTACCAGATGTTTTCCAATCTTCATTACTATGGGAAGAACAATGTCCACGATCATGGTCATTTCTCCCACGTTTTTCTTCCGAGGATAGTGAAACTTAAAATGTAAAAGAGTGGAACACAACAAAAAGGGATTTCTACTACAATCAAAATGGAAATGAGGAAACAAAGCTTTGCAAATTAAAATAGAACAAAGAGAGTAATACTATTTTGCAGAGGATATGAAGACAGAAAAGAAACACTTAGATGACAACAAAATCAAAAGGGAGCAAAATTTTTTTTTTTTTTGACAAGCAGAGTTGAATATATAGAGAATTATATTGTAATATAAAAATGGGACTATGAAGGGGAGCTTTTGTACTATAACAGAAATAGAGAGCAAGAAATGGAGCTTTGTAAAATGAAAACAGAACACACAACAGAATATTATTCTGATAATTGTTCAACCAGAGTTCTAATAGAGTTGTAGTAGAGGAGATAACAAAGCTCTCTAAAATCAAAAAGGGATAGAGAGAATATTTTTTTTTTTTTTTTGGAGGGGGGTTGTGATCAGAAGCAATGATAAAAAGATAAGAGTAATAATATATGATTAATTGAAGGAGGAAATGAAGAAAGAAAAACCTTTGAGATTTTGCTCCGTTTCTTACAGATGAAAAATGCACTGCATAATCATTCGCCGGCAGTGAAGAGTAAAGCTTTTCAGGAAGACAACAACAAAATCGAATAGGAGAGTATCAAAAGCCAAACAATGAACTCTTAATTGGTGATGCAGACTAAGCATATGTTTGGCAAAAAAGTTGGGATGCAAAAAAGAATAAAAGATACAATACATTGAATAAGTTAATAAGATAAAATATTTCATTCAAATCATAATTATTATTATTTTTTTTTCTTCATAAAAGTTAAAAAAAATCAAACTAAACAAACTTTTAGTCTTAAACTAAAAAAAGTCAATTGCCAAACCGCAACTAAATTACACTCACCCCTTTTGGCGTCCTCTATTGAGAATCAAATTTGAGATGAATCAAAGTCGGTTTACGGTTATACCGTTATTTCTATTATGTTTAATTCTTTTTTTTTTCTTTTTTTCTTTTATGCTAAAAAGGTAAAATACACAGTCTATGAGAATCAAATTTGAGATAAATTTTTATATGGGAACATTTTCTATTTGGAATGATTTTGAAATATGAAATTCTTTAAAAAATTTATAAGGAGTACAAAAATGACTTGAAATATGAGATTATTCAAACATTTCACAAAGATATGGATTCTTCAAATATGGGATTATTCAAATATTTCAAAAAGATATGGAATTCTTCAAATATGGGATTGTGGGGATATATTTTTTGGATACCAGTACGTGGTATGGCGACATCGACGTGTCAGCCGAAGTGCCACGTGTCGTGGTAGTTACGCCGAGGTGATCTCGGAGTTACCGAGGTTATCTCCGAAGATATCGGAATCCGAGATAAGCAGATAAGGGACAAGAGTCCTAGGACAACGAGGAGACTTAGCCAAAATAAGGATAAAACTCTTAGGGAGTTTATCTTTATCTCTTGAAGAATCCAAAGTCAGTCTTGAATTGGAGTCCATAGAAGACAGACTTCTAGTGGAACTAGGATTGAGTGAACTATAAAAGAGAGGCACCCTCATGGGTCTGAGGTACGCAGTTTTATACTCAAGCTTGTGAGTTTAGCACTTGATTTATCTTTGAGAGATATACTGACTTGACCGTCGGAGTGCCCCCGAGTGGAAGAGCCACCGCCGGAGCCTTTTTCTTTCTGTTACAGGTTACTACAGCCATCTATTCTGCCGGTGCTCTCCAGCTGATTACTAGGCGGGCAGTGTGGTAAGAAAATTACCCACACAATTTGGCGCCGTCTGTGGGAATCTTAGAAGAACAGATGGCCAGTAACGGACAGAGGAAAAACATTGGGGGCGACACTCCTGCTGGGAGTGGTAGACCAATTGACCTTGACGTCGAAGGAGACAACCACAATACAGAAAATCATGACCAGGGCCACGGAGAAAAAGACGTCGGCCAGGAGGACAATGCTTCAAAGAAAACAGACCAAGGCCAGTACTACAATGAAGATAACCTTCAGGTATGGAAGGATAGGTGCCTACGAAGGGATGGGGAAGTAAAAGACTTGGCAAACAAACTGGCAGACCTACAGTCAGTGGTCAACTTCATGATGCAAAACAATGTTATGCAGCCACCATACCCGCTGCAAGATACACCGATGCCAGCGATTAATACCCAGAAGGGAGGAAGAAAAGCAATCCTCGAAGCCCCTCAGCACACCAGGAGTGGAAGCCACTCTCACCGACCTTCCAGGGAAGTCGGACGAGAGGAGCCAAGGCAAGAAGAGTCCCGAAGGACACATCACATAAAGGACCCAAGGCCCAAAGAACATCGGAATATTCAAGGCCAAGCACTCTGCTTTGACACAACCCATGAAGAAAAATCGAAACGGGCCCACCACGAGGCCGAAAGTAGTGTGCCAAAAAGATTGAAGTCCAGAGATAGCCGAGCTCCCGGGAGAAGTAAGGAAGACTTGAGGGACTACTTCAAAAGGAGGCAGCAGAATGTTGAAGCCGAGGTAACTTCCGCAGTAAAGCCGAGAACACCATTCTCAGTGGAACTAGACAAATTTAAAGCACCAAAGAGATTCAGTATGCTGAGGTTCCAAATTTATGATGGTAAGTCAGACCCCAACTTTCATGTTGGACTATACCTGAACTCAATGGCGTTATACAGTGGGAACGAGCCATTGCTCTGCAAAGTATTTCCCTCCTCCTTTGGGAAAATTGCATCTGATTAGTTCCATAAACTACCAAAGGGAAGCGTAAAGACATGGGAAGGCCTGGCCGAGATGCTTGTGGCCAGGTTTGTGACGAACAAACTATAGCCCCTGAGGGTCGACGCCCTAATGGCTTTAAGAATCACCAAGGAAGAAGGCCTTAGGGCCTACGTAAAGAGATACTACAAGGTGTTCAATCGAATACCCGAATGCAACCAAGAAGTGGCGGTCGTATCTTTCAAGAACGGCCTTAAAGATGACTGCCCACTACGAAAATCTTTGGCAAAAACACTGCCAAAAAGCATGGAAGAACTCATGGCAAGAATTGAGAAGTACGCCAGAGCCGAGGAAGATACATCGGGAAACAAAGAGATAAAGCAGGAGAAAGCAAACGGATCGCCGAAGCGAGGCCGAGGTAACAACGGACCATCCAAACAAGAAACAGAATTGAAGGGCAAACAAGCAGTGACGACGGTGTTCCGAATCCCCATCCATAAAGTCCTGGATCAAATACGAAACCAACCCTATTTCAGACCTCCAGCAAGAGCACCAGGGGAATTCATGGGAAGAAACATGGGTAGGCGTTGTGCTTACCACAATGAAGAAGGGCACCCAACAC
>NW_021026652.1:1119056-1147470 GCF_004153795.1 Camellia sinensis
CAGTTTTGGTGGTGGGGTATGAAGAGAGATGTGGCTGTTTTCGTATCGAAGTGCCTTACTTGCCAGCAAGTGAAGGCCGAGCATCAGAGGCCAGCGGGTTTGTTGCAACCCTTGCCTATTGCCGGGGCCTAGATTTTTGTTCTTGACGCTCGAGCGTTGTGTTTTCCGCTCGAGCGGGAATGTCGTATAACAGAGGGCAGCTAGGCATTTTTGAATCACTTTCTACACTTCCTCTCTCTCTCCTACTTTCTAAAAAGATATTTTGAGAGCCTTTCTCTCTAGAAATTCCCTTCTCTCTAGGGTTTGATCTAGTTAGAGTGCTTTCCTTCCCTTTGCCCTTTGTAAAAGTTGTGTTGATCGTCCAGGGCTTCGTTTTGATCCGTGAATCCTGGAGTTTGGAGCATTTTAGTTTTCTACATCTTCTCCTCTTGGGCTCCGAAATTGAGGTAGGGATTCCTACTCACTTTTATGGTCTTTAACATAGATTTTTTGGTGATTTTGATTAAGTGTTGAAGTTGGGAAATTTTGGGACTTAGGGTTTCAAAATGTCAAAGAGGGTTTTATTATTTTGATTCTAAAATGAGTATTTTGAGTATCAAAATAGCGGTATTGATGTTGATTGTTGATATATGGACGATTGGGTCAATATTGGAAAATGGGGGAGAAAGCCCTAATTCGTTGTGTAAATTAATTGATATAATTAATTTGGGGAAAATGTTGATATTTGGGATTGAATTGGAAATAATGAAGTTGACTCATTATATGGTAGAATAGTGGAGTTGGATTTGTTAATCGCCCACTTTTTAAAACATTGATATTTTATCTGTTGGAGCTTTTGTTATCTGTTTAGAAATAACTGCTTGGGCTACCGGTGGAGGGTAGTTTTGATTGTTGTAGACAATGCATGATGATTAGGCAAACTAAAACTAATCAATTGGATATGTCATAGAATATGACGATTGATAGAATACATTAATGTTATGTATTGATTGATTGTGTATATGACATTTGTATATATATGCATTGTGTGTGTGGGAGGAGATAGGGGATGTACTCCACGGTTTAGGGGAAGATAGGGGATGGACCTCTAAACCGGATGTTGTGTGGAAGGAGATAGGGGATGGACTCCACTGATACAGCTCATATGTTTGTCAGATAATGTGTTGATACAGCTCATATGCTTGTCATTGGAAGTGTTGATACAGCTCATATGCTTGTCACGGGAAGTGTTGATACAGCTCATATGCTTGTCACGGGAAGTGTTGATATAGCTAATATGCATATCTGTTGAAATGTGGATATAGCTTGTATGCCTATCTGTTGAGATATTGATATAACCTGTGTGTTTATCTAAGGTAAAAATAGAAAACGTTTAATATAAGTCTTGGTCTCATATAAGTGGTTGGCCAGGTTCTGAGCCATTGATGGAAATTGTGAAATTGATAAGAAATGGAAATGGATTATGAATTGGTGTATGGAAATTGAACACTTATTAATTGCTAATGTCTTAGCCATTGCTCATACTGTGTTTAGCATATCTCTACTGGGCTGTGGCTCACCCTATATGGGAACATCATTTTCAGGTACAGGTAGCATGCCACCTCCAAGGACTTAGCTTGGGAGGCTAGAGGCGGACACACTTTTGTTGTCTTATTTCTTTTGATGTATTACATGTAAATTCAAGCCAAGGGCTTAATGTGTAAATGAGTTAGTACTCTTTTATTGTAACCAAGTGTTAACTTGGAAAGCTGTAAGCCCTTAGGGCATTTGCTTTTGTCGTTAACATGTAATAGTTTTTGTAGTGGAATTCTGATGAATAGAAGAATGTGGAGTTTTTATATATCAATGCATGTCTATATTGATGGGTTTAATGTTTTTATTTTGAGGGCGTCACACAGCCAGTTTTGAGATAGGCAAACTATCCTCAGCCTCAACAGCCTTGGACTTAGGCTGGGCCTTCTTGATTCTTTTTGGCTTCGGTGGGGGCATTGGTTGGGATGGTACAACATCAGCATTAGTCGGGAGGTCGGCAAGGAGATTTTGGGCAATTGGCTTTGTACGACCCATTTCGGCAGTTTTGACAAGGCGTCGCCGACGTTTTCTTTCTGGTATGGGATCAAGTATGGGGCCGAAGTGGATGGTTGATTGGTTGGGCCAAATGTGGACTCTTGATCTGGTCGGGATGAAGAAGCGGTTATAGTTGTGGCAGTAGGTGGAGAGAGGCTCTTCTTCTTTTTCTTCGGGACGTCGGGCAATGTGGATTTGTATGTCGGAATAAAGTTTAGTAACAGTGGAGCTTTGCGCTTGTGGATTGGAAGATCAATGATTGGTTGGGTCAGATGTGGACTCTTAATCTAGTCGGGATGAAGAAGCGGTTATAGTTGTGGCAGTAGGTTGAGAGAGGCTCTTCTTCTTTTTCTTCGGGACGTCGGGCAATGTGGATTTGTATGTCGGAATAAAGTTTAGTAACAGTGGAGCTTTGCGCTTGTGGATTGGAAGATCAAGAAGCTTCTTTAAATCTTTTCCTGGGAAGTACGATTGGTAAAAGTTTTTTGGTGGCTGATGAAGATCTGCAGGACAAACAAACAGACATTAGAAACAGACAAAATTTTGAAGACTTGGAAAATAAATAACTAAGTATTGATGCTGGGCTCTTACCCTTGCCCTCTTTAACTGTTCGAGGAAGAGGGTAGAGGTGAACATCTTCGTCTGGACCAAATTCCCAATTTCCCGAAGCAATAACAAAGTCATCCCCGGCTCCCTTGTTGGAGTCCGGGAGGTCGGCTACAATTTTGAATTCAGTAGACCTCGGCTTGAGGTAGTAGACATAACCTCTTTCCTTCAGGTTAAGGGGGCACATGGTATAACAATATTGTACATCGGCAAGGGTGATCCTAACATTTTCCTGCCTAGTTAGGGTTATGATACCATTAATCACTCGATAAGAGTTGATGGTAAATTGCATGGGGTTCAACTTATAGAAGTGGAGAACCTCATGAAAAAGGGGATTGAGTGGAAGCCGGAGTCCGCACTCAGTAAAAGCTACTATAGGAAAGGGCATTGAATTATCCGTGGGCATGATAGAGTCATTATCTTCAGCCAGCCTCAGGTGGACATCGGCAGGAATGGAAAATTCTTGCCTAAAAAATTCAAGTTTAGTTGGGGTTTTACCCGGTGTCTCCACATACCCATTATGTCGGCCTAAACAAAGAAGGCTGTGTTTCAAAAGATAGGTGTTTCAGAAGGGTTGCTAGGAACTCGGTTTCAAACCTGGGTAAGGACTGGTAAGGTTTGTTTCAGTTTTTCCTAAAGATTGAAGATTCTACAGACAAATCCCAAACCTAAAACTATAAAGACGAAGATCGAGGGCACAGATCTGGTAAAGATACAAAAAACAGAGAACAAAAGCGAAGTTTCAGAAACAAGAATAGGGATGGGCTATCAAGAACACGAAGAATACAAAAAGGGTTAAGGGCCAAGAACAGTGGTGAAACAGTGCAAAGTGTTCATAGCATGTGAAAAATCATGAAATAAGACGCATTCAGGTGAATGATTCACAAATAATGCCTAAGAAGAACAGTAATAGCAAGAAACTTCAGAAACAATCAAGAATTAGAAAAAGAGGGTGAGGGGGCCAGTGGCTTACCGGATAAAATGAAGCCGGAGCGATATTCGCCGAGATCAGACAACAGTTGTAACAGTGGCAAAAAGCTTCGCGGGAATGGAAGAATAAAGACGGTCGCAAAATTTGGGGCTTAGAGCAATGACAGATTCGAAGAATGCTAGAGCTTTTAGAGAGAGAAAAAACAAGAAATCAGAAATGCAAAAAGTGGATAAAGGAAGAGGGAAAGAAAAGTTTTATCAAAAACTTGAAACGAAAAAGAGGGTAAGGGGGCCAGCTGCTTACCGGATAAAATGAAGCCGGAGCGATATTCGCCGAGATCAGACGACAGTTATAACAGTGGCAAAAAGCTTTGCGGGAATGGAAGAATAAAGACGGTCGCAAAATTTGGGGCTTAGAGCAATGGCAGATTCGAAGAATGCTAGAGCTTTTAGAGAGAGAAAAAACAAGAAATCAGAAATGCAAAAAGTGGATAAATGAAGAGGGAAAGAAAAGTTTTATCAAAAAACTTGAAACGGCGGCAAAAGCAGGGCGTTTATTACGCCTAGAGCAACGCACACGTCAGACGGCGCAGACGAGTGAAAGACAGCTTTCAGGCGCGTCACAGACATGGGCCAATGAAGACAAAACACGTGAAAGGAACAGTTAGATGTGCATGACAGCTCATGCGCGTGGTGGAGTTCATTTGAATTCTTGTTCTCCGAAGAGAACACATCGGCTTGAAAATGAATTATCTCGGCCAAACAGTTTTTTAGCCACTATGCAGAAAAATATATCGATATAGGTTCTATCATCTCAGAATGATGCCGAGATAATAGAACCTAGGGGGCAGTTGTGGGGATATATTTTTTGGATACCAGTACGTGGCATGGCGACGCCGACGTGTCAGCCGAAGTGCCACGTGTCGTGGTAGTTACGTCGAGGTGATCTCGAAGTTACCGAGGTTATCTCCGAAGATATCAGAATCCGAGATAAGCAGATAAGGGACAAGAGTCCTAGGACAACGAGGAGACTTAGCCAAAATAAGGATAAAGCTCTTAGGGAGTTTATCTTTATCTCTTGAAGAATCCAAAGTCAGTTTTGAATTGGAGTCCATAGAAGACAGGCTTCTAGTGGGACTAGGATTGAGTAAACTATAAAAGAGAGGCACCCCCATGGGTCTGAGGTACGCAGTTTTATACTCAAGCTTGTGAGTTTAGCACTTGATTTATCTTTGAGAGATATACTGACTTGACCGTCGGAGTGCCCCCGGGTGGAAGAGCCACCGCCGGAGCCTTTTTCTTTCTGTTACAGGTTACTAAAGCCATCTATTCAGCCGGTGCTCTCCAGCTGATTACTAGGCGAGCAGTGTGGTAAGAAAATTACCCACACAGGGATTATTCAAATATTTCAAAAAGATATAGAATTCTTCAAATATTTCAAAAAAGTATAAAAACTCCTTAATATGTTTTGACCAAATGTATTTCAAAATGTAACACTCTAATGTAACAATCAAACGTAACACTATAATGTGATAAAAAAAAATAAATAAAATCTTAGTGTACTTTTACCAAGGATATCACTCCAAAAAAAGATGAGGAATTCTTTAAACTATTTCAAAAAGAATACAAAAATTTCTTAGCAGGTTTTGAAAAATAATATAATTTCAAACTGTAAATGTTACATTTAAAATAAGTATATTAACGAGTTTTTTAATATATATATATATATATATATTTGGTATTACTTTGGTATTACGTTGGAGTGTGTTATATTGAAGTATTACGTTTAAAATTACATTGATTAGAGTGTTACGTTTGGAAAAAGTGTACTAAGAAGTTTTATAGTGTCACATTGGACTGCTACATTATTACAGTGTTACGTTTTTATTCATAATGTGAGATTTGTTCTAAGAGGAGGAAAAATCCAAAACATCTATAGTGCGTATTACCCAAATATGTAATTTCATATTTGAAAAAATTCACTTTCATTCTTCAAAAATTAAACTTGAACGTGTAAATGACTACCCTTTTATGTAATTTAAATTTTAATGGGACCTTTGAGTTCATAAGAAAAAAAGAAGGACTAAACAATTTACAAAATCATATTTTGAAATTTATTAGTTCTTCATCCTTAACTAAAAAGTTAAAATACTAGCTAAAAATAAGCCTATAAAAAATTAATACTAAAATATTTTGTTTATATATATATATATTTTGGTTACTTTTCAAATTGCTTTTTAGAATGGCCAAAGTGAGTATTTTTAGGAAAAAAATAAATTTTTTTGAATAATCAAATCAAATCAAACCCTAAGTCCTGAGTTAAAAAAAATTCAATAAAATGAGTATTTTAGCTAGTTGATAGTTGTGAGAAAAAGTCACTGAGTTTTGTGTTTATTTTCAATGTCAAGTGAGTAAATTGTACATGTACTAAACTATATATGCACACTTTAACTTTCACTACTTATTTATAATTGGATTGTTGGGTGTAATGTTTCTGGATGTTTATAACTTATTTATTTATTTTTTAATTATGTGAGCCGGTGTCAGACTATTTAATATAATTTTTATTTTTAACTTATTTGGAAAAATTATTAAAAAGTCAGGAGAAGTGTGTTTTTGATTTTTACTATCTAGTTATCAACTTTTAACTTATAATAATAAATTACACCAAACAAATCCAATCACCAATCAAACTTCTGTTCATTTCTTTTAAGATTTTTTTATTTTTCTTCATAAAACAAAATTTTTCTAAAACACAAATGACCAATCAAATTCTATTCATTTCTTTCAATGAGATTTGAATGTGTTCACTTTATTTTGCTTTTCTAAAGTATTTTTTTATTAAGAAAAGACGAATCAAATTCTATTAATTTTATTCAATAAAATTTAAATGTTTCAACTTTATTATGCTTTTTATAAAGTATAAGTTGTCTTAAAAAATGACGAATTAAACTTTTTTCACTTTTTCCAATATGATTTGAATCTTTCCACTTTACTTTGCTTTAATATAGTAAAATTTTCAATCATTTCAATAAAATTTGAATGCTTTCTCTTTTTTTTTTTGTGTTCTTTTTCCAATAGATAGAAAAAATATTTATATCATTAAATAGATTACTAGTCCACAATAATTGAGAAATCTATAAACCTAACATAATCGACATACCAAACCTACTAAACCCAAATAAACAATCACCACAACTCCACAATAAGAAAAAATAAACAAATCACCTTCAAAGAGTATCTAAGTTCTCTCACACCCGAAACTACTTTGCTTTCTATAAAGTAAAAATTATCAATCAATTAGAGTCCCTTCCTTTTTGCTTTTGCATTTGCTTTCTGCGGATGGCTCTATTATTAAACTTCCACAATGACGTGGGTGACCCAACTTTGCTTTCCGTGGGTTATTAGAGATGTCGTTTGGAAATTTTACAATTTATTGAGTTTAGTTTATAAAAAATATATTATAAATTTTATTTTGAAAACAGGGGAAATGCCATAAGAGGTGATTGGTAGGGATAAACTCCCCCCTATACTTTCATCTCACCATATTCTCTCATACCCCTCTTAATTTAATCCACATCTTATATCGATAATCTGAGCTATCTATTTCATAAGTCTCACTATAAAAAGAAAAAAATTAATTTCATCGAACAACTATAAAGACAAAAAACAAAAATCATATTTTATCTTATAAAATGAAGGGCAAATATGATAATAAATTTAAACTATATATTTTATAAAATAAAATGCGATTTGAACTTGTGTTTATAGTTGTCCAATAAAATTGATTTCCCATATGAATGACATTACTACAAGAGTATAAAAATTCCTTAGTAAGTTTTGGATAAATGTATTTCAAATTCTAACACTCCAATAAGTAAACCTCTAATGTAATACAAAATAAATAAATAAATAAATAATAAAAAAATAGTGTATTTTTACCAAACGTAGCACTCCAAAAAAAGATGTGGGATTTTTTAAACAATTCCAAAAGGAGTACAAAAATGTCTTAGTAAGTTTTTTTAAAAAATATATAATTTCAAACTGTGAGTATTACGTTTAGAAAAAGTACACTAAAAAGTTTTTTAGTGTTTTTTTTTTGTGTGTATTACATTGGAGTGTGTTATATTGGAGTGTTCCGTTTGAAATTACATTAATTAGAATGTTACGTTTGAGAAAATTCATTAAGGAGTTTTATAGTGTTACATTGGAGTGATACGTTTTTATTCGTAATGTGGGATTTGTTCTAGAATTAGAAAAAATCCAAAACATCTATAGTGTAGATTATCCAAATATATGTAATTTAACATTTGGAGAAACTCACTTTTATCCCTCAAAAATTAAACTCAAACGTGTAAGTGACTACCCTTTGTGTAATTTTCATTGTAATGGGACCTTTGAGTTCATAAAAAAAAAAAGAAAGATTAAATAATTTACAAAATCATATTTTAAAATTTATTAGTGCTTCATCCTTAACTAAAAAGTTAAAATACTAGCTAAAAATAAGCCTATAAAAAATTAATACTAAAATATTTTGTTTGACATATTCTAGTTTTTTTTGTTACTTTTCAAATTACTATTAAGAATGCCCAAAGTGAGTATTTTTAGCAAAAAAAAAAAAAAAACTTTTGAATAATCAAATCAAATCAAACCTTAAGTCTTGGGTTAAAAAAATTCAGTAAAATGAGTATTTTAGCTAGTAGATAATTGTGAGAAAAAATCACTAAGTTTTGTGTTTATTTTCAAATGTGAAGTGAGTAAATTGTACATGGACTAAACTATACATGCACACTTTTGACTTTCACTACTTATTTATAATTGGATTGTTGGGTGTAATCTTTCTCGAATGTTTATAACATTTTTTTTTCTTCCGAAACAATGTTAGACTATTTGATATAATTTTTTACTTATAATTTATTAGAAAATATATTAAAAAGTCAAGAGAAGAGTGTTTTTTATTTCTACTAACTTATTATCTATATTAATAAATTAAATCAAACAAATCCAATCACATTTCTTTTAAGATTTGAATGCTTCCACTTTATTTTGCTTTTATAAAACAAATTTTTTCTTAAAAAAAATGGCCAATCAAATTCTATTCATTTCTTTCAATAAGATTTGAATGTTTTCACTTTATTTTGCTTTTATAAAGTTTTTTTTTTTTTTTTCAAAGAAAGGACGAATCACATTCTATTAATTTCATTCAATAAAATTTGAATGTTTCAACTTTATTGTGCTTTTTATAAAGTAAAAGTTGTCTTAAAAAAGAACAATGATTGAGACCTTACCTTAATAAAATCTCTACAAGACTTTTACAAATCTGAACTACTCATGATGTGAACCTCACACATGCATAAATGAGTCTTACACATACATAAAGGACCAGGATCACTTTGAGTGTACGAGGTCATCTCCAAAGTAGATCCCAAACATCTCCCCTTAAAAAATGACCAATTAAACTTTATTCACTTTTTCCAATACGATTTGAATCTTTCCACTCTACTTTGCTTTAATAAAATAAAATTTTCAATCATTTCAATAAAATTTGAATGTTTTCCTTTTTTCTTTTTCTTTTTTCAATCGATAAAGAAATATTTATAAATATAAAAAATATTTATATCATTAAATCAATTACTAACCCAAAATAATGGAAAAATCTATAAACTTAACATAATCGATATACCAAGCCCATCAAATTCAAATAAATCATCATCACAACTCCATAATAAGAAGAAATAAACAAGTTACTTTCAAAAAGTGTCTAACTCCTCTCACATCCCAAGCCACTTTGCTTTTTATAAAGTAAGCATTATCAACTTTTTACTTTTGCTTTTGCTTTTGCTTTCTGCGCATGGCTCTATTATTAAACTTCCACAATGGCGTGGGTGACCCCACTTTACTTTCCGTGCGTCATTAGAAATGTCGTTTGGAAATTTTACAATTTATTGAGTTGAGCTTATATTACAAATTTTATTTTGAAAATAATTGAAATGAGTGGCCATAAGAGGTGATTGGTAGGTATAAATTCCCCTCTATACTTTCATCTCATCATACTCTTTCATACCCCTCTGTTGGCTACATATTTTGTATAAGTCAATCACAGCGTAACATGTGACAAGATGAGGACAATATGGGGATTTAATTCAAGTCTTCAATCGAAATCAGACACGTGCCAGTTAGCATTGATAATCATGGATCTACGTAACACTGGATTAGTGGAGAGATATAAGATGATGTGGCCTAACAGTTACTCATATATATATTTAAATTCAAAAATCAAGAGGGAAGCCTAATGTAGACACCCCATTTTTGACTGTGTTCAAGATTTGGATGTCATCGTTTGTGTACTCAATAATTGTGCTTGTTTGTGTTCGTTTTGAGCGCTCGAAATCCTCAACGGAACGCCTTGTCTTTGAAGCTCTAAACCTTATATGTTTTGTGCATGTTTTTGAACGAAGAGCTTGTTGCCACTAGCCTGGAAGAGAGGGTGACCTATCAGCTAGCCCTAGAATCCGTCGGCCATGGCTTGTGCTTGTTGGTTGCCAGTGGTGGCCGACGGCCATTGGTCTCTTTTTCCATATATTTGTTGACAGCTCTGCCAACTGTTGCTCACTGAGCTGCATCTTTATACATGTTGTTATGTTTTTATTCTTGACAATCCCGTTTGACAAAACTCCTTTCAGCTGTACTTGTTTTCGCACTTCTATTTTAGTGAGGCTATGAGTCTGTTAGATGCGAATCTAACCCGAATCGTGCCTTGTAGAGAAGTTTGTGGTGCTTAATTCTTTCAAGATTGCCACTTTGTTGACTATGTGACGGGGATCGAGCTGCCCGGTCAGCTCGCGGGAGTCCAGGGGGTAGCGCCACGGTGGGGTTGAGAGGCAGCGCCCTCGAAGCAAAATGCAAAAGTGCATTCAAAGTTGCTTGTCTGCTCGAGCGGAGATTGGTGAGTTCCAGAAGTATGTGTGTCTACAAAAATATTGTGATCCATGTTTTCACGCTCGAGTGTCGAAATCCCCGCTCGAGCGTACATCCTGGTTTGGAACACGTCATATAGTGTTGCCGCTCGAGCGTCCATTCCCACGCTCGAGCGGACCTCGCGATTTTAGATTCTATAAATTCGCATGTTGCTCCAAATCTAGGGGAACGCCTCCAGATCTTCCTCTTGGGATCTAGGGTTTATATCTGGGGATATTTTACTAGTTTTCTTTGATGTTTCATTGAGTATTCAACTCATGATTTAAGGAGGATACATCAAAGGATTGTTTTTTCATTCTATACAAAAGGGGGAGTTGTTTTTTGGTGGATTCTAAAGAATTCGAGCCAGAAGCTTTGGTGGATTCTGGAGTGGCTCATCGTCAAGACAATTCTGAGGTGAAGACGAGGCTGGAAGAGGTACATAGGGGTTGGTTCAATTCGCGCGTAGATTCGCTAGGTAATTGAGAGTATACCTGTGTAATTCCTTTATATCTTTTTAGTGGATTATTTTGTGGCTGTTGCCCGTAGTTTTTTTTTATCACAATTGGAGGTGTTCCAATTATGGTTTTTCCACGTTAAAATTGTTGTATCGATTTGTCTTGATTGTGATTGTTTTATTACTTAAAATTGATACATAATCACAAATCAATATCTAGCGGATTTCTAGATTTTTCACGTGTGTATGGTGAGATGTATCTAAGCTTAAGACTTGTTTTTCTATAAATAAGGGGGTCTCTCCCCCATTTTGGAGGGTTAGAAGATTTTGGACCAAAAATATCTCTCTCTCTCTAGCTTTCTCTCTATCACTTGATATTTTGTGCTCGATTGCCTAGTTCCTCCACACTTTTGCACACCAACCCTTAACCAAACTTGACCACCATTGAGATGAGGTCCCTTGGAGTCTTGTTTGAGCTTTGGAAGGAGGTTTGAGCTTGGATTTGTGCCTAAATTATGCTTTGCTTTAAAGGTAGAGCACTTACCTTATTTAAGCTTATTGTGCATGCTTATTTTCCTATCTTTTTTGACTGTTTTTGGCGTAGTTTTCAACTGTAAAAACCTTTGTTTTTATGACCTAAAAATGGTGGTTTCAGGCTATTTTGTGTTAAGGGATAGTCCACCCTTCTTGTCTCTTTGTTTGCTAAGTTTTTGTGCTATTATTCACCACTTTCAGACCAACTTTTTTGGGCCTTTTAACCACTAAATCTCAGATTTTTTTTCAGTGGTAAAAATCAACTTTTGAAGTTCAAAATTGGAGGGGTTAGCGTCCTCTCCTTATGTCTTGTTTACATGTCTAGCTAGCTTCACATGTTAGCATGTTTTTCTAGCTTAACCTAGCTCTAGTCTAGCATGTTTTTGCTTCTATTTTGACCTGTTTTAGCTCTGTTTTGGGCTGGTTAAGTCATTTGAGTCTTGTGTGGCATGGTTGTAGTGTAATTTCCTTCACTAGCTTGATGTTTTAAGGCTTTAACCTTTATTGGTGTGAGTTGGTAGCATGTTTTGGTGTTGTTTTTCACTTTATTCAGCACTTAAAATCTCAGCAACCTCCCTCTTTGCTTCACTCATTTATTTGTTTTGAGGGTTGTTTAAGCTTGAGGTTGAGGCTCATGCTTAATGGTTTAATCCTCTTTTGAGGGTTCATTACCAATAGCATGAAGCTTCCCTTATGCCTTGAACTACCCCTTGGTTGACACTTCTTTCGTATTAGAGGACACTCACTTTTGGACGTAATCGATTAAAGAATGAATCGATAATGTAAAATGAGTAAACAAAATGAACAAGTAAAAGAGGCAAGATAAGCATCTTTCGTGTTACATTGCATGCGTTTGAATCGGACGTTAATTCGAACGCAAGGAAAATGGGACATTTCATACTCAAAAGTGATGAAATGTGCCACTTTCCTTGGTCATCGTTGCCCTTGATCATGCATGATAGGGTGGTGGTTATTTTGGTCTTGTTTGTGCATTTATTAAAATTGTAGAAGCTTGGTTCCTTAGCCATCATGCATGGAAATTGCTTGGTTGATAGTTTGAGGGCCAAGAGTTACACTCCTTTGAACTTGTGTGATGATAAGGAGGGTAATAGTACAAATAACCCTTGAAAATACACTGCTTTGCGTTTGTTTGCTCTCTACTGCAGCAAAAGGAAGTTCAGGGCAGGGGTGGCCGACCGGCGACCAACAGTAGCCGACCGGCCACTAGTGAAGAAAATTGCTCACCGTGATGGAAAAGGGGAGCAAAGGTGTTCTGGAAGTTGGTAGCTTCTTTGGTGTTCAAGTGTGCAAACAGAGTCTTACAGTAGTGAGGCAGTGGCATTTTCGGTGAAAACCAACAGAGCATGCATATGTCCCTTCCTCCCCTCCCCCCGAGGCCGTTTAGTTGCTTTGCTTAGCTGATTAGGGGTAGCTAATTGATGCAAGTGTTGTCACTATTTAATTAGCTTAGATAGTTAATTATTTAATTGCTTTAATTAGCTTAGAATAGTTAGTTAATTCATTTCAAGTGTTGTATTAGTTAGCTTAATTAGCATAGCTAGTTGCTTAGCTTATTCATTCGGACCCTCCTTAGCGAGGGCGTAATGTTGTAATAGGTGTGAGTGCGCGTGTGTATGTCTTCTAACCTCACTTCTTTCTCCCTTTTATTTAATCGCCTTTGATGGTTAGATTAGGGACATTTTTGGTTAGCATATCGTATGCTTGCATCCATTCATTTGTCTTGCATGCATCGAGGCTTGGCGCATCATTCAAACTGCATTGCAATTTCAATCCACTTCTTTGAATATGTGTTTAACTGCATGTTGTTCAAATTGATTCATATGTCATATTAGTAGCCGAGCCTAGTAATTGCATATTGCATGTGTTGCATAAGGCATCTTGTATAGTTAGGATCATGCATTTTTCTGGGTAGTTTTTGTTTTGGCTCGGAGTACTCAGTAAGCTTTTATGCTTTAGCATACTTGCATGAGTGTGATTTCCATATTGCCATGAGGCTATGTGCTTAAATGCTAAACTGCATGAATGCCTATGGGACCCTCCTTAGTGAGGGCGTAATGTTGTAATAGGTGTGAGTGCGTGTGTGTATGTCTTCTAACCTCACTTCTTTCTCCCTTTTATTTAATCGCCTTTGATGGTTAGATTAGGGACATTTTTGGTTAGCATATCGCATGCTTGCATCCATTCATTTGTCTTGCATGCATCAAGGCTTGGCGCATCATTCAAACTGCATTGCAATTTCAATCCACTTCTTTGAATACGTGTTTAACTGCATGTTGTTCAAATTGATTCATATGTCATATTAGTAGCCGAGCCTAGTAATTGCATATTGCATGTGTTGCATAAGGCATCTTGTATAGTTAGGATCATGCATTTTTCTGGGTAGTTTTTGTTTTGGCTCGGAGTACTCAGTAAGCTTTTATGCTTTAGCATACTTGTATGAGTGTGATTTCCATATTGCCATGAGGCTATGTGCTTAAATGCTAAACTGCATGAATGCTTATGGATGAAGGCTTGGTTGTTTGAATTGGAACAATTCAACGAATGTGTGTTTTAAGCCCACTTTGTTGTGGCAAATCATATTTTAAGCCCACTATCTTCGGTGGCAAATCCACATTTCTAAGCCCACTTGAGGGTGGTAATTTCAAACCATTTTCATAAGCAAACATGTCTTGATATGTTCCAATTATTGCGATGTGGTCTATACTTGCTTGTGTGCATCACATATAATGTTAGCTAATAACTAGAGTAAGAACACATAATGTTTATAAAAATGCATATCATCATTAGTAGAGGCCGATCTTTGATCGGGCGAGCGGGGGTGCTCATTTCAGGACCTTCCCCTCTCGTATCCAAGTTCCCAAGCCGAGACAACTTTGGTGATGATGAACACATGGCCTTTGGCACGAGTTAGGATTTCCTAAATTTCCCCACAAATAAAATATTTAGGTGGCGACTTTGCATCTGGCAAAGCAATCCAATTTTGGCATTATTTGATTAAAAATTGATTTTCCAAAAAGGTTTGCCGAATTTGGACTCTTTAGTGATTATCAATTTCAAATTGCACTTTGTAAGACTAGATTCAAAACCGCAGGAGTCCGAACTGTGAGGCCTTTTTTTCAACCCCTTTTCGAAAGGTGGGATGCAAAAAAATGCGAGTTCACAATTTCTGGCGACTCTACTAGGGATTTAGAGAACTTGACTCAAACTCATGATATGTTGTTTTATCTACACTTATATGTTTCTTTGCATTTGCATTTGCATTTGCATCTGTGCGCTTAAGTTGCAGTGTTTGCCATCTTCTATTCCTGAACAGTTTGCCTGAGGCTTGCATGGAAAAGCTTGCCAAAAGGCTGACCGGTTATGGGCTCTGCCACGATGGGAACACAATCCTTGGATCTGGACTACCGCTGTACCATTTGATCCTCCTTTCACTTCTCGGTGTTAGGTGTGAGATGAGGTATCCTTTTGACCAATCGACCTAGTTGTATATCGGAAGCCATAAAGATTGTTCCAAACTAGGACATATTGCTCACCCGAATACAGGATTGTATGAAACCGCTTGTTTGTATAGTGAACCCCTAGCTCCTAACGAAATTAGGACAAGGTAACCCTACCCCATCATAGGGGTGTTTTGGCTCTCACTTGCTTGATACGTGCTTTAGAGTGAAACTCTACAGGAATGTATGTATCAGTTGCAAGTCTGGGTATCAGTTTTGGGGCAGAAATTTGGGACAAAAATTAGTGTTTGAGTACGGTTATCCAACTTATGATTCCAACTACGTGTTATTTCTGTCTAAGCCGAGATGCTATGCGGTTTCTGATTTTTGTTTCTTTTTGCTTTATTTTCTTTTTGCAAAGTAGTCTTTCAGTATTGCTTCAGACGATTCTGTTACCTCCCAAGCACTTTGGACCCGAGTTAGAAGGATTTGTAGATCTGGGGATCTAGTTAGGGGACAACTAGTGTTTGTGTCACTCCCGCCGGTTACTAGACGGATGAGGATTCAACAGAACTTGCCAATTCAGTAGTCATTGTTTACCTTGTCTGCGCCTGGTCAGGCCCAATCATCTACCTCCACTCCAGACAGAGAGTACTTATCAGTTCCAGTAGTTCAAAGTCCTTCAGCTAACATGGAAGACATGCTTCGTCAACTCTAGTACACTATTGAGAACATGCAGCTAGATGCTGCCCGACAAGATGAGACCACAGCTCGCCAAGCCAAGGTTGTAGCTCGCCAAGCAGAGGTAATAGAAAGGCTTCAACAACAACAGCCACAACCTACAGTAGCCTCAGCATCTCATGCACCTCTAGTGGAAACCCCAGCACCCGGGGTCACAATCAATGTCCAAGAAAATGCTGGCATCCCAGTGGATCCGATTCTACCCCAAACCTCCAAGGCACTGGTTTACCCGATAGAGGCGTCGTTTGAATTTGAGGTCGACCCAATTGCACTGAAAGTGAGCAAGCTGGAGAAGCACTTTAAACGGGCACAGGGTGTGAACTCGATCCCTGATATAGATGATGACTATACTGAATCGGTGGTGACGTTGCTAGACAGATTCAAAATGCCACATATAGACCGGTTTGATAGTTTCGGGGATCCTATGGTCCATCTACGGCTATTCTCTGACATCCTACAACCCATGGGTCTCACTAGACTACAGAAGCTGTCGCTCTTTGGCTATACCCTATCGGGTATAGCAGCCATCTGGTATGCCAAACTTGAAGACTCTGTGAAGAGAAATTGGGAGGAAATGGCCGAGGCCTTCATAGCACAGTACTCCTACAATACTCAAATCGAGGTTACTACTCGTGATCTCGAAGCAACTCGCCAGGAATTAAAGGAGGGCTTCTCCGATTTTGTGACTCGGTGGAGGGCTAAGGCCTCCAAGATGACCATCCGACTGGCTAAAAACGACCAGATCAGAATGGTGGTTCATAACCTGCAACCAAGACTGTTACAAATGATGATAGTCTTACCTCTGTCTACTTTTGCTGACCTCCACGAAATAGGGGTGCAGATAGAGGATGCAATGAAGTAGGGTTTGATAGACCACGAGAAAGAGCAGCCTAAAAGGCCTTTCACATGCAGTTCCAATGTGACTACGAGTGATAGTGCAGCTGCAAGGCCTTCCGATGTGGGTATGGTCACCACCACACCAAAAACTGCCAACCCCTTTGCCGGTACATCCGATACAACCTCACAAACCTCGAAGCACCAACCTCGAGGCCAAAGGGTCTTCGCCCCACTATACATGTCATTATCCAAAGCCTTAGGGGTCTTGATAAAAAAGGGGCACCTTAAGCCACTAGAGCCTTGCCTCCTACTCGATCCTCTTCCACCGAAACACAACCCAACCAAATATTGCACTTTTTATCAACAACATGGTCATGACACTGACCTATGCTTCAGATTGCGTCATGAGATTCAAGATCTCATTGACAATAAGGTGATAACGTCTCCTCAAAAGCCTAATGTCACTACAAATCCCTTTCCACCACTAACCAAGGCCCTCCACCCTGGCAAATAAACCTCATCCATACACTGGCCGTCCCTTACGACCCCAGTATATACATTACCCCTGTCCACCTACCTAAGCCAGTGTTATTCATCCCGGAGAGCACAAATCTCTGCATGATGAACGCGTCCACATTCTAACCTGAACCTATGGTGGTGACTATGGTGGATAAAGGCAGGCTAGCCTTGGTAGAGAATGTGAGTGCTAGTTCAGTGCCTGAAGGCTCCGTGGACTTATCTGAGGAGGAATACAACCCCTACCGCAACGTTGTGCCAACCAATCAGGGCAGACTAGATGTAGAGTTGCCTATAAGAATGGAGGTCAGTGTAGTCTGAGAGGATGGCCCGAGCCAAGGCCTAGATGATCTAGCAGAATTGGGAGAAGACCTGGATAATCTGCAATTCTACGATGAACAAGATTTGGGGAATGAACAAATTGACTGGTTTGATCTAAACAGGTTGACAGACAATTCGGGGTAGCTCAGTGATGAACCTGACATAGATGAGAAACTTGAAACGAAGTTGGAAAAGCAAGAAGCGAGAACCGCTGCAAAGGCTGGAATAGCCGATAAAAAGGGTAGGCTGCCGGAAGACGCTAGTTTGAAACAAGTGGCTCAGGAATTGGGCATTGTTAGTATAGCTGATACAGAGCAAGAAGTCGCATTGAAGTAGTTTGAATAGGAAAGGGACGAGAATGATTAGAAGGTTGGAAAATCCCAAGGCCCTACAAGGAATGATTGTGATGTTGATGCGAGAGTAATTAGGACGGAACCAGATAATTGCCTATCGGTTACCAGAGGAATATGGTGTGAAGATGATGACCTGCATCTTGCCCAAACTGATGAGGATTGGGGTCAGGAACTACCGGATGACACTTGGTACTCTGAGGAGGTGGATCATATGACTAGAAGCGGACAGTACTTCAAGTCCCCACACCTGGACCAACCCGAAGCATCTGGAAAGGACAAGGAAGTTGAAAAACAGAGGGAAAAATTGTTGGAGGAAGAGGTTGTGCTGAAATAGTTGAAGAAGATTCAAGTAGTCATATCTATTTGGGGATTGCTTATGGCTTCAGCGTGCACTGACAAGCTGTCCTGTCAACAATGGATAAGGCCAAGTTGTCTATCGACACAACCTCAGAACAGTTAGTGGGATTTCTCTTCTCGGGAGGTGCTTCGCTGACTTTGACCTTCTCGAATAAGGAATTGTTGTCTTAGGGCTCTGTGCATAACAAACCATTGTACATCTCAATTGAGTGTAGAGAGAAGTGGGTGCCGGTTGTGTTGGTTGACACTAGGTCTGCGATTAATGTTTGTCCGTCGCGCATGGCCTATGCTATTGGCTTGAAGCCAGCGGACTTTGTACCTATGACCCAGGTGATCTGGGCATACGACAACACGAGCAGAAAAGTGATGGGAACAGTGCAAGTCAGAGTGCAAGTGGGCCCGGTACAACAGGATATTGAGTTTCATGTCCTGGATGTTCCGACCACTTTCAACTTAATCCTTGGACAGCCGTGGCTGCATCAAGTGAAAGCTGTTTCTTCCACTCTTTATCAGATACTGAAGTACCCCCATGGGAAGGGGGTGGCCATTGTGTTTGGAAATTCATCTATACATCCTCCGCCCGAGGTCACTACACCAGTATTAGAGATTGTACACAGCGATGAGGACGTTTTCTTGTCTGGGTTTACCTTGGTTGAGGCCCGGGTAGTGCAAGATATCTTGGCTATTGATGAGGGGTTGTACGTCAGTGCTCAATCAGTCTACCTCATGAACAAGCTACAACATATACCTAGGATGGGATCAGGAAAGAGCGGCCAGAAGTGCGTTACTGCACTGGCTGAAGTGCCACATAACCCTCATACCTTTGGCCTCGACTATACACTTACCAAAGAGGACTGGGTGAGAAAAGGGAAGGAAATGGCATGAAGAGCCAAAGCAAAGCAAATCAAAGCAAAGTGGGAAGCACTATGAACTTGTGCAAAAACCAATTCAGGGAACTCTGAACGGCTGCTTTCTCCGGGAAATGGAGGACTTCCCATTTTGCTGCTTTCCTAAGCCATGGTTGAACTTTGAGAAGCGGCGTCTGCCTAGTGTAACAAGCCCGCGGGGGACCTCGCTACAGCTCGGACTCGATTTGTAGTCACGGTTCTAAGTCTGAACCAAAGAGTCCAAATCCGGCAAATCGTTTTGAGAAAAAAGATTTTTTGAAAGAAAAGAAGTGCCAAACATGGACTGCTTTTGCCAGATACAGAGTCGCCACCTAAATATTTTATTTTTGGGAAATTTAGGAAACCCTGACTCGTTGCCAAAGGCACGTGTCCGTCATCACCAAAGTTGCCTCGCTTGGGAACTTGGGGTACGATTGGGAGGTCACTTCGTGAGACCCCGCCTCACCCGATCAAAGATCGGCCTCATACTTAACCATGATATCTATTTTTGAGAATATTGTGAGTTCTTATTCCGCGTTATTAGCCTAGGTTACTATGTTGATGCGCACAGCATACAAGTATAGACGGGTCGCCTGAATTGGAACAAAACATTTCATGTTCGCTTTTTGAAAGTTTGCTACCCGAGGTAGGCTTGAACATTTGATGATTTATTCCATTTAAGTATCCAACCTTCACCACAGGCATGTAGGCAGTTATATCATATAAGCAATTGCCTCATGATAAGCATTGTCATTCATGGCAGTCACTCACACGCATGCAAGGATGCTAAGCATGAATCTTACCGAGTACTCCAAGCAAAACAGAAACTCATTAGAAATATGCATGAATCCTGTATACAGAAATGCCTATGCAAACATGCAAATGCAACTATAGCAGGCTCGCTATTCTAGAATGGCATATGGAATGCTACAGCTAACATGTATCTATATGGAATTGAAAGTACAATGCAAGTTAGTATGATGCGCCGAGCCCGGTGCATGCAATACAGATGAATGATGCAAATGTGTCATACTGTATGCTAATTTAAACATGCCCTAATCTAACCATCATAAAGCAGGTAATAAAAGGGAGAAAGACGTGGGGTTGGAGGACATACAACACAACTCACGCACATTATTACAGTTGTGCCCTCGCGCAGAGGGTCCGATAAATATACCGTCCAAATAAAGAATATTACAGTCCAAATATTACAGTCCGATAATATTACAATTTCCCTAATTAATTAATGAATTAACTACGAAAGTTGTAAAACTGGCATGCAAGCCAGGGATCTGCCTTGTTCTGATGGATGATGCATGTCCAGGTTGTCTTTGCGCGGAAATCCACCGGGATGCCCAATTAGCATCTGTTTAGCAGTTATTCTTGAAAAGCGTGCAAGCTCCAAAAAGTTTGTATTCTTATTTGCTGGCAACAGAGGACAGGAAAGGGCATAGCAATGTATATTTCACAAATATATGCATGCCTCGATCCTCGTGCCACCAATCATGGATACCGAGGCATGATGGCCGAGGAGTCGAATGCACAACTCAATATAGAATGAATGCACGTATAACACAATAAAACCTAACTCCATCATGGAATATCGGAGTGTCGGTGACTGGGGAATTGAGACGCATTCCGTCACTCGGAGTACGATGTACCTCGTTTTCCATGCCCGGGCTAACCTTACCCCGAACACGATGCTAATATGCGTACATGATGAATGCAACTAGATATAATCAGTATGCACAATGCTATGAAATGAGATGCCTCGAAATGCGTGCACACGCGGCACGCAAAACTGAGAAAATGATATACGCATGCAAATGACATGACATATGATATGGACTTACACTAACATGAGAGAGCGCTTAGCCACCTCACATAGGATGCGCGACGGATGAAAATGAGCGCCTCGGAAGTGCGTCGCACACGGGCACGCAAATCGAGCAATGAATACGCAATGCAAATGACATGAGAACAGTGATTATGGGCTTATACCAACATGAGAGAGCTCAGACCACACTCACATAGGATTGCCAGTGGATAAAATGAAGCGCCTCGGAAGTGCCGTACACACGGGCACGCAAATCGATTGGCAATGGCATACGCAATGCAAATGACATGAGAACATGTATGGCTATACCAACATGAGAGAGTCCTCAGCCACACTCACAATAGGATGCCGATGATGAAAATGAAAGTTGGCCTCGAAATGCGTGCACAGCGGCACGCAAACCGATAGCAATGGGGCATATCGACTTATGCAATATGGGAAAAAAATGGGCAGTATAGAATCCGACAACATGGACTTATGACTAACATGAGAAAGCCTCAGCCACACTCACATAAATGAGGCCAATGGATTGAAAATTGAAGTGCCTGAAATGCGTTGCACACGGGCGACGCAATCGAGGGCAATGCATACACAATGCAATATGGCAAAAATGGCATATAGTAATGTGAACATGGACTTATACTTAACATGAGAGAGCCTCAGCCACACTCACATACGAGGGCCTATGGATGAAATAATTGAAGTGCCTCGAAATGCGTTGCAACCACGTGCACGCAAACCATGGGCAATGGCTATACGCAAGCAATACTGGCAAAAAATGGCATTATAGAATGCAACAGGACTTATCATAATCATGAGAGAGCCTCAGCCGCACGTCACATAAGAGAGCCAATGGAAATTTTGAAAATGAAGTGCCTCGAAATGCTGTGCAACACGGGCACGCAACACCGAAGGCAATGACATACGCAATGGCAATATGGCAAAAAATGATATGCAAACATGCTAATGGATTTTCGGCACTGAAATGCTGGGGGAAAAACAGCCAACCGAGAACGAGGCGAAAGTACAACCGCATGCCCGAATAGGTCCCGAAACATGAATATTTGGCACCCGAAATGGCCTGGGTAGCGTATATCTCAACGGCACGATAGTTGGCACATACAGATGAATAGACAGAAGCAAGGCGAGCCCCATAAATATGCACTTTCCCAGTTTTATATCATGGCCAAACAGCAAAGCCAAAGACAGGGCAAAACTACATGCAAGAAAGCGCCTAAACATGTGAGATGTAAAGCAATCTCACATCTCTGTCCTTCATACGAGTTAGGCGACTTCAAGCAAGGAAGAAGGCCGGCCAAAATATGATTGTTTCCAGAACTGTATAAAACTCCAAAAACAAACACAGTATGGCTGCGACTCCCATGCAAGGAAAATGGCCAAAAGGTGTGCCAAGAGAGGCAAGTGGTGGTATATGCAAAGCCCAAAACTGAAAGATCCCTTCTAGCAACATTAGTAAGTGGGACCAGAAAATAAGCATATTACAGAACTATAAAACTCCAAAAAACAGATAAAAACGATGCTAGAAATGCAATGCAAAAATAAGGCTCAAAAGACGGCGTATAACATGAGAGTCATGCAAAACCTATTCGCACAAAACTGGCCATAAGTGACGCCTTAATGAAACATGAAGATATGGGCCAAAATAAGCTATTTTCATAACCTGTAAATGGCCAAAAACAAAAGCTATGATAGGCCTAACAAGAGACGATGCATTGCAATGGGGGACCAAAGAGAGATAATTAACATGAAGTGACATACTGGAGTGCGCGAAACGCATGAAGAAGCGCTGGCCTGGAAAATGAAACATAGAATAATGGGACCAAAATAAGACTATTTCAGAACGCTGAAAATGGGCCAAAAAACCAAAGCACAATGATGGCGTGCCAAAGCATGCAAAATCGGTGTACCAAAAAGGGCAGTATAAAGGCAAGTTACAACATGGAGGTGCGCAAAACAAGTGTTGACCCTTCTTCAATGTTTTAATAGGCTCAAAAAATAAGCTATTATCATTAAAACATGCTCCAATAACAAATCACCACACGAACGCGTTAAAAATGACAGCCAAGAAAATGACATTAAGAGGATAATTGAAGCAAAGTGCAAGATTGGAGGTCGCTCAAACAGGTGAGCCCTTAATGAGACATTGAAAATGAGCTCAAAGATAAGGGCCACATCTTCAGTTAATGGGCCGGAGCTCAAAGCAAAAAGCATAAGATAAGAAATGTATGCTCAAAGAAAATGGCTTCAAAAAAATGGGAAATGGCAAACTCCACCCTTGGAGACAAGTCTTTGTTTTCTTCTTGGACAAGTTGCAGCACTTTAGCCCTTGAGAAGCCCTCCTTGTTGCATGGAAATGAAGTGGTGGAATGGTTGGCGTTGGGTGGAGATGAAGGAATGAAGTGTGGAACTTGAATGTTTTAGGGTCAGAAAGTGAGGAAGGAGAGGGGAACAATGCAAGACTTGGAAGCAAGTTTTTTCTAACCCCTAATACAAGTGCTGGCCTTGGTTATATGGACCAAAAAGAGGGGCAAAGGATGGCGGAAAAAGGAGCAAGCTTTCCCCCACAAAATATCCCCCGAATTGGCATATTTTCTGGGGAAAACAGCTAACAATCAGCTCTGTAAGTTTGATGTTCGCAAGGACATGGTTGCCGGCCAGGTATTTTTTGTTGCAAGTGGCGGCCGGCTACACACCCCTAGCCGGCCGGCTATGGGCTTGTCAAAGGGTCAAGTTGGTTAGTGGCCGGCTCACCACAAGATGGTGTCCTCCCCATGTGTGTACAATACAACCCTGTGGTTTAAAAAGTCCAAGAATAGTGGCTCAAGGGTGTTCAATATTGCTCGGAAAAGGGGTTCAAAGGAGGTCCAGGTGGGAATTACGGTCCGGCCACCAACTTTTAGGATCCTCCCAAGCTGTGTACATCACAAATATGTGTAGTTCAAAGTTCAAGAAAAGTGGGCCAAGGTTTCAACATTAGCCCCGGAAGGAGGCGGTTCCAAAAGGGTAAAGTAACATTAGTGGCTCGGCCACCAACTTTTGAGGGGGGGTGGCGCGGTGTGGGCTTGACTTCGCGAGGGGTGGGGGGGGGGGGCCACAAATTCCCCTTTGTTGTGAGCAGAGATAGCCATCTTCTTTTGACATTGGTGATTCAAATTGTATGTACCATCTAATCTAACTAGAATGTTATGGTCCATGACTAATTTTCATTTCTATTGGGATTTCATATATCTTCTTTTGACTTAGCAGCTGAAAATGTCAGTCTAACACTAACTCACACACCACAAAAGCAAAAACTTAACTCAGCATCCCATTTCCGGCAGGATATTGCCAAAATCTCCCATCAGGGCTTACCTAAGAGCCACCCTCCTCTTTCTCTTCAAAAGCAGCAATACTGGCTGTCACGGTCATAGTGTTTGTATGTTGTTGTTGCCTCCACCTCCATCCTGAACAAGCAGCCAATATGGCCTTAAAGTCAAGGTGGTGGTTGTCCTCCTCCTCCCCTTCTCTCCTCCTCCTCCCCTCTGGGTCTTGCCTCTTGCTCCTTCCTCCTCCTCATCACCATTATCATCATCATCATGAACATTAGGAATTTCAAACAAGAAAAGGGCAGGCCCTATCCATGGAAATACCCAAGGCATCCTCTTGTGTGTTAAGGCGTAGCAAGGCACATGACATATTCATCCTTTTCATAAACATCCCACGCTCCCATATTTCTCGCCCGGTGCCCCAGAGCTGCATGTCTTGAAATTCAGAGAACACTCCTTAACTTTGACAAGGCCTCTCTCCCACCATCCACCACGGCGCCGACACCGCCCCCTCTCGCGCGCACTCGGCCCTTCTCCTCCTTTTCGCCTATCAGTTATCAACAATAGCTCTCCACCCCAGGGACCTGGTCACGGGACCACCAGCTTCATAGTGCTTTCTCTTCTGCTGCAGCTCTTAGGCAAAAACATTTCTCAATTTATTTGATACTCTTCGTCCTCGGCTTTGTGTACTAGTTGCCATTATTTCTGATCGAATTCAGTTTGTTATTGGATGTAGATTACGTGGTGAGCAGAGAAAGGAAATGGTTTCGAGTTTTGGCCAAAATCACACCCCGATTTAAAGCTGCAGATTCGTCAACAACTCCTCCCGTCGGTGGACTCCTATATGCACGAGACCGAATTCCTTCAAGTTTTCAAGGTACTGAGAACAGGAAATTCCAGGAGACGTGAGGTCAACAAACTTGGATTTGGTTTGGGTTTGGAATTGGAATTCTATGCCCCAAATGAGCTTGACACAGACACGGTTTTGAACTTGACGGGCATTAGGGATAAGCGAAGAGCTTCGAGAGAACAGACCGCGACCCACAGACATTTGACATTGGAGACTTTTGTTCAAGATGTGGGGACAATGGTCTTCCAGTAGCCAACTTGAACAACCCTTCCTCCTCCTCCATTTTCATTTCTTCCTCAGGGCACATATCTTTCTCTCTCTTCTAAGATTATCCCAACGAAAGATTGTTGGGTGGTTCATAAGCCTGAATCTTTTGAAAACTTTCTCAATCCAATTAAACAGGTCTCTAAAGAACTAATTAATGATATGGGACTTAGAACTAAAGTTTGAATTTAAGCTTTGAAACATGATGTTTCCTCTCATCTCATCGTAGGATTGCTCTTCTCCAGAATGTTTGCTGTGATCCGCCTAACGGAACTCTATTTACCAATCATCTAAGGAGCATGGAAAGACCCGGGTAGCATTAGGCCGGTCTTTCATGAAATATATTTATTTTTTTTATTTTATTCTTGCCAACCTTCCCTTTATCACATTATCTTCCGGGGTAGATTAGGCCCGGTCTTTCGGCGGCAGGGATGCGCTCTGAAGTGAAAATTCTTGAAGTCATTCCTAGTGGAGATGATCCATCCAACGGCTGAAATTAAAACCTCACCAAAACGACGTCGTTTTGGTGAGTAATTCGAAAAGAAAGAACAAACAAAAAATTCAGCTTTGTCAAAAGTTTCTCTTGTCAATATATGAAGCATGGTGGAGGATAGAGAGGAGGAATGAGAGAGGCTGAGAGGGAGGGAGAACCCTTCCACCCCCGACGCGCCGCGGGCCGCTTAATTTTGAGCAGGCTCCTATTTCTCCTCAATAGCGTCATTCTTCCAAGAATTTTCCCAATTTCTCCAAACAATCTCACCTACTTCAGTCTAGCACCTCTCAAATCTGATTTCAATGAGTTTCCCCCATTTCTTTTGGTTACATACCCTCCTTCAACCCTAGATCTCGTTATCTTTGCAATTTCTCAAGTAATTCTCTGATGTTTTTCACATTTTATTGTAGTGAAACAGATAACCAAATTGATTGGTGATGGGAGGGAATATTGAAATCCAATAGGTTTCGAAGCAATGGAGCATTCAGGAAATATAACTCATTTTTTCTCTTCTTATTTTTTCACTTTTCTTCAGAATTCATCAAAAAGGACAATATAAAAAGCAAAACAAAGAGTACGTGACAGGGAGCTTTTAAAGCTTACCTATCTCTCTTGCTTGCTTTTTGCTTGCCTTCCCAAATGAAAAACAGTTTCAATCCCTGTTGAGTATGGCGTAGGCGCCGGCGGCGGCAGAGTGGCGCGTCGAGGTGGGAGGGCTCCTCCTCTCAGCCCTTCTCTCCCTAATGTTTTCATTATTTGCAGAACCCTTGACGTCTTTTTGAACCAAAGTTTTTTTTTTTTTTTTTTTATTTTTTTTTCAAATTAATTTAGAAAACGATCGTTTTGGTGAGGTGAACATCTACCCGATGATTTAGGTTTTCACTTCAGAGAGGTCCTCACGTCGGTCTTTCATATATTTATATATTTTGTTCCAAGCTTTCTCTTAACACCCCACGTTTATTTAATCATTTATTTGATAAAAAATTTAAGTTTAGTTATGAGAAAACTAAATAAGTATATTTTTTGATCTTTTTATAAAATGATGAGCGTTGGGTTTAAAGTGATGTATTAGAGAGGTGATGTGAACTTAAAATGGATGATGAGACTTAAACTAGATAGTGATCTTTGTTTTTTCTTTTTTTTTTTGAGTTTTTGTCTTTTATTTCATCTTCCCAAACTAGGGGCTTTAGTAATTATAATATTACTTTTTTAATATAAAAAATGTTATAAGTTTAAATTTTATCAAATAATTGATCAAATAATCTTATATAGATTAAAATCTACACCCATGTGTTCATATCCCCGAACCTTTTTTCCTTGGAGACTGTGCGATTAAATAATTTGCCATTTTTAATCATTATTTAAATAGTAATATAATGTTATTCTAGTTCAAAAGTTAAAATTTTTTTCAAACTATTGATGTGACAATCTCTAAAATATCTAAAATAATTCTTTCTCTCATTTCGTCTTCTAATAATGAGTTACTTTAGGGCAGTTTGTGAAGATCCAAAAAGCTAAAAAGCCCAAAAAAGTTACTTCAAAAGCTAAAGCTTTTAAACACTATTCACCAAAAGTCAACAATTCGGTGCACAACTCCCAATTCAAATTTTTTCCCTACAAATCAATTTTTAAATTTTTTATTACACATTTTTTTCAATAAAAAGTCAAAAAGTTAACCCAAAATTCCATTTGTCAACCTCAATTTTTTAGTCCAAAAAGACAAAAAGTGCACCTTTTTTAGTCTTTCCCAAACTTGCCCTTACTCCTCCGTCTCAAAATATTAGTCCCTTATTTACATTTTTTATTGTCTCATAAATATAGTCTCTCCTTCAAAAACAAGTACAAAAATAATGTAAATTTCTATTTGCCCTTCTTTTTAAATAAATAAAAACAATATAAAAGTACAATGTATGACATTTGATATTTCTAAAAAATATACTATCAAAAGGGTAATTTTGAAAAATTAACTTTTTTTTAAATGCAATATTGTACGTACCCAAAAAAGTTAGATTCCCCAAAAGAGACTAATATTTTGGGACGGAGGGAAGTATTTCTAACACGTCACTATATTTAAAAATAAATTATTAAGTGATAATATATTATTTTATTTTATATAAAATTTAAATAACAAAAATTTAATGTAAAACAACAAACGTTTGACTTTAAAGTACGTATACACATTTCTTGTATATTTTATTAGGGTTTGTGGGATTACGTTTGGCCGGATCCGATTTTGTTCTTTTTTTTTTTTTTTTTCTCTACCTAAAGTCTCGTGGGTGTTTTGTTTTTTCCCTATAGTTTTTTTAATTATTTTTTTTGTTTCATTATTAAAGTTATTAAAAAAGTCCAAAAAACCTTATAACCCCATTCACATAATGATTATAAATAAAGTGTGCCTCAACAAAAATTTCTATGAAATATCTCTACTGAGCGTATTGCATAAATCTATGTGCTTAACGCAAGGTGAAAATCCACTTCAAGCATTAGCCCGGAAGTGGAAAAAACGGGCGTCGGAGGGCGTCGGAGGATATATAACTGGTGCCCTGCAATAATTACTGGCCTCCCACCCCTTCAGTGGACCTTCCCAGTGATAAAACAGGCTACCTGCCAAAAATGAACGAAA
>NW_021026654.1:0-30057 GCF_004153795.1 Camellia sinensis
CAATTAGTATGATCCGTCGAGCCCAGTGCGTGCAATACGAATGAATATATGCAAACATGTTATCACAAGTATGCTAATTGAAATGTGCCCTAAGACTAGCCATTGAAAGGAGGTAAGTAAAATGGGGAAAGACGTGGGGTTGTACGACAAGCATCACACGCACGCACGCTTATTACAAAATTTGCCCTCTCTCGGAGGGGCCAAAAGAATAATACAAACCAAATAAATAATCAACTACTCTAGCTAATTAAATATTACAAAACCTTAATTAATTAACAAATTAATTAAGCTATTGAAGCAGTAAAGCTGCCTCGGGAAAAGGGTCAAATGCATGCATGCTTGATTCGCCTCACCCGGAAACCCGTTGCCATGCCACACGTTGCCTCTATTTGCATTGTTCTGCACCTCTGAGAACTGTGAAAATCCTTGAGATGCCTCTGAATTACTCCCTGAGCATTGTGGGATGTCACTGGCCAAAAGACCACCGGCCATTAGGAAGTGTTCACCGACCAAAAGTGGGGCCATCGGCTGGACTTTGGTAGCCGACCGACACTGAAGAGGGCCGACCGGCCATCTGTTCCTGAAGAACTCTGTTTTTGCTGCAGCAGAGGACATACAGTGCATGGCTAGGAATTTACAAGACAATGTATGCATGACCACCCTCCCTATCATGCTATGAACTCAAGGAGGTTTGGTTCTCGACCCTCGGGCCACCAATCACGCATTTCAATGCATGATGGCCAAAGGCGCCAAGTGTACAATTTGATATCAAATGAAATGCACAAAAACACATAAGGGCCCCAACCTCTATCATGATTGATTCAAGAGGCAAGGGATGAGCACACATTGCTATGCAACCTAAGCATGCAAGCAAACTAATGCCACATGAGCATGCACGCAACAATGCTATACAAGGCAACTAGCATATAACAATATGCAAAGACAAGCATGCAAACAAGCATGTAACATAACAAATATGCAAGATGGATAAACATGCAACAACATGTCAATAGGCTAACATTTAATAACATGGAAAGGCAAGTATACTTAGACCAATGTAATACTTGCATGATGAACTGAACAAAGCAACACAAGCATGCAATAGGCAATAGGCAATAGGCACACAACCTAAACATGTGAACATGTATAGCATGCAACAACATGCAAAATGAAACAAGCATGCAATAACATGGTGAGATGGACTTACACTAACTTGGGTAGCTCTCAAGCATGCCAAAATCAGTGGCCAAATGGACTAAAATGATGGCTTGACATGCACCAAAATGAAGCTCATGCAATGGCTCACAAATGGGGTATAAAAGCACAACTCTCAAACACATTGAAAGCATGATAAACATGAGGATATGGCACACCTATAAACTCTGAAATATCATATTCAATGATGCCAAAACACTAAAATGCCTCAAGCACCACATGCAAGGGACCCCAAAACACAAAGGTAAGCAAGGCTATTACACTACAACCATGCATGGCAAGCACCAATCGGCCAAGAGGCCTAAAAACAGAGCTAAGGCAGCCCAAAATATGAACAAAACATGTTTGGAGTGTGGCCAAAAGGTGCTAGAATAGGGGGCCAAAACAATATGCAATGTGAGCTCGTAAGCATGATTTACACTACAAGCCTATGAAGCATGTGAGGGGCCATCAAACCAGCCAAAAACAGAATCATGGCATGTCAAAATATGAGCAAAAACCCACTGAAACATGGTCAATACATGCAAGAATGATGTGTGACAAGCTATGAAAGGGATTACTCTACACATGCAAGAGGCAAACAAAAGGGGACCAAACCAGCCATGGACAGAGGCTAGGCAAGTCCCAAAAGGCACCAAAAAGTGCCTGAAATAGGCCTCCAAATGATATAAACATATGCTCCTTTTATAGGCCAAATATGCTAGTAAACAAGACAACAAAGGAGTGGGGATGGCCCTCTCTTTCTTAGGACCTCAAAGCACCATCCCCACCACTGAAATCCCTCTGGATTTCAGTGGTTAGAGGGCCAATACAAGGTGGTCTCGAAGCTCACAAAAAAGGCACAAAAATGAGGCCAAACAAGGCCTAAGAGGGGGTAAACAAACGCAAATATAAAAGTGATCTTAAACAAAGATTAAAAGCATGAAAAAATAGAAATTTTATCTATTATACACTAAGCTCAAACAACATGCAAGATAGGCTTAAATTTTGTGCAAAAATGGGAAATAAAGAGGGAAAAGGAGTTACCATTGTAGCTCTGCAAAACCAGCATGTTCTTGGATAAAAAACCAGCTCTTTAACCTCTGAAAATAATCTCCAAGAACCTTAGATGAATGGTGGAGGTGTATGGTTGTGAGGTGGTGTGCAAAGGGGCCAAGAATCTCACTCTTTTGAATCTCACTCTTTTCCAACCTCTCTAAAGGAGAGGGAGGCCCTCTCTTATAGAGAATCAAGAGGGTTCAAGCTTCTTGGAGAAGCTAGAGCAAAGGCTCAAGCTTCTAGGAGAAGCTAGAGCAAAAGGTTCAAGCTTCTTGAAGAAGCTAGAGCATGGGTTCAAAAGGTTCAAGCTTCCTCAAGAAGCTAAAACAAAGGTTCAAAAGGTTCAAGCTTCCTCAAGAAGCTAAAACAAAGGTTCAAAATCCTCCATACACGTGTATGGAGGATAGGGTCTGTGCCAGCTGGCACAAAATATCTGCATAAAATAGATGAACAGGGTTCGGCCAGAAAAAAAAAATGGCCAATCAACCAACACCATGGTCGGCTGACTAAATAAAGTGCTGGACGGCCAATACACTTGGCCGGTGGCAAGAAAGCAAGGCCGGTGGCCTCAGCCCATGGCCGGTGGGTTAAGGGGGGTGGCCAACAAGCCACTTCCTACTCTCAGGTGCAAAAACCACAAGTCCTTGATCCAGCTAAGCACAAAACAGTCAAGTTGAGAGATCCTAAGGCAAGGCACGCAACTGAGACCTCCGGGAACTCAAAACGAACACAAACATGGATGATCATCGAGTGTTCAAATGATGACGTCCAAGTCTTGAGGACGGTCAAAAATGGGGTGTCTACAGTTGCCCCTCTTTGACAGAACTCGAAAGTCATAAAAATGACGGGAGTGAATGTCAAAGCCCAGAGATGACCCATTTTTGACAATGCCGAAGACTTAGACAAAGCATATAAGCTATAGATAAAGATATGTGCCTGAAGGCAGGGGTAAGATGCAAGACAATGCGCAAAGCCGAGCATAACTTATGATCACGCAAAGAAAGCTGTAACGAAGCATAACATGCAACGGTTTTAAGCAAGCATACACAAATCTAACTACATTACATGTAGAAAGAGTATAAGAGAATTACTGCAATTCTCACTGTGAATACAGTGTGCATGTGTGATAGATACACAAAGTGAATGTGTGATAGATACACAAAGTGAGCGTGTGTGGTAGATACACAAAGCAGACGTAGTGTGATGGATACACAAAAAGGTGGACACAAAGTGTGATAGATGCACTAAGTGAACAAGGTATGATAGATACACAAGGTGAGTGTAGTGTGATAGATACACAAGGCGTGAACAGAGTGTGATGGATACACTAAAGGTGAACACAAATTGTGATAGATGCACTAAGTGAACAGAGTATGATAGAAACACTAAAGGTGAACACAAAGTGTGATAGATGCACTAAGTGAAAAAAGTATGATATATACACTAAAGGTGAACACAAAGTGTGATAGATGCACTAAGTGAACAAGTGTGATTGATACACAAAAGGTGAACACAAAGTGTGATAGATGCACTAAGTGAACAAAGTATGATAAACACACTAAAGGTGAACAGAAAGTGTGATAGATGCACCAAGTGAACAGGTGTGATGGATACACAAAAGGTGATGAAGTGAATATGTGCATGATAGATACACAAAATGAGGATGTGTGTGATAGATACAGAAAATGAGAATATGTGTGATAGATACAGAAAATGAGAATGTGTGTGATAGATACACAAAATGAGAATGTGTGTGATAGATACACAAAATGAAAGAAGTGTGATTGACACACTAAGTGAAGAGAGTGTGATTGATACACTAAATAAATGAAGTGTGATTAATACACAAAGTGAATGAAGAAAGTGTGATAGATACACTAAGGGTGAATGAGGTGTGATTGATACACTAAATAAATGAAGTGTGATTGATACACTAACTGAGTGGAATGTGATTGATACACTAAATAAATGATCTCAAACGGAACTTCTTTGAATGAACCGTACATACAATATCGTGCATGAATGAGAAAGAAACTTGATAGGTACAATGCAATACATTCTTTTTGATACGCAATAAACAAGCGTAGCGGCGCTTTTAGAAAGCACCTCATGGGGTGAGTGGCGATGGACCGCTCTACTCTGACGGGGATCTCCCCTTGTGCTCCTTGAACACTTACCTTCAACTTACAGTACAAAGGTTCTGAAACACTGACAAGGGTTCTTCGTATAGAACACTTCGGATGCTGCCTTTCTTCTTGATCATATTCACAACTTTCTCTATTCTCCAACGGGGTGATAGACTAGGTTAGTTCAGTATCCAGAATTGAGGTGCACACACGCTATCTCAACCTATGAGGCTTCCATACAGATTTCAAGCCGAGTACACGCCTCTGGGTATTTAAACCAGACTTTACTCTCGGAAATCCCGAACCTTTGTGTTCTAGGCAACAACCATTCGAACTCTAGTTTCCACCATCGCAGTTGGTCTCCTAGGAACTTGTTGCGAACACAGCCAAGATGCTTCTAGCAAGGAACGGTACTCAGGGAGAGCACTTTTGATCGCCATTCTGGCTTGATGCAGACTTGATCTTGAGCTTGAGGTAGAGGCACACTCATATTTCAGAGCGTTGGCAAGACTTGAAGAGGTACACACAGAATGCAGTCTCGAAACTTACTAAAGTTTGAAACAAACTCAGATACCCGACATTTTTCCTTTTTTCTTTTGCTTTGCAGCCCGGAACTTTCATAGCTTCAGATTGTAGACATCCCCGAACGTCCCGGGAAAATACTGTTTTGTTCATTGGGCTCACAATAGTTCGGGCTCAAATGTGATGGTTCTTAATCTGATCTCGCAAACTGCAATACGAGATTGATAAATCACTAAAGAGTCCAAATCTGACAAATTGTTTTGAAAAACTGATTTTTAGAAAGAAGTGCCAAACATGGACTGCTTTCCCAGATACAGAGTCACCACCTAAATATTTTATTTTGGGAGGAATTTAAGAAACCCTGACTCGTCGCCTAAGGCCACGTGTCTGTCATCATCAAAGTTGCCTCGTCTCGGGAACTTGGGTACGATTGGGGAAGGTCACTTCGTGAGCACCCCAGCTTGCCCGATCAAAGATCGACCTTTACCAACCATGATATCGAGTTTTGAAAACAATATGAGCTCTTATTCCGGTTATTAGCCTAGAATTACTATGTGATGCGCACAACATACAAGTATAGACTGGGTCGCTTGAATTGGAACAAAACATCTCATGTTTGTTTTGAAAAATGGTTTGAAGGTGCTACTCGCAAGTAGGCTAAGACGTGGATTTTTCCACCCATGGGTGGGCTTAGATAACAAGATTTTGCTACTCTCAAGTGGGCTTAAAACTCTCATTCAATGCATTGTTCCGATTCAAATAACCCAACCTCCACCCATAAGGATTCAGGCATTTATATCATATAAGCAAATAGCCTCATGGTAAGCATGCTATCATGGCAATCACTCACACGCATGCAAGGATGCTAAAGCATAACCACTCACCGTGTACCCCAAGCCAAAACAGAAACTAGTTAGTAATCAATGCATGATCCTAGTTCATGTTAAGATGGCTAATTCAACACATGCAAAATGCAACTCAGATAGGCTCGGCTATTCTAAACATGGCATATGAGGTGCGACAGTCTAATACATGTATTCAACTTGGAATTGAAATACAATGCCGTTAGCTTGATGCGCCAAGCCCGGTGCATGCAATACAGATGAATGATGCAAACATGCTATCATAAGTATGCTAATTGAAACGCGCCCTAAAACTAACCATTGAAAGCAGGTAAGTAAAAGGGAGAAACAAGTGGGGTTAGAAGACATGCACACACCCACGTAAACTTATTATAACATTGCCCTCTCTCGGAGGGTCCGAATAAATAATACAAACCAAATAAATAATTAACAACTCTAGCTAATTAAATATTATAAAATTTTAATTAATTAACAAATTAATTACAAAAGGAGGTGGCCGCAGCCCTACCTCGGAATGATGGGACGATGCATGTCCGATTCGCCTCGCTCGGAAACCCGTTGCCATGCCACATGTTGCCTCTGTTCACACTAATCTGCACCTCTGAGAATTACACAAGTCCCAAGGATGCTTCTGAACCACCTTCTGAGCACTTTGGAAGGTCACTGGCCAAAAGGAAAGGTCACCGGCCATTGGAAAATGGTCATCGGCCATAAGTGGAGCTCTCGGCCAGCGATACATGGCCGACCGGCCATCTCTTCCTGTAGAATCCTGTTTTGCTGCAGCAGAGGGCAAACAAAGCATGGCAATGCATTTTCAAAGCAATGTATGCACAACCACCCTCCCTATCATGTTTAAGACTCAAAGGTGTGTAGTCCTCGACCCTCGGACCATCAATCACGCATTTCAATGCATGATGGCCAAAGAAGCCATGTATGTAACTCGATATGGAATGAAATGCACAAACCACATAAAGGGCCTCAGCCTCTATCATGATTGATCAAGAGGCATGGGATGCACACACAATGCAATGCAACCTAGGCAAGCAAGAAAGCATGCAAATAACTCAAGTATGCAACAAATCTAATGCAACATGAGCATGTTAACATGCAATATGCAATAGGCATACAACCTAAACATGTGGACATGTATAGCATGCAACAACATGAAAAATGAAACAAGCATGCAACAACATGGTGAGATAGACTTATACTAACATGGGTAGCTCTCAAGCATGCCAAAATCAGTGGCCAAGATGATGCAAACAAGGCACCGAAAGTCATTCAAACATGCACAATGCAATGGCCCCGAGCCTTAAGCACAAGATGCAACTCCCCAAGAGCATGGCAAAGATGAAACATGGCATACAATGGCATACATTCCAGCTCTGAAATGGCATACTAAATGACTCCAAAAATGACTCCGAACCATGCAAACACTCATGTAATGCATTGTTAAAGACTTAAGCACCGAAGCTAGTGAAATGCAATATACTGTAGACATGCAAAGCGATGCTCAAATGATGAAACCAACCCCAAACAGTCCCTATGCAGACCAAAATTAGTGGCAAAATGTGTTGGGATGGTGGCTCGGAATGCATTTACATGAATCTCATGCAATGGCTCATAAATGGGGCATACAAGCACAACTTTAAGGAGCACTTAAAACATGGAAAATATGGAAGTGTAGCACCCCTATAAGCTCTGAAATATCATGCTCAATGATGCCAACACGTGCAAATACTTCAAGTGAGGCATGCAAGAGTGCTCAAAACTCAAAGCTAGTCAATGCTATTACACAACAAGTATGCATGGCAAGCATTTTTCGACCATGAGGCCACAAAATAGAGCTGAGGCAGCCCAAATCATGAACAAAATCAGTTTAGAGCAAGGACAAAATGTGCTAGAATGGAGGGCCAAAACAACATGCAATGTAAGCTAGTAAGCATGAGTTACACTACAAACCTATGAAGCATGTGAGGGACCACCAAACCAGCCAAAAAAAGATTCATGGTATGCCAAATTATGACCAAAAACCCACTTAAATGAGGCCAACATGAGCTAGAAGGACATGCTCAAATATGAAGCAAACAAGACTAGTTTGCAAAATTTACACTACAAGTGTATAAACCAAGCATGGATAAACCAAGATAGGCAAAAAAAGTAGCATATGATAGAAAAATAACCACAAATACTAGCTAAGACTTGGCCAACATGAACTTAACAAAGGTGCTCACATATGAGGCAAATATGACAAGTATTGAAGACAACAAGGAGAGGGGATGACCCTCTCCTTCTTAGGACTTCAAAACAACATCCCCACCACTAAAATCCCTCTGAATTTCAGTGGTGAGAAGGCCAATACAAGGTGATCCCGAAGCTCACAAAAGAGGCACAAAAATGAGGCCAAACAAGGCCTAAGAGGGAGGAAACAACCCCAAACACAAAAGTGATCTTAAACAAACTTCAAAAGAATGCAAAAACAGAACTTTTATCAGTTATACACTACGCTAAAAACAGCATGAAAGATAGGCTAAAAGCTTGTTCAAAAATGGGGAATAAAGAGGGAAAAGAGATTACCCTTGAAGCTCAACAAGACCAGCATCTTCTTGGACCAAAACCAGCTCTTTGAGACCTCTCAAGACCCTCCAAGAACCTTAGGTCAATGGTGGAGGTGTATGGCTGAGGTGTGGTGCTAAAGGCAAAGAACAAACACTTTCTAAGCCTAAATTATAGAGACAAAGAGAGATATATGCTTTTTGCTTTAAAAATTTTTTTGGAACCTCTGTAAGGGAGAGGGAGGCCCTCCCTTATAGAGAAACAAGAGGATTCAAGCTTCTGGGGGAAGCTAAAGAGGTTCAAGCTTCTTTAAGAAGCTAGAAGGTTCAAGTTTCCTCAAGAAGCTAAAAAAGGTTCAAAAGGTCCAAGCTTCCTCAAGAAGCTAAAACAAGGGTTCAAAAGGTTCAAGCTTCCTCAAGAAGCTAAAACAAAGGTGCAAATCCTCCATACACGTGTATGGAGGATACAGTATGTGCCACCTGGCACTAAATATCTGCATAAAGCAGATGAACAGGGTTCGGCCAGCATAAAAGGCCGATCAACCAACACAAAGGGCCGGCCGACTAAAAACATTGTCGACCGGCCAACACGTTTGGCCGGTAGCAATAAAACAGGGCCAGTGGCAACATGCCAAGGCCGGTGGGGTGTATGGATAGCCAGCAAGCCATTTCCCACCCCCAGGTGCAAAGACTGCAAGTCCTTGGTCCAACCAAGCACAAAACAAATAAGTCGAGAGATCATGAGGCAAGGCGCGCGACCGAGACCTCCGAGAACTCAAGACGAACACGAACATGGATGATCATCGAGTGTTCAAATGATGGCGTCCAAGTCTTGAGGATGATTAAAAATGGGGTGTCTACACAGATAGGTCCTGGTTTTACTATTCTGACATGACCTGGGTTGAACCCTACAGTTTTACGAAAGGACAAATCCTGTTTTGGCACAAATGTGGAGAACGCCGGATTCATGTCACTCCCTCTGGTGGGGTCCTCCCAAAATCCCGCTATATGATAAAGAGAGAGAATCTATTATGTTTTCTACAGAGAATAGTGGCGGAACGACGTGATAGGTAGGGGCATGACTTGCTTGCTTGGCTATCTTTTGTTCCTAACCGTTTGCTTTATTTGAACAGGAAAAGGCTTTGCTTGCTCCGTGTTTTTGGTTCTTCAGAGCAGGGCTCTTTTGTTGTTTTTTACTTTTGTTTTAGGGTTAGTATCTCAGGTTCCGAGTGCCTCACGGCACTCGGAGCGCAAAACAATTTTATTTTTAAAATTGAGAGATGAGTTCTTAACCGGGGTATTGAGCCTACGACTGAACACAGTGCACTACGACTCAACAACGGAAAACAAAAGGTAAACAACCTAAACACATCGAGTAACACTCAAAACGACTCAAAACAAGAATTGAGATAAAACAAAAAGACACGACACTCAGACGTGTACAGGGAGCCTGTTTCTTTGGGTATTGTTTCCCACCCTTTCTCATTTGTGATTCTCACATCATTCGGCCCTCAGGCTCCTTTTTTTTCTCTAAAAAAGCCCTTTTCCTCACTTTTTCTCACAGCGCACATCTCTCTATTCTTCAATCTCTCATTTTTTATCCCTTCCCTGGGTGGTTGATGGATAAATAAGAAGTTGTGGGTTAATGCCCAACATTATCAGCTTACGGCTATTTCCTTCGGTGACATTTAGTCGATGTCCCAGATGAAGGAGTGGAGTATCTTGATCCATTCCAATTCGTGCTTCGCACTCGGCTTGATACCTCGCTGCTTGGAGGATGAGAGATCTTTCAGCCCTTTGTTGTTCTTCTTGGCGAATAGGGTACCCTTTTCAACAAGTATGGTGCCCTTTCTGGCAAATGCATTGACAACGAGGGAAAGACAGGAAGCCTGACTCAACTGTGCCCCTAGTTCATCATTTTGACCATTTTTGTTTTGGTTTTCTACTAAAACAATTTTGACCAAAATGAGAGTTAGAGTAACATGCTTGTTCAATTTTCTAATTCAAAATCATGCAAGTCAAGTAATGAGCAATGAATTTTTTTTTTTTTGGGTCCAAGAAATGGTCCAATTTTAGAAGAATGGAATAATTTTCGAGAGAATTAGTCAACCTCAGTAAAAATTCTCAGAAACTATTTTTGCAAACGGCCATTGCTCGACGAGCACGGAACCTACTCTTGAGATACACAACCTCAGATCCAAAACAATGGAAAACTGCCCCTTTGTCTGAAGGATACCGCATGGCAACGGAAAGTTGCCCCTTGTTTGAATAGTACCACGTCACACTGTATGGCAACAAAAAGTTGTCCCTTGTTTAGATAGCACCGCAGCGCATTGTAATCAGTCCTCAGAGTGACGATCACAACCGAACTCTCGGATACAGAAAAGGCAAAGATAATCAAAACCAATACATGGGCACAATCGAATTTGAAGTGTTTTACGACTGGACTTCAGAATGAAGTTGCCTACGTATTCCAAAGATGGGAATCATGCCTTACGTAGTTCAGGGTTAAGGTACACTCAGGTATTAACCTCTCCTTTTGCACTCTAACTTTTGCCAAGGCCGCGCTTCTGGGTTTTCAACCTTGCGAGCTATGTTTTTCTTTTCATTTCTTTCTTCTTTTCTCTTTTTCATCTTTTTCTTTCATTTTCTTCATTTTTCTTTTTCCTTTTTCTTCATTCTTTGCATTTTTCTTTTTTTTGTTCTTTTTCTTCTTTTCCTTGCTCTAACTTTTGCTTGGGTCGCCCTTCCGGGTTTTCTGCCCAGCGAGCCTCTCAAGGGTAAAAGTGTAGCTTTGTCTATGTCAAATGGTTTTGAGATCTTGAAGTCATCTGAATCCCGGAGAATGGCTGCTGTTCGCTGACGATGCAGGAGTCCATTCAATGGGGGGCTAAATTTGCCCCTAGTGTTGTGGATAGGAACTCGGTTATCCTTCAGCAATACTTTCTTCTTTCCTCCCTTCTGGGATTTGGCATTCTTATCAATCTTCGTCTTTGACTCTTCAAGAACATCTGACATTTTTGCCCCTAGTTCTAGGGGTGCTCCTGATCTAGCCTGACAAGCTTCTTGATCTGACTTTTCTTGCCCCTAGTTCGCGGCTTCAAATCTGGCCACACATGCCTCACATCATGATTGGCCTTGGAACATTCTGAATCCATGTTCAAGGTTTGAAATCAACAGGGGTCGAGTCTCGAGGCTGAGAGCGATACTAAGCTGCACAATCTCAAGAGCGATTCCGCACAGGTCTTCGTAAGACGACGCAAAACATTTTTTGAATTTTTTTAAGAAAGCGACGAAACCAGTCTGGATCAAGCCAGGATCCTTCTCAGTACTCACGTTAACAAGCATGATTTCATTCATTAAGGGCTTAGCATGCCTCTCTCTCTCTCAATTGATCAAATTTTTTACAAATCCCGAGGAATTCCTTCCTCTTTGTTTTCATCACAATGTTCAAAAAGTTTTGAAAAAACTCAGGTCAACGCAATGATTTCAAAGCATAGAAAAGACACAGTTTTGGTCAAATACTGCCATCTTATTCAGAACTTCTAGCACAACTGGTACAAGGCAGAAGCAAACACAAGAGTGTGAAAATCACTGCTGTTTCATTCAAAATCTGTTGGCACAATTGCCTCCAAGGCAAAAATAGACTCAAAAGAAAACGAAAAGACAAACACAAAACAAGCAAGTAATGTCTGAGGTTACACCCCTGAAATCACCCTACTCTAACAAAACAGGACTGTCTCGATACAACAAGACAGACCCAATTGACTTAGTATGAAAAGACTGACTCTATACAACGGGACAAAGTCTAAATGACATAACAAAACTGACTCAATACCCGAGTTAGAAAGTACAAAAACCATCATTCACAAATGATCAAAACAGTGCGTACCATACGCCACATCTGGAATAAACTGAGTGCCACCCGCAGGTGGTTCATCCCCTGATCACATATTCGTACTATCCCCAAGTTCACTGATCCAGTGGCGATAGACTTTGCTGAGCTAGTGCGGCGATGACCTTGTTGTTAAACAGATCTTGTACATCATGGCGAAGATGTGTCATGACCGGTTTGTTGATGGTAGGTACAGTATTGAGTCTGGTCTTGCTTTGGAGGGATAGGATCAGGTAGAGGCTGTTGTTCCAATAGTTTCAGATATCCTTTCCGGAGTAAGACCTCTAGAGCCTTTGACAAAGGCATATAAAGTGGGGTAAAAACCCACTTAACTCGAGGTGGATATTTGGTTTTTTGTGAGCTACTTCCGGACGCACCGGTGAATGGGGTAGCTATTCTTGATGCGGCGGTGGTGACCATACCTACTTCAGAAGATCTTGCAGCTGCATCACCACTGGTGGTTGCATTCAAACTGCGGTAAAACGCCCTCCGGGGCTGCTCCTTCTCCTGGTCAATGAGGCCCTGCTTCATAGCGTCCTCGATCTGTACCCCCATCTCATGCAAATCTGAAATGGTGGGGAAGGGGAGAACAATCAACTTTTGCATGAGTTTGGACTGGAGATTGCACACAATCATCCGAATTTGATCTTTGTCAGTGGGCCTAGTGGTCATCATTGAGGCCTTGGCCCTCCATCGAGTTACGAACTTAGAAAAGCTCTCCTTAGGCTCCTGCTTAGTCATCTCAAGATCACGGGTTGTAATCTAAATTTGTGCATTATTAGAGTACTAAGCAACAAAAGCCTCGGCCATCTCATCCCAATTCCTTTTAACATCGTCTTCCAATTTTGCATACTAGATGGCCGCTACACCCGACACGGTCCGGCCGAATAAAGAAAGCTTTTGTACTCTGGTGAGACCCATTGGCCTTAGTATGTCTAAAAACAACCGTAGATGCAGCATGGGATCCCCAGATCCATCAAAGCGGTCAATATGTGGCATCTTAAATCGGCATAGCAGCGTCACGGCTGCGTCGTTGTACCCATCTTCGATATCTGGGATGGACTTGATGCCCTGAGATTTCTTGTACAGCTTTTCAAGCTTGCTAACTTTTAATGTCGTAGGGTCCACCTCAAACTCGATGGGAGAATCCGGTAGGTTGGTAGGTGTTTTGGATAGCTGGGCTAAGATTAGGGGCAGAGCCAGCCCCGTTGGAATGTCCGTACCTTCCTGGACATTTGGTGTTTCTCCGGGTATCGGAACCCTTGGTGGGGGAGGAGCTTGATGCGAAGCAGACGCTCCATTTTGCTGTTGTAGCCTGATGATTAGCTCTGCCTGCTGGGCCATGATCGCAGCCTGCTATTTGGCAAATTTCGTTTGGCGGACTGCATCCTATTGCATGATTTTCATACTTTCTTGGAGTTGACGCATCATTTCCTCCATTCCTGTCATAGAGTGCTGGTTTATCTGGACAGCCAGTATATCTATCCCTGCAGTAGAAACTGAGACCTCAGCCTGACTATTCACTAGTGCGGTGGATAAGGGCCACTGATCTGGTAACTGCTGAACTGGTGATCTGTGCCTGACTAGCCCTTTTACCCTATCTCTGGCAAAGGAACATTGTCTGCCCTTGAACTGAATCTTTGACCTAACAAAGTCTATTAGCACAAGTCCAACAAACCTCAGCGGATATTGGAGCCTTCTGAAGCTATGATTTCACTAGGACGGACATGAGCATAGCTGAATGACTGTACTCTTTACTAAATTCTGCCTCAAATTCTGCCTGTAAACCGATACCCTGAAGGAAAAATGATTACCCAAATACGGATATTGATGCCCATAGGCCTGATACCCAGACTTGCAAACTGAAACGTGCATTCCTGTAGAGACACACTCTAAGAGCACATAGCAAGCAAGGGAGAGCCAACACACCCCTATGGAGGGGTAGGGTTTCTCTGTCCTAGTTTCGTCAAGAACTAGGGTTTCACTACGCACACAGCGGCTTCAAACAACCTATGATCGGGTAAGCAACCTATCCTAGTTTGGAATGGTCACTATGGATTTCGAATATGCACTAGGTTGAATGGTCAAAAAGGGTGCCCCGGTAACAACCGGGGTTTGTGTTCCCATCACGGCAAAGCCTGTAACGGGTCAGTCTTATGGCATGCTTCTCAAAGCGAGCCTCCGACAAACTGTTCAGGAATAACATATGCAAAACACGGTGTCCTAGGCGCACCAATACAAATGCAATGCAAAGAAACACATAAGTGTAGTCAAAACAAGATATCATGAGTTCGAGTCAAGTTCTCTAAGTCCCCAGCAGAGTAGCCAGAAACTGTAGACGTCCCCGAACGTCTCGGGAAGAATCCCGTTTTGTTCATTTGGGCGTCCTACAATTTGGACTCAAAGTCACGGTCCTGTGTCAAATCTCGCGGAGTGCGATGCAAGACCGATGAATCATCAAAGAGTCCAAATCCGGCAAATCATTTTGAAAACAGATTTTTAGAAAGAAGTGTGAAACATGGACTGCTTTTCCAGATACAGAGTCGCCACCTAAATATTTTATTTTGCGAGAATTTAGGAAACCCTTACTCGTGCCTAAGGCCATGTGTCCGTCATCACCAAAGTTGCCTCGGCTTGAACTTGGGTACGATTGGGGAAGGTCACTTCGTGAGCACCCTCGCTCGCCCGATCAAAGATCGACCTTTACTAACCATGATATCGAGTTTTGAAAATATTATGTGCTCTTATTACAGTTAATTAGCTAATCTTTACTACGTGATGTGCACAACAAAACAAGTATAGACTAGATCGCCTAATTTTGGGATAAAGCATTACATATCCATTTGTTTGGAAATAGTTTGAAGTTTGCTACTCGCAAGTAGGCTAAAACACGGATTCCAATGAATTGTTCCAATTCAAACTGTCCAACCTTCACCCACAGGCATTCAGACAGTTATATCACATAAGCAATTAGCCTCATGGAAAGCATGCTGTCATGTTAACATTCACACACATACAAGATGATAGTGCATAAACACTCACAGTGTACTCCGAGCCAAAACAAGAAACTAGTTAGTAATCATGCATGATCCTAACTCATGTTAGCAATGGCTAATGCAACGCATGCAAAATGCAACTAAGATAGGCTCGGCTACCGTAAGAATAGCATGTGAAATGCGACAACTCGATACATGTATTCAAGTTGGAATTAAAATACTAGGCAATTAGTATGATGCGCCGAGCCCGGTGCGTGCAATACGAATGAATGTATGCAAACATGCTATCATAAGTATGCTAATTGAAATGTGCCCTAAGACTAACAATTGAAAGTAGGTAAGTAAAAGGGAGAAAGGCGTGGGGTTAGAAGACATGCATCACACACACGAACGCTTATTAAAAAATTCGCCCTCTCTCGGAGGGGCCAAAAGAATAATACAAACCAAATAAATAATCAACTACTCTAGCTAATTAAATATTACAAAACCTTAATTAATTAAGCTATTAAAGCAGTAAAGCTACCTTGGGAAAAGGGTCAAATGCATGCATGCTCGATTCGCCTCGCTCGGAAACCCGTTGCCATGCCACATGTTGCCTCTATTTGCACTGTTCTACACCTCTGAGAACTGTGAAATTGCTTGAGATGCCTCTAAATTACTCCCTAAGCATTGTGGGATGTCACCGGCCAAAAGATAGGACCAGTGGCCATTAGGAAGTGTTCACCGACCAAAAGTGGGGGCCATCGGCTGGACTTTGGTAGCCGACCGACACTGAAGAGGGCCGGCCGGCCATCTGTTCCTGAAGAACTCTGTTTTTGCTGCAGTAGAGGACATACAGTGCATGGCTAGGAATTTACAAGACAATGTATGCATGACCACCCTCCCTATCATGCTATGAACTCAAGGAGGTTTGGTTCTCGACCCTCGGGTCACCAATCATGCATTTCAATGCATAATGGCCAAAGGCGCCAAGTGTACAATTTGATATCAAATGAAATGCACAAAAACACATAAGGGCCCCAACCTCTATCATGATTGATTCAAGAGGCAAGGGATGCGCACACAATGCTATGCAACCTAAGCATGCAAGCAAACTAATGCCACATGAGCATGCAAGCAACAATGCTATACAAGGCAACTAGCATATAACAATATGCAAAGACAAGCATGCAAACAAGCATGTAACATAACAAATATGCAAGATGGATAAACATGCAACAACATGTCAATAGGCTAACATTTAATAACATGCAAAGGCAAGTATACTTAGACCAATGTAATACTTGCATGATGAACTGAACAAAGCAACACAAGCATGCAATAGGCAATAGGCAATAGGCAATAGGCAATAGGCACACAACCTAAACATGTGAACATGTATAGCATGCAACAACATGCAAAATGAAACAAGCATGCAATAACATGGTGAGATGGACTTACACTAACATGGGTAGCTCTCAAGCATGCCAAAATCAGTGGCCAAATGGACTAAAATGATGGCTTGACATGCACCAAAATGAAGCTCATGCAATGGCTCACAAATGGGGTATAAAAGCACAGCTCTCAAACACATTGAAGGCATGATAAACAGAAAGATATGGCACACCTATAAACTCTGAAATATCGTATTCAATGATGCCAAAACACTAAAATGCCCCAAGCAACACATGCAAGGGACCCCAAAACTCAAAGGTAAGCAAGGCTATTACAGTACAACCATGCATGGCAAGCACCAATCGGCCAAGAGGCCTAAAAATAGAGCTAAGGCAGCCCAAAATACGAACAAAATATGTTTGGAGTGTGGCCAAAAGGTGCTAGAATAGGGGGGATAAAAACAACATGCAATGTGAGCTAGTAAGCATGATTTACACTACAAGCCTATGAAGTATGTGAGGGGCCACCAAACTAGCCAAAAATAGAATCGTGGCATGTCAAAATATAACCAACAACCCACTAAAACATGGTCAATACATGCAAGAATGATGTGCTACTTTGACAAGCTGTGAAAGGGATTACTCTACACATGCAAGAGGCAAACAAAAGGGGACCAAACCAGCCATGGACAGAGGCTAGGTAGGTCCCAAAAGTCACCAAAAAGTGCCTGAAATATGCCTCCAAATGATATAAACATATGCTCCTTTCATAGGCCAAATATGCTAGTAAACAAGACAACAAAGGTGAGGGGATGAACCTCTCCTTCTTAGGACCTCAAAACACCATCCCCACCAATGAAATCCCTCTGGATTTCAGTGGTGAGAAGGCCAATACAAGGTGGTCCCGAAGCTCACAAAAAAGGCACAAAAATGAGGCCAAACAAGGCCTAAGAGGGGGTAAACAAACCCAAATACAAAAGTGATCTTAAACAAAGATTAAAAGCATGAAAAACTGAACTTTTACCAGTTATACACTAAGCTCAAAACAGCATGCAAGATATGCTAAAATCTTGTGCAAAAATGGGGAATAAAGACGGAAAATGAGTTACCCTTGTAGCTCAGCAAAACCAGAAGGTTCTTGGACCAAAAACCAGCTCTTTAACCTCTGAAAATACCCTGCAAGAACCTTAGATGAATGGTGGAGGTGTGTGGTTGTGAGGTGGTGTGCAAAGGGGCCAAGAATCTCAATCTTTTGAACCCAAAATATAGAGATATAGAGAGAGATATATCTCTTGTGCCTTAGGAAAATTTTGTCAACCTCTCTAAAGGAGAGGGAGGCCCTCTCTTATAGAGAAACAAGTGGGTTCAAGCTTCTTGGAGAAGCTAGACCAAAGGTTCAAGCTTCTTGGAGAAGCTAGAGCAAAAGGTTCAAAAGGTTCAAGCTTCCTTAAGAAGCTAAAATAAAGGTTCAAAAGGTTCAAGCTTCCTCAAGAAGCACAAACAAAGGTTCAAAATCCTCCATACACGTGTATGGAGGATAGGGTCTGTGTCAGTTGGCACAAAATATCTGCATAAATTAGATGAACAAGGTTCGGCCAACAAACAAAATGGCCGATCAACCAACACCATGGCCGGCCGACTAAATAAAGTGTCGATCGGCCAATACAGTTGGCCGGTGGTAAGAAAGCAAGGCCGGTGGCCTCAGGCCATGGCCGGTGGCTTAAGGGGGTGGCCAACAAGCCCCTTCCTACCCTCGGGTGCAAAAACCACAAGTCCTTGGTCCAGCCAAGCACAAAACAATCAAGTTGAGAAATTCTAAGGCAAGGCGCGCAACCGAGACCTCCGGGAACTCAAAATGAACACAAACATGGATGATCATCGAGTGTTCAAATGATGACGTCCAAATCTTGAGGACGGTCAAAAATGGGGTGTCTACACCATGGCTCTGGAAATCCACAAGATGGGAAATCTTCCCTTAGTGGACAATGTGTCTGTTCAGGGTTTCCCGAATCAGCTTGTGGTTGCCTCCTGGCCATTTTTTATTAAGTCTCCCTCTCAACTCAGCTCCATTTTTCTTCTAGTCTTTGGCAGTAAGCTTATACCCCAACCCAAAAATAGGGGGGTTGTGACTTATTTCTCCGGCAACAGTACCTTATTGCTTGCCATTCCTACCCAGTATTGATCTAGGAATATGCCCTTGTTTGTTCATAATCTAAATGGACTGGGCACTCACATAGTTCCTGTCATCCTCTACCATGATAGATTGAACCAGTCAAGCCTCTGGCAAGGAAAAGAGAAAGAGGAACACATCTTCTTGCCCGTGTATGATTTCTAATAGAGGTGTGGTAGTTCCCCAGGAAGGATGGATTACAAAATTGCCGTAGACAGTAACAATCCCACTTTTAAATGGATACTTCACTAACTAGTGAATTGTTGATGATACTGACTTCATCTGATCCTGCCAAGGCCTTCCAAGGAGTAGGTTGAATGTTGCCGGAACGTCCATGACATGGAATTCAACCTCATGTTTAGACCGTTCAATTAGTATCTTGCTCTTAAAGGTCCCCATGACTTCTCGGTTGGTGTTGTCATAGGCTCGAACAGATTGGGTTGTAGGCGTGAATGCAGCTGGCTTCAAGCTTGTAGGGTAAGTAGTCCTTAATGGACATACATTAATTGCCGAGTTGGTATCCACTAGTACCACCGGGATCCACTTCTTCCGGCTCTCTAGAGTCACATATAGGGGTTTGTTGTGGTTTGCACCCTCAGGTGGCAACTCTTTATCTGTAAAAGATATCATTGAAGTAATGTCCCTAAATATGACCAAAGACACCAGTTGGTCAATAATGGTGTCGATAGGTAGCTTCGTTCTGTTCATTACCTTTAGTAGTGCCTGCCTATGGTCCTAAGAAGCCCTTAGCATCCCCCAAATTGATATGTCTGCCTGAATCTTCTTGAGTTGTTTCAAAACCAGGTCTTCCTTTACATCATTCTCTCTTGATTTCTCAGCCTTTTTCATAGAGGATTCTAGCTGATCTGGAGTTATGGATTTGAAATATCGACCACTTCGGGTCATGTGGTTAATCTCATTAGCATACCACGTATCATCAGGGGTGTCAGCTTTCCACCATTCGTCAGTATATGCATGGTTCAGATCATTGTCGTCCCACCACTCCCCCGCAGCTATTGCCAAGCTGTTATCGGGCTCTACCTAGATCATGTTCACATCACTCTCTTCACTGGCATACCACTCCTCCCTTGTAGTGGATTCAATTTCTTCCTTTCGATACTGTTGGAGTTTCTTTGGTTTCTTATCGACCACTTCGGGTCATGTGGTTAATCTCATTAGCATACCACGTATCATCAGGGGTGTCAGCTTTCCACCATTCGTCAGTATATGCATGGTTCAGATCATTGTCGTCCCACCACTCCCCCGCAGCTATTGCCAAGCTGTTATCGGGCTCTACCTAGATCATGTTCACATCACTCTCTTCACTGGCATACCACTCCTCCCTTGTAGTGGATTCAATGTCTTCCTTTCGATACTGTTGGAGTTTCTTTGCTTTCTTTCCCTTATCACCAGCCTTCCACATGGGCTTCTCCATGGTTTGGACATCATCCACTACTGTCTCGGTCCCTTCGTTTATTTTTACCTTTCCCAGCTCTAAGGCTATCTTCCTCTGGATTTCATTTATTCTTTCACATTGGAATTGTTCCAACTCTCGTTCTTTGTCAGTTATAGGCATGGCCTCATTCATGGGCACGACCTTAATGTTGCTGCTATCACCAATTTTCTGTCGGTTCACAACCTCCTTTACCTGCTCCTCCATATCTGGTTCCTCTTTGCTCAACCACTCATTGCTAGTTTCGAGTTGGCTTGGATCTCACCACCCAATCTGTACACTACCCACATCCTCTTCTTCAAAGAAGTAAAGGTTCTCTAGATCTTTCTCCAAGTTGGCCAGGTCCTCTTCTAATTCTGCCAAGTCATTAAAGTCTTGTTCAGCCCAATCATTCTGATTTTTCCCTAGCTCATCTTCCCCAATGGCATTGAGACCGAGAAAGTCGAGTAGCATGACTACAGGCTTTGGATGGTCAACAACCACAATGTATAGGCTGGGGTCATATTCCTCTGCGAGGGAGGCCTCTTTCTCTATAACATGGGTGTCAAAAAACCTCGTTTCTAGTGCATTCTTCTTCTCCTCTACCTTCGTCACCACAGGCCCTGGTTAGGTTGTGGTTGTTATGTCCATCATGCACATGTTTGTACTTTATGGAATAACTACCTCTGGTTTTGGTAGATGGGATGGAATGATATATGTGTCGGGGTTATAGATAGGCAGTAGTGTATGGGTTAGGTTAATGCTTCTGAGTGGGGGGACTTAATTGTGGACAGGACTAGATTGGTGGTTACAATGGGTTTTGTGGGTGGAGCTGAGGGTGGAGCGATAATTTTATTATTGATGAGATCTTGGATCTCATAATGTATGCGATAGTAATAATCTGTAAGGTGACTGTGTTGTTGATGAAAGATGTAGTACTAAGTGGGGTTGTGTCCAGGCGGGAGTGGATGGGGAGAGGTCGAGGGTCGAGGGATGAGGGTCAAGGGTCGAGGGGTTTGAGGTGCCCTTTTTCAATTAACAGTTTGAGAGCACGGGCTGAGCTCAGGTGAAGGGGGTAAAGATTCTTTGGTTTTGGTTTGGGCCGACAGGTTGTGAAGTTGTACCGACAAAAGGATTGGCCATGTTGGTGGCTACTGCGGTGACAGTGTTGAATTTTGTAGGCCAAGGAATAGTGCTACTACTAGCATTGGTATTCTTGGTGAATGACCTTTTCGCCGGTACACTGGTTCTTTAGACGAGGCCTTTTTTGAATGCACTTTCAATCTGGACCCCCAACTCGTGTAGACAACGGGGCTACTATCATTCACTGTAGCATATCCGACTAAAGGTTTTGAACCACTAATCGTACTTGCTCCCTTTCAGATGGCCTATTCGTCATCCTAGCTGCTTTGTCGTTCATCTGGCGACAAAGTCGATGAAAGGTTCCTTCGGGTTCTGGGTAGTCGTTTCTAACTCACTTACAGTTACTTCTATCTGAGTGTTGTATGAATATTGGTTGACAAACCCCTAAGATAGTTCATCCCAATTCTACTTAGCAGAATCTTCTAGCTTAGCGTACCAAATGGCCACCACATCTGACAATGTTCTGCCAAACAAGGATAGCTTTTGAGCTCGCGATAGGCCCATTGGCCTCTGTATATCTGAAAATAGGCGAGCATACACAATCGGGTCCCCACTCCAATCAAATCTATCAATATGAGGCATTTTGAATTTTTTCAGTAATCGGACCGAAGCTTCGGTATACCCGTCTTCAATATCCGGAATGGAATTGAAGTCTTTGGACTTTTTTAACACTTTCTCTAGCCTAAATTTTTTTTATCATGGCTGGATCATTATCGCTGATGTCAAAGGGAAGGAGTTCTCCATGGAGTTGTGCCAAGGGCTTGTAAGCTGGAGCCTGTGCAAACATTTCCTGAGGATCCGAGACCTAAGGAGTTTAAACTGTTGGAGGTGGATCAAGATTCAACTGGGTGGTCGAGATTGGATGTATAGTAGATGCCAATGCCTTAGATAGGCGTTGTAAGTTAGCAATAGTTCCTTCTTATGTGGCCATTCTTTGATTCAAGGTATCTATGGTTTTCTGGAAAGCTGCTATCATAGTAGTAACCTCCTCTGCACTCTGAGCTATTACAGGTCTGGGAGAATTAGGTGTTGGTGAGCTAAGTAGGTGGGGACAAACATGTGTTTGCTTAGTGCTCTGTGCTGGTGCTGATAACTGTTTGTCCCTTTTTTGTCAAGCAACCGGTGGAAGAGAGACTAATACTGGTTGACCACCAACAAGGTCTTGAGTTTCGTAAAGTCTGTCGGAACGAGTCCACACAACTTAGGAGATATTAGGTTTTTCCGAAGCTATGTTTGCAAACTACCTTGCAAAAACAATGGGACCCTTAATCAGAATTTTAGTAGCATTTCGACTCAATTGATTACTGATTACTGTTAACTCATGCTGGCACACTGAACTCAACCCCACAAACTGAAAAGCCTGAACCACACATCTGAATTTGAGATTCTCTGTATAGATCCCATACATTGCACATAGCAAGAAAGAGAACAAACACCCCTATGGGGGGCAAGGTCACCCTGTCCTAGCTTTTGAAATGATATAGGGTTCACTATTTAAACAAGTGGCATCATGCATCCTAGAACAAGGAGAACATCTGGTCCTAATTTTTAAAGGTACTATAGCTCATTATGTGTACAAGGTTGGCTCAATTTTAGGAGTTGAAGTTAAGGTGACATTACCAAAGAGTCCTTTGGGTCATAACCAATGAAGATCTCAGGAAACCAGAAGAATCAATATAGCCTCTCTTCAAAGTCTGAGAACCTCAGATCTCAAAAGGTTATAACACAAGGCCTTCAAAGTAAAGTAAAGTAAAGTAGGTGTAGTATCACAAAAAGTTTGCCTGTGCTCCCACCAGTATCTGGACAACACAAGGACTTCAAGTGCACCAATGCATATAATGCAATAAACACATGATTGAAAAATAAAAGTCATATCATGGAGTTCGAGTTAAGGTTTCATAAAGTCCCCAGCAGAGTCGCCAAAAACTGTAACATGTCCGGGGGGTACCCGTGCACGTTAAACAGGTCTGTAGCTCGACGTTTTCATGCCCTCTTTCGGAGAGCTCGAATTGGTCCTATATTCAAACGTTCAGACTCCTGTCACGGTTTTGAATCTAGGCTCACAAGTGCAATGTGAAACTGATAATCACTAAAGAGTCCAATTTGACAAATCATTTTGGAAAATCAATTTTGAATCAAATAAAGCCAAAACTGGACTGCTTTGCCAGATTATAGAGTTGCCACCTAAATATTTTATTTTGGGGAAATTTAAGGAAACCTTGACTCATGCCAAAGGCCACGTGTCCGTCATCACCAAATTTGCCTCGGCTCAGAAACATGGGTACGAGAGGGAAAGGTCTTGAAATGAGCACCCCCGCTCACCCGATCAAAAATCGGCCTCTACTAATCATGATATGTTGTTTTATAAACCTCATGTGTTCTTATTCTGATTATTAGCTAACTTTACTATGTGACACACTTATACAAGTATAGACTAAAATTGCAGGAATTGGAACGAATTTACTCATGTTTGTTTTTCAAAAATGGTTAGAATTTGCCACCAAACATGATGGGCTTAAAACATGATTTGCCACTTCTTAAAGTGGGCTTAAAACACACATTCATTGAACTGTTTGAATTCAAACAATAAAGCCTTCATTCACAGGCATTCATGCAGTTTAGCAAGTAAGCACATAGCCTCATGGCAAGCATACTAATCATGGCAATATGACAATCACACTCATGCAAGTATGCTAAAGCGTAAAAGCTTACCGAGTACTCCAAGCCAAAAAAAAAAAGTTAGAAACAATGCATGATCCTGACTATACAAGATGCCTAATGCAACACATGCAATAACGCAATTAATAGGCTCGGCTACTAATTGGCATACTAAGCAACTTGAACAACATGCTTTTAAACACGTATTCAAAGAAGTGTATTGAAATAATGATGCAGTTTGAATGATACATCGAGCCTCGGTGCATGCAAGACAAATAAAAGGATGCAAACATGCAAGCATAGGGTATGCTAATTGAAAATGTCCCTAATCTAACCATCCAAAGCAATTAAATAAAACGAAAAAAGATGTGGGGTTAGAAGACATGCACACACATACGCACACTTATTACAACATTGTGCCCTCGCGATGGAGGGTCCGAACGAATAAAAGCTAAGCTAATTTAAGCTATCCTAACTAATCTAATTAATCTAATTAGACTAATTATTACAAATCAAATGAATAACTAGGAAACTAATTACTAATTATTACAACACTTTAACTAATTAGGAAACTAGTTAATTAAAGCAAATGTGTGGTAACTAATCAGCCAAAGCACTAAACTACATTACCACAGCTCTGTTTTGGGAAGTTGAATATGCATGCACCCGGTTCTCGCCTCGAAAAGCCTTCCATTTTGCTTCCGAGAGGCTCTGTTTGCAGGGCTGAAGACACTTCAGAAACTTTCTGCTCCACCTTACTAATTCAATGCTGAGGATTCCACCAGTGGCCTGCCGGCCATGGTTAATTGCTGTCGGCCATCTGCCAGCCAAAAGGATGCCTTGCCAACCAAGAATGAGGCACTACTGGCCATCAGTGAGCCATTGTCGGCCATTGTTGCTCTGAATCACCACACTGCAACAAAGCACAAACAGAGGAAAATTGAGGGATTTCCAAGGGTATGTTTGTACTATACCCCTCTTTATTATCTCAAAACATCAAAGGAGTGGCACTCTCAGATCCAAAACCACCAATTAAGCATTTTCAATGCATGATGGCCAAAAATCCAAGGAGTACAATTTCATTAAATGCACAAAACAAGACTCGAGGCCATCACCTTATCATGTATGATCAAAGGCAATGGACACCAAGGAGATTGGCTCATTTCATCACTTTAAGTATGAAATGCTCCAATCTTCCTTGTGTTCAATATAACGTCCGATTGAACACATGCAATGCAATACAACATGCTTAACTTGCTCAAGTTTTACTTGTCTGATATTATTTACTCATTTTGGTTACTGATCCATTCTTTAACCGGTAAGTCCAAAGTGAGAGTCCTCTAATGAGAGAGGTGCCAACCAAGGGATAAGTGAAGGCATGAGAGAGATTATGCCGTTGGTTAGTAGAAACCCTCAAAAGAGGATTAAAACCATTAAAAATAAAGTCTTAATCTAAAGCTTAAACAGAACCCTAAGGCTAACCAACCTTCGAAGAAAATGAAAAAGTGAAGAAATGAGGGAGGTTGTAGATATTTCAGTACTGGAATTACATGCCAAATGATACTACAATATGAAAGCAACTCATGTAAAACATGTTTAAAAACCAAAAATACCAAACTAGTGAAGATCACTACACTATAGGCATGCAATACAAAGCTCACAAGGTACAAACACTTCAAAACAGTCCTAAAACATGCTTGAAGTAAGCTACAAGGAGCTAGAATAAGAGGCTAAAACATAGCACAAACTAGACTATCAAGCACAATTGCACTACAAGCATACAAAGCAAGCCTTAAGTGATTTAACTAGCCCCAAACAGAGGTAAAACAAGTCAAAATAGTAACAAAAACATGCTGAGATCAAGTCACAAAATTCTAGAAAAACATGCTCACATGTTAAGCTATCCACACATGCAAGCAAGACACAAGGAGGGGAGGCTAACCCCTCCCATTTTTGGACATCAACACAATGTTTTTGCCACTGAAATAACTCTGACTTTCAGTTGTTATAAAGGCCAAAAAGTTTGATTTAAAAACCTTTGAAAGATGGCACAACAACTTAGCAAGAAAGCTACAAGAAGGGTGGACCACCCCTAACTCCAATCAAACCTCAAACCACAATTTTAGACCATAAAAATAGAGATTTTCAGAGGTTAAAACCAGCCTCAAAATGGTATGTAAAGATGGCAAAACAAGTTTTTAAATTAAACTTAAAACACAAGTGTTCTATCTCTTGAAGACAAGATGCAAGCTAGACACCAAAATCAAACCAAACCAAGCCAATATCCTCTTCTAAAGCTCAAAGAGGGTCCTAAGTAACCTCAACTGAATGGTGATGAAGTTTGATCAAGGGCTTATATGCAAAAGTCTAGAGAATTAAGGCTATAAGGCACAAAATATTTAGAGAGATGATTCCATAGAGAGAGAGAGAGAGAGAAAGAGAAATTTTTGTCTTCAAAATTTTCTAACCCCCCACATGCAAGAGGGGGCTTCTATATATAGAGAATGCAAAATCCCCTCAAAGAGATCTAGCTATACACATGCAAGCAGATGGCTTAATCTGTGCAAACAGCTGACACAAAATATCTGAAAATATCTACTGATGCCCTAGTGGCCGGCCGACCATCAGTGGTGGCCGGCAGGGGTTCATTGATGGCCGACAAGTCACATCAATGGCCGGCAGGCCAAGAGCCATGGCCGGTAGTGCCCAAGGATGGCCGGCAGGCCATGAACAACATGCTAAAAGTACCTACACATGGTCCAAGGATGAGACCTAATGGATGCAGGGTTTCGAAAACTAAAACCTGTGGCATTCTGCTGCGGACTTTGAGCGCTCGACGAGCAACCAAACTCATTGTCGGATATACCAGCAAGAACATCCAAGTCTTGAGGACGGTCAAAAATGGGGTGTCTACATTTGCCTTTCTTTGACAGAACTCGGAGTCACAAAAATGACGTGAGTGAATGTTAAAGCCCCAAGACGACCCATTTTGACAAGGCCGCAAGACTTAGACAAACATTCAAGATAACAATATATAGTTGTGCCCATAAGCTGGGGCAAAATGTAAATGATATGCACAATGCAAAAACATAACTTATGATCATGTAATGAGGCTGGAATAAAGCATTTACATGCAAATGTCATGCAAAGATAATGTCATATTCTAAACAAACCAACGAGGTACAGTAATCTCATACGTGATAAGAAGTAAGCCAATAAACATGCCACGTGTGAGAATCACAAGCCGAACCGCATTTCATGCAGAAAGGATGTAAGAAAATTATGCAATCTTAACTGTGCCTCACATAGGAAAGGCTAAGAGTGACTGTCGGGCGTACCCAAGGTCTCGAACAAAAACACATCCTAGCGCGTCTCACGCGACAGGAGAAAAGGAATGGTGTAAACACCGAAGAGTGGTATAAACATCGGAGCACGTCGCAACGTTTCTTACCAACATAGGGTGGTATAAGCATCGGAACACATTCCAAACGCTTCTAACCGTGGGGTGGTATAAACATCGGGAACACGTCCCAATATTTCTAACCAAAGGAACGTATTGGTTTAAACAACAGGCGTACCCAAATGTTTTTAACCAACAAGGAGTGGTGCAAACACCAGGCGTACCCAAATGTTTTTAGCCAACAAGGAGTGGTGCAAACACCGGGCGTACTCGAATGTTTCTAACCAACAAGAAGTGGTGTAAACACCGAGCGTACCCAAATGTTTCTATCTAACAAGGGGTTCAAGAGACAAGAATGATCTTACCTGAAGTTCCTTTGAATGAACCGTACATACAATAACTTGCTTGCATAACAAAGAAACTTAACAAGTGCATGCAATAAGAATGCATATTCTATGCAAGACGAATAATCATGACACAATGTTAGAGGCATGTTTCATGCACAACAGGCAAGAAACAATATAGAAGCATATTCAATGTAGCGTTAGCAAGAGCATGTTCTATGCATAATAATCAATGATGCATATTCTATGCAAACATGGTGATGCATGCTCTATGCAACAATTCAAAATGCATGTTCCATGCAACTATAAAGAAATGCACATTCTATGCAACAACAAAAGTGTGTTTGATAAAGACGACACAAAGGCAACTTCCGATTTACCTCTAGGAAAAGATGCAGAAGATCAAAAAGGATACACCTCGTTTATGTTACATAGGGGCGGCTAAGTTTGATGGTTCTGTTATGGTGGTTGAGTCAAACTCACGTAGAAGTTCTTAGTTCAAGCATGGAAAAGCAAAAGGTGCTCCTAAAAAGCAAGCAACAGCTGCACTTAAGCCCAACGATGCTAAAAATTTCAAGCGTATGGGGCAAGAGAGGTGGCAAGAAGGTAAAGGCTAAATTGACATGCTTTTACTATAACAAAGAAGGACACTTCGCTCGGGATTGTCTTGAGCAAAAGAAGGTACTCCCTTACTTAATTTCTTACATTCAATGCTTTGTTTCTAGTCAAGCATTAATTGCTCATTGTAGACACCCCATTTTTGACCGTCCTTAAGACTTGGACGTCACCGTTTGAACACTCGGTGATCATCCATGTTTGTGTTCGTTTGGAGTTCCCAGAGGCCTCGGCTACGTGCCTTGCCTCAGGATCTCCGAACTCGACCGTTTAGTGTCTGGTTTTGCACCAGACACTTGCATCTTGCCTTTGAGAGGCAGGGTAGGGCTTGTAGACCATCCCCACCCACCACCGGCAGTGGCTAGAGGCCACCGGCTGGTTTTTATTGCCATCGGCAATCTTTTCTGCCAGTCGGCACCTTTTTTTGCCGATCGGCATTGTGTTTGTCGGCACCTTTTGTTGCCGGTCGGCATTATGTTTGGTCGGCCGGCCACTGTTTTTGATCAATCGGCCACTCTTCCTGACCGAGACCCTTTTTTGAGGGGGGTTGACCCTTTTGAACCTTTTTTTTTAGCTTCTCCAAGAAGCTTGACCCTTTTTTAGCTTCTCCATGAAGCTTGACCTTTTTTTTAGCTTCTCCAAGAAGCTTGAACCTTTTGACCCTTTTTTAGCTTCTCCAAGAAGCTTGACCTTTTTGAACCTTTTTTAGCTTCTCCAAGAAGCTTGACCCCTTTTTTAAAGCTTCTTGAAGAAGCTTGAACCTCTTGACCCCTTTGACTAGCTTCTCCAAGAAGCTTGGCCTTTTTGATCCAAGCTTCTAAGAGAAGCTTGGCCTTTTTGGTCAAAGCTTCCAAGAGAAGCTTTGCCCCTTTGGTTTCTCTATATAAAGAGAGCCTCTCCTCCCCTTTAGGAGGTTGGGAAAATCTGATATAGAAGAGATATATATCACTCTCTCTATATATCTCCCTCTCTCTCTACATTTGGGTGGGTAAAAGGGTCCAAAAGGGTCTTATTCTTGGCCTTTTGCACACCACTTCATAGCCACACACCTCCATCATCACTTGGACGTTCTTGGAGCTTGTTTTCAGAGGTTGAGGACTGGTTTTTGAGACCAAGAAGGTGCTGGTTTGCTGGTCTTCAAGGGTGAGTTCTCCTCTTCCCTTTTCTAGTCTTTTCTTGCTTCATATCTAAGCCATAGTTGCTTGCATTTTTGGGCTCCGACCCAAACTGTAAATCATCATATTTTGAGGTCCTCTTCATGTTAGATTGAGGACCTCTTGCTGTTTGAGGACAGTAGCTAGCACTTCCTTCATTAGCCCTCTTTATGCCATAATTTTGCATAATATTTTTGATGTCTTTGCCATGTGACCGCCCTTAAGACTTGGGCACTACTGATGGTTTGCTCGGTGTTGAGAGATGTGCAGGGCAAAGGATCAGTTTCTTCAGCTAGAAGAGAGGCAAATCTTTCAAAACACTTTGTTTAGGGTTTTGGAGTTGAAGAAAAGAGGAAAGGAGAGGAGAAAACTAATTTGGGAAAAGTTCGGCATGAATCCGGGTAGAAGCGAGTCGAGCAGCCCTCGCTGAATCGGGCTTATCTGTCTGTACACTTGGAGTTCAGCTATGAGGCCACCACCGTCGGAAACCTTACTTCCGGGGCTTCATTTTGCACTCAAGAATCTCTTAAAGCCAAGTCCGGGTGGGGGAGATATGAT
>NW_021026654.1:30097-76832 GCF_004153795.1 Camellia sinensis
TATTTAGATTGGAACAAATCATCAACTGTGAATTTTAAGCCCACTAGATAGTGGCAAAACCATCTTTTCAAAAGCCTACTTAAGGGTGGCAAAATCTGGGTTTTAGCCTACTTGCGAGTAGCAAACCATTTTCAAAACGAACATGAAATGTTTTGTTCCAATTTAGGCGATTTGGTCTATACTTGTTTGCTGTGCGCCTAACATAGTAAGTCCTAAGAAGGAGTGGGCCATTCCCTCTCCTTATTGTCTTGATTACTTGCATTTTTGGCCTTACAAAGGAGCTCCTATTTGCAAGCTTCCAAGCTCTATTTCCAGCATTTTTCAGTGGTTTTTAGGACCCCCATAGGTCATTTCCAGCTCTGGTTTTTCCATGTTAAGTGTCCTTGTTGCATGTGTAGAGTAACCTTCTTATTGGCCTTTCAAAGGAACACATCTTTCTTGCATGCGTGGACCTTGTTTCCATGGGTTTTTGGGGCTTATTTGACATACCATATTACTATTTTTAGCTGGTTTGATGAGCTCTCACATGCTTCATATAGGTGTAGTGTAAACCATGCTTACTAGCCTATGTTGCATGTTGTTTTGGCCAAGCATGCTAGCTTATTTTGGCTACATTTCATACATGTTTTAGCATTATTTTGGGCTGCATAGGGACTGTTTGGGGTTGGTTTCATTATTCGACCATCGCTTTGCATGTTTATAGTGTATTGCATTTCACTAGCTTTAGTGCTTGAGTCCTTAACAATGCATTACATGAGTGTTTGCATGCTTTTGAGTTATTTTGGAGTCATTTGGCATGCCATTTCAGATCTGGAACATGCACCATTGTATGCCATATTCCCTTATTGCCATGCTTTGGTAGAGTTGCATTTTTGTGCCTTAAGCTTGGTTAATGCATTGTGCATGCATTCCATGTATTTTATTGCCTCACTTGCATCATTATGGCCACTGATTTTGGCATGCTTGAGAGCTATCCATGTTAGTTTAAGTCCATCATCGCATGTTGTTGCATGCCATATTTGTTTACATGTTTAGGTTGTGTGCCTATTGCATATTAAATGCATTGCATAATCATGTTGCATTAGCCTTGCTTGCATGCTTAGGTTGCATTGCATTGTGCATGCATCCCTTGCCTCTTGATTAAGCATGATAGAGGTTGGGGCCTTTGATGTGTTTTGTGTGTGCATTTCATTTGATATTGAAGTTGCACACTTGGCTTTTGGGCCATCATGCATTGAAATGCGCGATTGGTGGTCTGAGAATCGAGCACCATACCCCTTTGAGTCACAAACATGATAAGGGATGTGGTGGTGCGTACATTTGCTTGAAATGCATTGCCATGCCATGTTTTGCCATCTATACTGCGGACCGGCCATTCATTGTTGGCCGATGGCTTTAAAGATGGTCGATGACCATCCGGACATGGCCGGTGGTGTTCCTCAGTGTCCATAGAGTGCACCCTGGGACTTGTGCAATTTTTAGAGGAGCAAAGCAGGGAAAACAGAGGCAAACTTGTGCATGGCGTTGGATTTCTGAGCAAACCCGAACAAGCATTGCATTGGGCCCTCTTCCTGAGGCTGTTTACTGCTTTCTTAGATTAGTTAATTTGCGTAACTAGTTTAACTAGTTTAATTTGTCTGTAATAATTAATTAGCTTGTAGGTTAGTTAATTGTATTATTCTTTTGGTCCCTCCGAGCGAGGGTAAATTTTTAATAAGTGTGGGTGCGTGTGTGCATGTCTTCCAACCCCCACTTCTTTCTCTCTTTCACTAACTTGCTTTGATGGTTAGTATTAGGGCATATTTAATTTAGCATACCTCATGCTATGCATGCGTGCATCATTCATTTGTCTTGCATGCACTGGGCTCGACGCATCATACTAACTGCATTGTATTTCAATTCCAAGTTGAATACGTGTTAGTTGTAGCATCATCATATGCCATCCATAGATTAGCCGAGCCTATTGTAGCTGCATCTTGCATGTGTTGCATTAGCCATCTTAACATGAACTAGGATCATGCATATGATTACTTACTAGTTTTTGTTTTGGCTTGGAGTACTCGGTAAGCATTTATGTTTTAGCATCTTTGCATGCGTGTGAGTGTTGCCATGACAGCATACTTACCATGAGGCTAGCTGCTTATGTGATATAACTACTTGAGTGCCTGTGGATGGAGGTTGAATTACCTAAATTGGAATAATGCACTAAAACTGTGAGTTGCAAGCCCACTAGATAGTGGCAAAACCATCTTTTCTAAAGCCCACTTAAGGGTGGCAAAATCTACGTTTTAGCCTATTTGCGAGTAGCAAACCATTTTCAAAACAAACATGTAATGTTTTGTTCCAATTTAGGTGATTTGGTCTATACTTGTTTGCTGTGCGCGTAACATAGTAATTCTAGGCTAATAACCGGAATAAGAACGCATAATGTTTTCAAAACAAGATATCATGGTTAGTAGAGGCCCATCTTTGATCGGGCGAGCGGGGGTGTTCATAGCTGACCTTCCCCAATCGTACCCAAGTTCCCGAGCCGAGGCAACTTTGGTGATGACGGATACATGGCCTTAGGCACCGAGTTAGGGTTTCCTAAATTTCCCAAAATAAAATATTTTGGTGGCGACTCTGTATCTGGAAAAGCAGTCCATGTTTGACCCTTCTTTTCTACAAATCTGTTTTCCAAAACGATTTGCCGGATTTGGACTCTTTGGTTCAGATTAAGAACCGTGACAATTTGAGAGTCCTGAATTGTAGCGAGCCCAAAACGAACAGAACGGGACTCGTCCTCCCGGGGCGTTCGGGGACGTCTACAGTTTTTGGCGACTCTGTTGGGGAGGTTAGAGAGCTTGACTCGAACTCATGATATCCTGTTTGGATTTCATTTATGTGTCTCTTTGCATTGCATGTGCATTGGTGCGCCTAGGACACCGTGTTTGCCATCTGCCATTCCTGAACGGTTTGCCGGAGGCTTCACTTTGTCAAAGCATGCCATAAGGCTGACCGGTTTTGGGCTCTGACAGTATGGTAACACAAACCCCAATTTTTACTGGGGCACCCTTTTTTGACCATTCGACCTAGTGCATATTCAGAATCCATAGTGACCATTCCAAACTAGGACAGGTTGCTTACTCGATAGGTTGTTTGAAACTACTGCGTGCGTGGCGAAACCCTAGCTCCTGACAAAATAGGACAGGGAAACCCTACTGCAACATAGGTGTTTTTTGGCTCTCACTTATCTGCTATGTGCCTTAGAGTGTGCCTCTATAGGGAATGCATGTATCAGTTTGCAAGTTTGAGTATCAGGCTTGTGGGCATCAGCATCAGTATTTAGGGAATTAGTTTTACCCAAGGGTATCAATTTTGGGACAGATATTTGGGAACAGTTATCAGTATTGAGTATAGTCGTTCTGCTATCCGTTCCAGTGAAATTGAGCTGAGATGCTGTCTGTTTTCTCTTTTGCAAGGTAGTCCTGGAACTATAGCTTCAGAAGGCTCCCCTATCCCCCAGGTACATTGGACTTGTGCTGATAGACTTTGTCGTGTCAGAGATTCAGTTCAAGGGCAATTAGTGTTCTTTTGCCAGAGGCAGGGTAAAAATGCCAGTCAGACACAGATCATCAGTTCAACAGTCTTCGAATCAGCGATCATTATCCATCTCACCTATGTGCTGTTGGGTTGAGATATCTGTTTTTTACCTCAGGGAGATATACCGGTTGCTCAATTAGACCAGGACAATATGTCAAATCTGGAAGAGATGGTGCGCCAAATCCAAGATAGTACGAAAGCCATGCAGCAAGACGCTACCCATCAAGCAGAATTCACCAAACAACAGGCTGTGGCCATAGCCCAACAGGCAGAGACAATTGCTAGGTTAGAGCAGCAAACTGGAGTATCTACTTCACAACAGGCTCCTCCCTCACCAAGAGTTCCAACACTCGGAGAGATAGCTAATGTCCAGGAAGATACGGACATTCCGACAGGGCTAGCTCCGCCCCCGGTTCTACCCCAGCTATCTAAAACACCCAACAACCTACCAGACACCCCCTTTGATGTCGAGACGGACCTTACAGCATTGAAAGTGAGCAAGCTTGAGAAATTGTTCGAGAAGTCTCAGGGGGCCCACTCCATTCCTGATATTGAAGATGGGTATACAGACTCAGCTGTGACGCTGCCGGACAGATTTAAGATGCCGCACATCGACCGCTTTGATGGATCTGGGGATCCCATGGTACATTTGCGGCTGTTTTTGGACATACTAAGGCCGATGGGCCTCACCAGATTACAGAAGCTATCATTGTTTGGCCGGACCCTATTTGGGATAGCCGCAATCTGGTATGCAAAATTGGAGGACTCTGTGAAACAGAATTGAGAAGAGATGGCTGAGGCCTTTAGTGATCAATACTCCCACAATGCACAGATCGAGGTCACAACTCGTGATCTTGAAGTCACCTGCCAAGAGCCAAAGGAGAGCTTCTTAGAATTCGTGGCCTGGTGGAGGGCTAAGGCCTCAGTGATGACCATTAGACCAATGGATAAGGATCAAATACGATGGTTGTGCGCAACCTCCAGCCCAAACTAATGCAGAAAATGATCGTGCTCCCCTTCCTTACCTTTTCAGATTTGCATGAGATGGGAGTACAAATCGAGGATGTTATGAAGCAGGGCCTCATTGACCAGGAGAAGGAGCAGCCTAGGAGGTCATTTTCCCGCAATTCAAGTGCGACCACCAGCGGTGATGTAGCTGCAAAATCTTCTGAAGTGGGCATGGTCACCACCACCACACCAAGAGTAGCCACCCCCTTTGTTGGTACATCCACTTCAAACCCCCGAACTTCAGACTATCTACCCCGAGGCAAGAGGGTTTTCACCCCATTTTTTATGCCTTTGTCTAAAGCTCTAGGGGTCCTACTCAGGAAAGGACATCTGAAACCGTTAGAACAACGACCTCTACCTAATCCTCTCCCTGCAAAGCATGACCCGGCTAAGTACTGTGCTTTCCATCAACAAACTGGTCAAGACACCGACAGTTGCGTCCGTCTCCGCCACGAGATACAAAATTTAATTGACAACAGGGTCATCCCTGCACCAGGTCCTGCAAAGTCTATCGGCACTTGATCAATGAACTTGTGGGGGATAATGTGATATGATCTAGGGATGAACCACCTGCGGGCAGCGCTCAGTTTACTCCAGATGTGGCATATGGCACGCACTGTTTCAAGCATTTTGCGAATGCTAGTTTTTGTGCTTTCTGATTTGGGTATTGGGTCAGTCTTGTTGTTTTGTATAGAGTTAGTCTTTTCGAACTAAGTCAGTCGGGTCTGTCTTGTTGTGTCGAGTCAGTCCTGTTTTGTTAGAGTCGGGTGATTTCGGGGGTGTTACCTCAGACATCACTTGCTTATTTTGTGTTTGTCTTTTTGCTTTCTTTCGAGTCTGTTTCTGCCTTGGAGCCAGTTACGCCAACAGATCTGAATGGAACAGTAGTGATTTTCACACTCTTGTGTTTGCTTCCGCCGTGTGCCAGTTGTGCCAGAAATTCTAAATGAGATGGCAGTATTTGACTAGAAGCTGTGTCTTTTCTGCGCCTTGAATTCATTGCATCGACCTAAGTTTTTCAAAACTATTTTTGAAACATTGTGATAAAAAAAAAGAAGAGGAAGGAATTCCTCAGGTTTTACAAAATTTGACCAATTGAGAGAGAGAGAGGCATGCTAAGCCCTTAATGATCAAGATCATGCTTGTTAATGTGAGTACTGAGAAGGATCCTGACTTGATCCAGATTGGTTCTACATTGTCTTCAGTGCGAGCGATTTGTCGCTTTCTTAAAAGATTTCAAAAACTGTTTTACGCGATACTGCGAAGACCTGTGTGGAATCGCTCTTGAGATTGTGCAGCCTAGGATCGCTCTCAGCCTCAAGACTCGACCCCTTGCTTTCGAACCTTGAACTTGAATTCAGAATGTTCAATGGTCAACCATCAAAGGAGGCCTGTGTGGCCATATTTGAAGCAGCCCTTGAACTAGGGGCAAGAAAAGCCAGATCAAGGAGATCAGATGTCATCAAAAGAAACTTGTAAAGCTCGATCAGAAGCACCCCTGAAACTAGGGGCAAAGAATTTCAAATGTGCTCGAGGAGCCGTAGATGGATCATTCCACAAATCAAAGAAGGTCGGCAAGAATGCCAAATCCCAGAAGGGAGGAAAGAAGACAGTTTCTACTGAAGAACGACTGAGTTCCTATCCGCAACACTAGGGGCAAATTCAGCCTCCCATTGGATAGACTCCTGCATCGTCAGCGAACATCAGCCATTCTCCTAGATTCAGATGACTTCAGGATCTCAAAACCATTTGACATGGACCAAGCTACACTTTTACCCTTGAGAGGCTCGTTGGGCCGAAAATCCGGAAGGGCGACCCAGGCAAAAGTTAGAGCAAGAAAAAAAAAGAAAAAAAAAAGAAAAAAAAAAGGAAAAAAAATGCAAAGAATGAAGAAAAGATGAAAAAGAAAAGGAAAAAAGAAAAGAAAAGATGAAAAGAATGGAAAAGAAAAGAAAAACAAAGCTCGCAAGGTTGAAAACCCAGAAGGGCGGCCTTGGCAAAATTTAGAGCCTAAAAAGTGAGGGTTAATACACGAGTGTACCTAACCCCGAACTACGTAAGGCTTGATTCCCATGTTTGGGATACGTAGGCAACTTCATTCCGAAGTCCATCCATAAACACTTCCAAATTGATCGTCTCCATGTAATGGTTTTTGATTGTCTTTGCCTTCTCTGTATCCGAGAGTTCGGTTGTGATCGTCACTCTAAGGACTGATTACAGTGTGCTATGGCGCTATCCAAACAAGGGGCAATTTTCCGTTGCCATACAATGCTCTGCGGTGCCGTTCAAACAAGGGGCAACTTTCCGTTGCCATGCAGCTCTCTTCAAGCAAGGGGCAATTTTCCATTGCTTCCAAATCCGAGGTTGTGCATCTTGAGAGTAGGTTCCGTGCTTGTTGAGCATTGGCCGTTTGCAAAAAACAGTTTTTGAGAATTTTTACTGAGGTTGACTATTTTCTCAAAAATTATTTCATCTTTTCCAAAACTGGACCATTTCTTGGACCCAAAAAGGAAACTTTTCAGTGCTCATAACCTGACTTGCATGATTTCAAATCAAAAATCGAACAAGCATGTTAATCTAACTCTCATTTTGGTCAAAATTGTTTTCGTAGAAAGCAAAAACAAAAAATTGTCAAAATGATGAAATAGGGGCACAGTTGAGTAAGGTGTTCTGTCTTTCTCCCGTTGTCAACATACTTGCCGAAAGGGCACCGTATTTGCCAGAAAAGGGCACCACTGAAGCTGACCGCAAAATGGCAGAAAGCGCTCACATCCTTCAAGCAACGAGGTATCAAGTCAAGTGCGAAGCACGAACCGGAATGGGACAAGAAATCAGCTGCAGATTTGCTACACACCCAATTGTTGTGTAGCCCCTCTGTGGAAGAAACTCACTGTTGTGAACAAGAAGAAGAATCTAGCGGAATGCTAGGGGCAAAACCCCGCAACTTTCTGTTTATCCACCAACCAGGGGAGGGATAAAAAATGAGAGATTGAAGAAAAAAGAGATGTGCGCTGAGAGAAAAAGTGAGAAAATGGCTTTTTTCAGAAAAACAGAGATTGAGTGCCAGAGTGATGTGAGAATCATAAATGAGAAAAGGGTGGGAAACACTACCTGGAGAAAGTGGCTCCTCGCGAACTGAGAGGTCTCTTGTCTTTGTAACACGTTTGTGTGTCGTTTCTTTTGTTTTGTTTACCTCAACTTTTGTTTTCAGTCTTCTTCGAGTGTTACTCGATGTGTTTAGGTCGTGTACCTTTTGTTGAGTCATAGTATGATGTGTTCAGTTGTAGGCTCAATACCCGGTTGAGAACCCTTTTCTCATTTTCAAAAAATCTTTTTGTGCTCAGAGTGCTGTGCCATTCCGCACATTTATGCAAAACAAGATTCTTTCTTTCATAAACCTCAAGGTTCAACCCAGGTCATGTGAGAACAGTAAAACAAGGACCTATTTGAAGCTATATGGGTTCCAGACTACAAAGCAAAAGAAAAGAGGGAAAACCGAAGCATCTGAGTTTGTTTCACCTTCAGCAAATTCTGTGATTGTACTCTAGATGTACCTCTTCAGGCCTTCTCAGTGCTCCGAAGAATGAGTGTGCCTCTGCTCCAATCTTAAGCCTGCTTCAAGTCAGAATGGCAATTAAAGCAGTAGCAGATGTTAACTCTCGCCAATATAAACAGGGTGTACCCTTTTCAAGAAGAGTGTGTTACAAACCCCTCCGAGAGGTAAATCAGAGGTCGCGTTTGGATTTGGTCTCGTTAAGGCTTGTATTTCCTTATTCAACATTTTGTTTCAAACATGCTTTTAAAGTTGCACATTCATCGCATCATTATGCACACCATTCGTTGGATTGTTATGCACATTTATCTAGCATTGTGATTGTAGACGCGCCCGCGTGAGGCCTTCGTGCTATAGTTCGGATTCAATTTGTGTCACGGTTCTTGATCTGAACCAAAGAGTCCAAATCCGGCAAATTGTTATGAGAAAACAGATTTTTAGAAAAGAAGTGCCAAACCTGGACAGCTTTGCCAGATACAGAGTCGTCGCCTAAATATTTTTTAAGGGGAATTTAGGAAACCCTGACTCGGTGCCAAAGGCCACGTGTCTGTCATCACCAAAGTTGCCTCGGCTCGGGAGCTTGGGTATGATTGGGGAAGGTCCGCTATGAGCACCCCCTCTCGCCTGATCCGAAGATCGGCCTCTACTAACCGTGATATCCGTTTTTGAAAACGTTACGTGTTCTTATTCTGATTATTAGCCTAGAATTACTATGTTATGCGCACAACAAACAAGTATAGACCAAATCGCCTAGATTGGAACGAAACATTGCATATCCGTTTGTTTGGAAAACAATTTGAAATTTTCTACTCGTAAGTAGGCTAAAAAAAACACGGATTTCAATGAGTTGTTCCAACTCAAACAATCCAACCTTCACCCACAGGCATTCAAGCAGTAATATCATGTAAACATATAGCCGCATGGCAAGCATACTGTCATGTTAACATTCACACTCATGCGAGATGCTAAAGCATAAATACTTACATCCCGTGCCAAAACAAAGAACTCGTCAGCAATCAATGCATGATTCAAGTCCATGCTTAAATGCTTAATGCAACGCATACGGAATGTCACTAGAGTAGGCTCGGCTAATCTATGAATGACATGTGAAAATACACAAGTAGCATGTATTCAAGTTAGATTTGAAATACTAATGCAGTTAGCATGATGCACCGAGCTTGGTGCATGCAATACTGATGAATGATGCACGCGTGCATTGCATAAGGTATGCTAAATTAAACATGACCTATTACTAACCATCAAAGCAGGTAAGTAAAAGGGAGAAAGAAGTGGGGGTTGGAAGACATGCACACACTCACCCACACTTATTACAAATTCGCCCTCGCTCGGAGGGACCGAAAGAATAATACAAATTAACTAACTCGCAAGCTAATTAATTATTACAAATCACCTAATTAATTAACTCGGAAGTCCAGTGCCATGCACAAGCCGCCTTTGTTTTCCCTGCTCTACTTGTCTGAAGACTGCCAAAGTCTCAGGATGTGCTCACTGGATGTTGGGGAATGCCACCGGCTGGAGGGAATCATCATCGGCTGTGATTTGGTGTCGATCGGCCAAAAATGAATCCATCGGCCACCGATGGATTCCCGGTCGGCACTCTATGCAGTCGATCGGCAAAAAGTTCCTGCAGAATCCGTTTGACAGTAGCAGAGGACAGAGCTTCACATGGCAATGCAATTCAAGCAATGGATGCACTAACCATATCCCTTATCATGTTTATGACTCAAAGGGACATGATCCTCGATTCTCGGGCCACCAATCACGCATTTTGATGCATGATGGCCCAAAGAATCGAGTGTACAACTTCAATTTAAAATGTAATGCAATGCAAATAAACAAGTAAAGGGGCTCAACCCCTATCATGCTCAACTCAAGAGGTATAGCATGCATGTTAATGCAATGCAATCCTAAGCATGTGAGCTAGCATGCAACATAGGCAATGCAATGTGTACATGCAAGTATGCAAGCAAACAAACAAGAGGAGGATGCAAACAAGCAAGGAGACGGACTTAAACTAAATTAGGCCACTCTCAAACAAGCCTAAATCAGCGGCCAAAGTGCTCAAACATGAGGGCCAACACACATACACGCATGCGCATGTTAAGACCTAAACACTTAAGCATCAAAGGATATCCTGTAAGCACACTTCAAGGGGAATAATCACGGGCATATGACATGCATTGGAAGCTTTAAAATCATGCTAAATATGATACCAAATCAGTTAAACATGACAAGCCAAGGCATGCAACCAAGGTCCCAAAACTCAAAGTCAGCTAAGGGGCATTAAACTATCCTTGACAAAACCAAACATTGCACGCATTAAACAACTAAAATCAGATTTCTAGCCTGTTAAAACGAAGCCAAAAGACTACTTAGATGATATCTAAGAGGCCTAAACATGCAAGCGCACCAAAGAGGCTAAACATGAGGCATGGAATGTCAACTTTTGAACACACTAAAGGGACATCAAATGCAACCACACAAGCATGCTAAGTGGGCTGAAATAACATGGCAAGTGGTTCCAAACCACTGAAATGAGGCAAGGATGCATGCTACACACTCACAACCTTGAAGCCTACAAGCTAAAATGCAAAGAGGCTACGCAATGCATGCTAAAGTCGACCCAAACAACTAAGGACAGACCTTAAACATGGCGAAATAAACATGAAAGCTTCACAAAGCTAAGCCTAAAGCATGCTAGAACAATGGTTGACAACCTAAGGCATGTTGAGGCAACATAATGGCATTACAAGGCATGTATGCTAAGCAAGCATGGTGTACCAAAATCAATTTAAAACAATGCTATATCATGGCATAATAAGCATAAAAAACAGCCGAGGCATGGTCAACATGAGCCTAAGCTAGGTGCTCCCTCAAGAGGCAAAAATGATCCTTTTCAAGGACAACAAGGAGTGGGGGTGGCCCTCTCCTTCTTGGGACCTCAAGGCACCATCCTCACCTCTGAAATCCCTCAAGATTTCAGTGGTGAGGAGGCCCAAACACAATGATCCCGGAGCTCAACCAAAATGGCACAAAATGGAGCCTTCCAAGGCTTAAGAGGGTCAAACAACCCCAAAGCTTGAAATACCCTTAAGCAACTACTTAGAGCAAGTAAAAACACAACGTTTATATGTTATACACTAAGCTCAAATACAGATGCAAGATAGGCTAAAAAGCTTTGCAAAAATCGGGTAAAAAGGGACAAAAGTCTTACCCTTGTAGACCCTCTTCACAAATGGTGGACCAGCAGTCTCCTTAGGTCCAAACCAGCTTCAAAACTTCAAAAACAACCCTCTAGAACCTAATTTCCAAGAGAAAGGTGTAGTAGTAGGTGTTTGTGTACAAAACTAAGGCTTAAACAAACACAATACAACAGAATGAGAGATATAGTTATAGGATAGATATAAAATCCTAAACCTAGAACCAGAGCTTCTATAATAATGTTTTCTAACCCTAATGCCAAGAGAGGAAGCCTCTTCTTATAGGCGACTCCCTCTTGTAAGGCTTCCAAAACAAGCCATCCAAGAGGGAAATCCCTCCATACACGTGTATGGAGGGGATTAGAGTGGGTGCCAGCTATCACAACTGGCACAAAATATCTACTAAAAGTAGATGAACAGTTATCGGCCATCCAAAATGGCCATTTTGACAAAATAAATGGCCGATCAGCAACAAAGAATGCCAACCGGCAATATATATTGTTGATGGCATAAAATCACTGGATGGTGGCCTCGAGCCGTGGCCGGTGATGTGTGGGGATGCCTCACAAGGCATTCCCTGCCCCTTCAAGGCAAAACACAAGTGTTTGGTGCAAACCAGACACCAAACAGTCGAGTCGAGAGATCCTGAGGCAAGGCGAGCAACTGAGACCTCCGGGAACTCAAGACGAACACAAAACAAGGATGATCACCGAGTGTTCAAGCGGTGACGTCCAAGTCTTGAGGACGGTCAAAAATGGGGTGTCTACAGTTGCCCCTCTTTGACAGAACTCGAAAGTCATAACAATGGCGGCAGTGAATGTCAAAGCCTAGAGATGACCCATTTTTGATAAGGCCGAAGACTTAGACGAACATGCAAGACAGACAAGATATGTGCCCGAAGGCAGGGGCAAAATGCAAGACAATGCACAAAGCCGAACATAACTTATGATCATGCAAAGAAAGCTATAACGAAGCATAATAATGCAACAGTTTTAAGCTAGCATACACGAAACTACACTACTATGCAGAAAGGATGTAAGAGAATTATGTAATTCTCGATACGTCTCACTCAGAGAATACAATACCTGCGCGGTTCGTCTGGTTGCACCAGCCTCAAATGAACCGTACATACAATATCGTGCCTGAAAGAAAGCAAACTTAACAGGTACAGATATCGTTAGCAACATGCAAAATGATATACGATATACAAAACTACGTATAGTAATGCAGATGAAAATGCAATGCAATTGAATCATAATCAAATCATGAGCGGTTCAAAACCACACGAATGTCAAATAGATTGATGGAAGTAACAAGTCCGTCTACCATAGAAAAGGTTCCGCAACCCTCAAACCAACATACCAACGTGGAATAGGCGCGTACACATGCAGAACTATGAGTTATGTAGACGGACACAAGAACAGGTAATTGGGTGGAATGACATAAGTGGGGAAATGACCCGCTGAAGAAAGACCAATGATCCTAATGTTGGATGCAAAAATTACACTACAATGTAATATATATAATGGATATGGCAAGCAGCCAAACCGAATCTTGCCGAGGAAAGGTATGGACGCACACAAACCACGTCTAACATAGAACGGTCATACAGAACTATGAGTATATAGACGTAAAAGGTATGGGCACATACTAGACCAATCTCAACATGGAAAGGCGCAAGCCCTAGATGGAAGTGATGCGGTGAATGCATGCAAGCTACAATGCAACATATAGTGCGATTGAATGTACAGGACGGTGTGATGCGCCAAATAGTGCGATTGAATGCATGCAAAATGCAATGAGATGCGCAAAATAGCGTGATTGAATGCATGCAAAATGCAATAAGATGCGCAAAATAGCGCGATGCGTTAGACAACGCGAGTGCACAAGACAGTGCGATGCGCAAGATAGCGCGATGGAATTCATGCAAAATGCAATGAGGTGCGCAAAATAGCGCGATTGAATGCATGCAAAATGCAATGAGGTGCGCAAAACAGCGCGATGCGTTAGACAACGCGAGTGCACAAGACAGTGCGATGCGCAAGATAGCGCCATGGAATGCATGCAAAATGCAATGAGGTGCAGAAAATAGCGCGATTGAATGCATGAAAAATGCAATGAGGTGCGCAAAACAGCGCGATGCGTTAGACAACGCGAGTGCACAAGACAGTGCGATGCGCAAGATAGCGTGTTATTGGTCCAGACTTTTGCTAGTTTTTCTTTTTCCTTTTTCTTTTGTACTTTTTTGCTGGTAGTTAGAGTACCTTGTGCTGCCGCAGGCAGATTTTTATTTCCAAAACTATGTACTTGAAAAAGATGATGAAATGAAACAAAATTTTCGTCTGAAAAAGTGTTGCATTTGTACATTCCATATATTGCATCGCATTGCATCATGTTGCACCTCAAACGAAATGAAATTGATCTGTTGTCTGAAAATTGAACACTTGCATTGTAATAATCAGATAATGAACCAGTGAACAGCAAAAACAAACCATACCAACCACTGCACATTCTGAACATTCGGCTCATACTCTACTGGGGATTAATCTGCATACAGCTCATAACACAACACTTGGCTCATTTTGCACACAGCGAATCCTGAACAAACAGCCCAAATCTGACAAGACGGACCATGAAGGTTGAATCCACTGAAGTTGAAGCACACTCAGATGCGATCTGAAACCCTGAAGCTTCAAGGAGGCCCAGGTTTTTCTGTTCACACTTATCGGGGGTGGACCCTGCAGTTTGTATGAAAGAACCAAATCATGTTTTTGCACAAATGTGGAGAATGACACACCATTCTGAGCACAAAATGATTAATTTTTGAAATTGAAGATGGTTTTTTTTTCTTTTCTTTTTCAAACCGGGGTATTGAGCCTACAACTGAACTCAGCATACTATGACTCAACAAAAGGTACACGACCTAAACACATCGAGTAACACTTGAAAAAGACTCAAAACAAGAGTTGAGGTAAACAAAACAAAAGACATGACACACAGAGGTGTTACAAAGGCAAGAGACCTCTCAGTTTGCGAGGAGCCAGTTTCTCCGGGTAATGGTTCCCACCCTTTTCTCATTTGTTATTCTCACATCACTGTGGCACTGAAGCTTAGTTTTTTCCTCACAAAATCCCTTTGGCTCGCTTTTTCTCTCAACTTACACCTCTCTATTCTTTATTCTCTCATTTTTTATCCCTCCCCGGGGTGTTTAATGGACGAATAGAAAGTTATGGGTTCATGCCCGATACGGTTAGCTCGCAGCTATTTCTTCTGGTGGCGTTTGGTCGATGCCCTAGACAAGGGAATGGAGTATCTTGGTCCGTTCTGATTCGTGCTTCGCATTTGGTTCGATACCTCGTTGCTCGGAGGTTGAGAGAGCTTTCAGCCCTTTAATGACAGCTTGAGTTGTGCCCTTCGTGGCAAGTATGCTGGCGATGGGGGAAAGATAGGAAGCCTGATTCAACCGTGCCCATAGTTCATCATTTTGACCATTTTTTGTTTTGGTTTCTACGAAAACAATTTTGACCAATATGAGAGTTAGATTAACATGCTTGTGTGATTTTTTGTTTGAAAATCATGCAAATCAGGCTAGGAGCACTGAAAATTTTCCTTTTTGGGTCCAAGAAAATGGTCCAGTTTCGGAAAATGAAATAATTTTCGAGAAAATGGTCAACTTCAGTAAAAATTCTCAAAAACTATTTTTTTTTGGCAAACGGCCACCGCCCAACGAGCGCGGAACTCATTCTCGAGATGCACAACCTCAGATCAGAGGCAATGGAAAATTGCCCCTTGTTTGAAGGACGCTGCACGGCAACGGAAAGTTGCCCCTGGTTTGAATGGCGACTCATGGCAACGGATAGTTGCCCCTTGTCTGGATAATGCCTCAGCATATTGTAAACAATCCTTACCAGTGATGATCACGACCAAACTTTCTCGGATACGGAGAAGACGAAGATGGTCAAAACCAATATATGGACACAATCACTTTGAAGGTGTTAGGGGTTGGACTTCGGGATGAAGTTGCCTACGTATTCGGTTGTCACAACCGAACTATCGGATTCGAGGAGGGCAAGAATAATCAAAACCATTACATGGACTGAGGCGCTATGAAAGCGTTCAGGGTTGGACTTCAGGATGAAGTTGCCTACGTATCCCAAACATGGGAATCAAGCCTTACGTAGTTCCGGTTAAGGTACACTCGAGTATTTTAACCTCCACTTTTTAGGCTCTAACTTTTGCTAAGGCACCCGTTGCGGGTTTTCGACCATGCGAGCTTTTTTTTTATATATATATATATTTTTTTCTTTTTTGTATTTTTCTTGTATATATATTTTTTCTTTTTTTTGTATTTTTATTTTTATTTTTTTGTATTTTTCTCTTGCTCTAACTTTCACCTGGGTCACCCTTCTGGGTTTTCGACCCAGTGAGCCTCTCAAAGGGTAAAAGTGTAACAAGTCCATGCCAAATGGTTTTGAGATCTCGAAATCATCTGAATACAAGAGAATGGCTGTTGCGTTGATTTGCAGAAGGATCCATCATGGTTGCTTCACACGCTTCTTCCGGTGAGATCTGATCTTCTTGATCTGATTTTGGCGCCTCTTGTTCGAGGGCTGCTTCTAATCTGGCCACACAGACCTTACATGGCAGTTGACCGTTGATCATTTTGAACGGGTTCAAAGTTCGAAAACGAACGGGTTGAATCTTGTGGCTGAGAGCGATCCTAGGCTGCACAATCTCAAGAGCGATTCCACACAGGTCTTCACAGGGCTGCGCAAAACATTTGTTTTTGAAAGTTTTTAAGAAAGCGACAGATCGCTCGCGCCGAAGATAGTATGGAACCAATTTGGATCAAGCCAGGGTCCTTCTTAGTACTCACGCTAACAAGCATGGTTTCATTCATTAAAAGCATAGCATGCCTCTCATTTTCTCAAACTGATCAAAGTTTTGCAAAACTCGAGGAATTCCTTCTCCTTTGTTTCCACCGCAGTGTTAAAGAGGTTTTGAAAAACATAGGTCAATGCAATGATTTTTAGGGCACAAGAGAGCAGGTGGAATGCACAGCCGTTCGATTCAAATCCTTTTTGACACAACTAGCTCAAAATTAGCAATAAGCATGGAAACATGATAGCCACAGCTGCTCCATTCAAATTCCCTGATTGTAACTAGCGCGACAACAGAGACAAACTCAAAACAAAAAGGTATTTACAAAACCAAAACGGTGTTCAAGGCGACAACCCTAGAATCACCTGACATCCTATACAACGGGACTGACTTGGTACCATAAGACAGACTCAAAAACAAAAAGACTGACTCAAAGCAAAGAGGCAGACTCAAAAACAAAACAGAGAACTGACTCAAAACCCAAGCCAGAAGCCACAAAACTGCGTTTACAAATGCTCAAAAAGTGCGTGCCAGACGCCACATCTGAAATACACCGAGCGCCGCCCGCAAGTGGTCCATCCCCAGATCACATACTCGCAGTATCCTCAAAGTCCAACAGCTCGGTGGTAACAGACTTCGCTGAGGTAGGTGGAAGAATGACCTCATTATCGATCAAATCCTGCACTTCATGGCGAAGGCGGAAACAGTTGTCGGTGGCGTGACCGGTCTGTTGGTGGTACGCACAGAACAAAGCAGCATCATGTGTGAGAGGGAGATTCTTCGGGAGAGGCCGAGGTTCAAGGGGTTTGAGGTGCCCCCTTTCGGCAAGAATCTGAAGTGCCTTAGACAGAGGCATGTAGAGAGCATGATAGATCCTGCGTCCTCAGGGCAGGTACTTTGAAGTCTGAGTATTCTTACTAGACGCACTAGCAAAAGGGTCGGCGGGCACTGCCTTGGTTTTCTGATCTTTCCGAGGTGCAGGGTCGGGAATAGGAGGAACTGTTCTGGCATGACGGGGCCTATCCCGATTTTCTGACTGACTTGAACTACCCACAGGTGGAGTGGGGAAAGCATCCTCCACAGTTTTTGCCACAATTGCAGATATCGGTTGCTTGTTCATCCCCCCGGCTTTCAAAGCCTCGACTGCCCACAGCAGTTGCTCAATGGGATCGGCATCTGCCTTCATTTTGTTCTTGCCTCTGGCCTCAGCCTGATCGGGGGTTTGGGTTACTACATCAGAGCGAAGCCCGGTTGTTGCTAACACGTCGTTGCTGTAGTTGGAGGCAACCTCTGGTTGGCTGAGCTCTATCACAATCCGCCCCAGTAGCAGGGGCTCCTGTGGTATGAAATTCCCAGCATACGATGCTGCTGGCGGCGAAGCCGACATTCCATAGGCCAGATCGGCCACGGATCTCTGTAGGTCGCCTATCATTCCCATCAACTCAAATGTGGTGGGCTCACGTGCCTTATACAACTGGGGGTTACAGACTGGGTGCGCGATAGGCGACCTGGGTGGATGCGGTACATCGACATTCGTCTCGCTTTGCAGAGTTATTCCTTGATCTGATGCAGCCGTCATAACCACAATTTCCTTTGAATTCTGCATCATGATAAGTTCGCTGTACTGAACGGTGACTGACGAATTAGATATCTGTCTTGCCTTAACAAGGAGGAACACTAACTATTCTGTATCAACTCTCTGAACTGAAAGAGAAAACATGCAGCATTTCGGACCAATCAGAACGGACGCTAGTATAGCTGAATAACTGTACTCTACTACTGATCACTTTTGCCCGAAATCACTGCCCCCATAATACTGAATCGGATACCCACAGATATAACTGATTCTCATAAACTGACACTGATGCCCTCAGGTTTGATACTCAAACTTGTGAACTGATATGTGTGTTCCCCTGCATAGATGCACTCTAAAACACATAGCAAGTAAAGAGAGCCAATACACCCCTATGGAGGGGTAGGGTTTCCCTGTCCTATTTTGTCAGGAGCTAGGGTTTCACTATGCATGCAGCAGTTTTCAAACAACCTAACATCGGGTAAGCAACCTGTCCTAATTTGGAATGGTCACTATGGATTTCAATATGCACTAGGTCGAATGGTCGAAAAGGGTGCCCCGGTAAAAACCAGGGTTTGTGTTCCCATACTGTCAGAGCCCACAACCGGTCAGCCTTATGGTATGGTTTGACAAAGTCAAGCCTCCGACAAACCGTTCAGGAATGGCAGATGGAAAACACGGCGTCTTAGACGCACCAATGCACATGCAATGCAAATAGACACATAAATGAAATCAAAACAGGATATCACGAGTTCGAGTCAAGCTCTCTAAAATCCCCAGCAGAGTCGCCAGAAACTGTAGACGCGACCGCGTGAGGCCTTCGTGCTACAGTTGGGACTCAATTTGTGTCACGGTTCTTAATCTGAACCAAAGAGTTCAAATCCGGCAAATCGTTTTGAGAAAATTGGTTTTTAGAAAAGAAGTGCGAAACATGGACTGCTTTGCCAGATACAGAGTCGCCACCTAAATATTTTTTAAGGGGGAATTTAGGAAACCCTGACTCGGTGCCAAAGGCCACGTGTCCGTCATCACCAAAGTTGCCTCGGCTCGGGAGCTTAGGTACGATTGGGGAAGGTCAGCTATGAGCACCCCCTCTCGCCCGATCCGAAGATCGGCCTCTACTAACCGTGATATCCGTTTTTGAAAACGTTATGTGTTCTTATTCCGGTTATTAGCCTAGAATTACTATGTTAAGCGCAATAAAGAAGTATAAACCAAATCGCCTAGATTGGAACGAAACATTGCATATCCGTTTGTTTGGAAAACAATTTGAAATTTACTACTCGTAAGTAGGCTAAAAAAAACACGGATTTCAATGAGTTGTTCCAACTCAAACAATCCAACCTTCACCCACAAGCATTCAAGCAGTAATATCATGTAAACATATAGCCGCATAGCAAGCATACTATCATGTTAACATTCACACTTATGCGAGATGCTAAAGCATAAATACTTACATCGTATTCCGTGCCAAAACAAAGAACTCGTTAGCAATCAATGCATGATCCAAGTCCATGTTTAAATGCCTAATGCAATGCATACGAAATGTCACTAGAGTAGGCTCGGCTAGTCTATGAATGACATGTGAAAATGCACAAGTAGCATGTATTCAAGTTAGATTTGAAATACTAATGAAGTTGGCATGATGCGCCGAGCCCGGTGCATGCAATACTGATGAATGATGCACGCGTGCATATCATAAGGTATGCTAAATTAAACATGACCTATTACTAACCATCAAAGCAGGTAAGTAAAAGGGAGAAAAAAGTGGGGGTTGGAAGACATGCACACACTCACCCACACTTATTACAAATTCGCCCTCGCTCGGAGGGACCGAAAGAATAATACAAATTAACTAACTCACAAGCTAATTAATTATTACAAATCACCTAATTAATTAACAAATTAACTAAGTTAAGAAAAGAAATAAAAAAAAGGGCCTCGTGAAGAGGGTCCAATGCACGCATGCTCGGGTCTTGCTTGGAAGTCCAGTGCCATGCATAAGCCGCCTCTGTTTTCCATGCTCTACTTCTCTAAAGACTGCCACAGTCTCAGGATGTGCTCACTGGATGTTGGGGAATGCCACCGGCTGGAGGGAATCATCATCGGCTGAGATTTGGTGTCGATCGGCAAAAAATGAATCCATCGGCCACCGATGGATTGCCGGTCGGCACTCTATGCAGTCGATCGGCAAAAAGTTCCTGCAGAATCCGTTTGACAACAGCAGAGGACAAAGCTTTGCATGGCAATGCAATTCAAGCAATGTATGCACCAACCATATCCCTTATCATGTTTATGACTCAAAGGGACATGATCCTCGATTCTCGGGCCACCAATCACGCATTTTGATGCATGATGACCCAAAGAATCGAGTGTGCAACTTCAATTTAAAATGTAATGCAATGCAAATAAACAAGCAAAGGGGCTCAACGTCTATCATGCTCAACTCAAGAGGTATAGCATGCATGTTAATGCAATGCAATCCTAAGCCTGTGAGCTAGCATGCAACATAGGCAATGCAATGTGTACATGCAAGTATGCAAGCAAACATACAAGAGGAGGATGCAAACAATCAAGGAGACAGACTTAAGCTAAATTAGGCCACTCTCAAACAAGCCTAAATTAGCGGCCAAAGTGCTCAAACATGAGGGCCAACACACATACACGCTTGCACATGTTAAGACCTAAACACTTAAGCATCAAAGGATATCCTTTAAGCACACTTCAAGGGGAATAATCACGGGCATATGACATGCATTGGAAGCTTTAAAATAAAGCTAAATATGATACCAAATCACTTAAACATGACAAGCCAAGGCATGTAACCAAGGTCCCAAAACTCAAAGTCAGCTAAGGGGCATTAAACTACCCTTGACAAAAGCAAACATGGCATGCATTAAACAACTAAAATCAGATTTCTAACATGTTAAAACGAAGCCAAAAGACTACTTAGATGATATCGAAGAGGCCTAAACATGCAAGCGCACCAAAGAGGCTAAACATGAACCATGGAATGTCGACCTTTGAACACACTTAAGGGACATCAAATGCAACCACACGAGCATGCTAAGTGGGCTGAAATAACATGGCAAGTGGTTCCAAACCACTGAAATGAGGCAAGGATGCATGCAACACACTCACACCCTTGAAGCCTACAAGCTAAAATGCAAAGAGGCTATGCAATGCATGCTAAAGTCGACCCAAACAACTAAGGACAGACCTTAAACATGGCAAAATAAACATGAAAGCTTCACAAAACTAAGCCTAAAGCATGCTAGAACAATGGTTTACAACCTAAGGCATGTTGAGGCAACAAAATGGCATTACAAGGCATATATGCTAAGCAAGCATGGTGTACCAAAACAAACTTAAAACAATGCTATATCATGGCATAATAAGCATAAAAAACAGCCGAGGCATGGTCAACATGAGCCTAAGCGAGGTGCTCCCTCAAGAGGCAAAAATGATCCTTTTCAAGGACAACAAGGAGAGGGGGTGGCCCTCTCCTTCTTGGGACCTCAAGGCACCATCCTCAACTCTGAAATCCCTCAAGATTTCAATGGTGAGGAGGCCCAAACACAATGATCCCGGAGCTCAACCAAAATGGCACAAAATGGAGCCTTTCAAGGCTTAAGAGGGGTCAAACAACCCCAAAGCTTGAAATACCCTTAAGCAACTACTTAGAGCAAGTAAAAACACAACGTTTATATGTTATACACTAAGCTCAAATACAGATGCAAGATAGGCTAAAAAGCTTTGCAAAAATGGGGTAAAAAGGGACAAAAGTCTTACCCTTGTAGACCCTCTTCACAAATGGTGGACCAGCAGTCTCCTTAGGTCCAAACCAAGTTCAAAACTTCAAAAACAACCCTCTAGAACCTCAGTTCGAAGAGAAAGGTGTAGTAGTAGGTGTTTGTGTACAAAACTAAGGCTTAAACACACACAATACAAGAGAAGGAGAGATATAGATATAGGATAGATATAAAACCCTAAACCTAGAACCAGAGCTTCTCTAACAATGTTTTCTAACCCTAATGCCAAGAGAGGAAGCCTCTTCTTATAGGCAACTCCCTCTTGTAAGGCTTCCAAAACAAGCCATCCAAGAGGGAAATCCCTCCATACACGTGTATGGAGGGGATTAGAGTGGGTGCCAGCTATCACTGCTGGCACCAAATATCTACTAAAAGTAGATGAACAGTGATCGGCCATCCCAAATTGCCATTTTGACAAAATAAATGGCTGATCGGCAACAAAGAATGCCGACCGGCAATATACATTGCCGATGGCATAAAATCACTGGCCGGTGGCCTCGAGCCGTAGTCGGTGATGTGTGGGGATGCCTCACAAGGCATTCCCTGCCCCTTCAAGGAAAAACACAAGTGTTTGGTGCAAAACCAGACACCAAACAGTCGAGTCGAGAGATCCTGAGGCAAGGCGCGCAACCGAGACCTCCGGGAACTCAAGACAAACACAAAACAAGGATGATCACCGAGTGTTCAAGCGGTGACATCCAAGTCTTGAGGACGGTCAAAAATGGGGTGTCTACAGTTATGCACTGTTACAGCTGCATTGTTATGCACATTATATTTGCATTGTCATGCACCTCTTCACTTGCGTAGTCATGCACATTCTACTTGCATTGTTATGTGCAGTTCAATCGCATTGTTATGCACACTCTTTAGTTCCGAAACACCGGGATACGTCCCTACGTTTTTCTCTGTTCTTGAAACACCGGAATACGTCCCTACGTTTCTCTCTTTTCGAAACACCGGGATACGTCCCTATGTTTCTCCTCCTTCTTTTCGAAACCCCGGGATACGTCCCTACGTTTCGCTCTCTTTCCGAAACCCCGGGATACGTCCCTACGTTTCGCTCTCTTTCCAAAACACCGGGATACGTCCCTAAGTTTCTTCTTCATTCCGAAACACGGGGATACGTCCCTATGTTTCTTCTCATTCTTTTCAAAACCCTGGGATACGTTCCTACGTTTCGCTCTCTTTCCGAAACCCCGGGATACGTCCCTACGTTTCGCTCTCTTTCCGAAACCCCGGGATACGTCCCTACGTTTCACTCTCTTTCCGAAACCCCAGGATACGTCCCTAAGTTTCTTCTTCATTCCAAAACACTGGGATACGTCCCTATGTTTCTCTCTCTTTTCGAAACACCGGGACACGTCCCTATGTTTCTCCTCTTTCTTTTCGAAACCCCAAGATACATCCAAACGTTTCGCTCTCTTTCCTAAACCCCGGGATACGTCCCTACGTTTTGCTTTCTTTCCAAAACACCGGGATACGTCCCTAAGTTTCTTCTTCATTCCGAAACACTGGGATACGTCCCTATGTTTCTCTCTCTTTTCGAAACACCGGGATATGTCCCTATGTTTCTCCTCCTTCTTTTCGAAACCCCGGGATACGTCCCTACGTTTTGCTCTCTTTCCGAAACCCCGGGATACGTCCCTATGTTTCGCTCTCTTTCCGGAACACCGGGATACGTCCCTAAGTTTTCTCCTTCTTTGGTTAAGAGCATTTGGAATACGTTTCGGTGCTTGAACCACTCTGAAACACTAGGATACGTCCCTATGTTTCTTCTCCTTTTTGAAACACCCGGGATACGTCCATATGTTTCTCCTTCTTTGGTTAAGAGCATTTGGAATACGTTTCGGTGCTTGAACCACTCTGAAACACTGGGATCCGTCCCTATGTTTCTTCTCCTTTTCAAAACACCCGAGATACGTCCCTATGTTTCTCCTTCTTTTTCTGAAACACCGGGATACGTCCCTATGTTTCTCATTCCTTCCGAAAGACCGGGATACGTCCCTATGTTTCTCATTCCTTTTCGAAACACCGGGATACGTCCCTATGTTTCTCCTTCCTTCCGAAACATCGGGATACGTCCCTATGTTTCTTCTTCTTTTTGAAACACCGGGATACGTCCCGATGTTTCTATCCCTTTTTCGAAACACCGGGATACGTCCCTATGTTTCTCACTCAGTCCGAAACAGTGAGATATGTCCTAATGTTTCTTCTTCTTTTGTTACGAGCATTTGGAATACGTTCCAATGCTTATACCTTTTCGAAACACCGGGATATGTCCCTATGTTTCTCCCTTTTTGGTTAAGAGCATTTGGAATACGTTCCAATGTTTGAACCACTCTGAAACACCGGGATACATCCCTATGTTTCTACTTTTCCGAAGCACCGGGATACGTCCCTATGTTTCTTCTCCTTTTCCGAAACACTGGGATATGTCCCTATGTTTCTCTCTTTGTTCCTTCCTCACACAATTTCGGCGTGTTTGGAATTTTACTTAGGTTGCGTTGTATGTACTCCTAATTGCTTGTTTTGGACCTCCTCTCATGATTCCGGCATGGTTGGAGTTTGTCACCCTCTGCATCTTTTCTATCATAGCATTTCATTCGCGCTATCTTGCGCACCTCACCTGTACTTGTTAGTACATTGCATTGTTTTGAATACAAACCGGCTTCGCGAAAGCGTATAAGTTCAATTGCAAGCCGAATTCGCAAAAGCGTATAAGTCCAATTATAAATTGGCTTCGCGTAGCGTATAAGTCCAATTTTCAAACAGGCTTCGCGTAGCGTATAAGTCCAATTTTCAAACCGGCTTCGCGTAGCGTATAAATCCAATTCTCAAAGTCTTCTTGCATATCATTTGCATCCTGCCCCTGAACTACGCTGGTTTGATTCCTTGCAAAAGGATACGTAGGCAGCCTGCGGGCACAACCATTTATTTATCGGTAGCTTGTATGCTTTGTCTAAGTCTTCGGCCTTGTCAAAAATGGGTCGTCTCTGGGCTTTGATATTCACTCCCATCATTTTTATGGCTTTCGAGTTCTGTCAAAGTGGGGCAACTATAGACACCCCATTTTTGACCATCCTTAGGACTTGGACGTCATCGTTTGAACACTCGATGCTTACCCTTGTTTGTGTTCGTCTTGAGTTCTCGAAGGTTTCGGCTACGCGTCTTACCTCAAGACCTCTCGACTTGATTGTTTTGTGTTTGGTTTTGCATCAAACACTTGTTGTTTTGCTTCTTAGGGTGGGAAGTAGCTTATAGGCCATCCCCACACCTCACTGGCCATGGCTTTAGGCCACCGGCCTTGTTTCCTTGCCACCGGCCATTGGTGATGGCCGGTCGGCACTATTGATGGTCGGTCGGCATTGTGTTTGGTCGGCCGGCCACTGTTTTTGATCAATCGGCCACTTTTCCTGGCTGAGACCTTTTCTTCAGGGAGCATGACCCTTTTGAACCTTTTTTTTAGCTTCTCCAAAAAGCTTGAACCTTTTGACCCTTTTTAGCTTCTCCAAGAAGCGTGAACCTTTTGACCCTTTTTAGCTTCTCCAAGAAGCTTGACCCTTTTTTAGCTTCTCCAAGAAGCTTGATCCTTTTTTTAGCTTCTTGAAGAAGCTTGAACATCTTGACCCTTTTGTTTAGCTTCTCCAAGAAGCTTGGCCCTTTTGCTCCAAGCTTCTAAGAGAAGCTTGGCCTTTTTGCTCAAAGCTTCTAAGAGAAGCTTTGCCCTTTGCCCCCTTGGTTTCTCTATAAAAAGAGGGCCTCTCCTCCCCTTTAGAGGGTTAGAAAAATCTGATATATAGGATATATATATCACTTCCTCTCTACATCTCCCTCTCGGTCTACATTTGTGTGGGTTAGAGGGTTCAAAAGGGTCTAGTTCTTGGCCATTTGAACTACACCTCCTAGCACAACACCTCCATCATCAACCTAAGGAGCTTGGAGGCCATTTTCAGAGGCTAAGGGACTGTGTTTTTTGGACCAAGAGGCTGTTGTCCCCTTTTGGCTACAAAGGTAACTCCTTTTCCCTCTTTATTCCCCGTTTTTGCACACACTTTTAGCCTATCTTGCTTGCTGTTTTGAGCTTTATGTATAACATAAAAAAGTTCTATTTTTTTGTGTTTAAGATACTTCATTGAGGTCACGTTTGTGTTTGGGGTTGTTTACCCCCTATTAGGCCTTGTTTGGCCTCATTTTTGTGTGTTTTTGGTGAGCTTCGGGACCACTTTATTTGGGCCTCCTCACCACTGAAATCTTGAGGGATTTCAGTGGTGAGGATGGTGGTTTGAGGTCCAGAGAAGGAGAGGGCCATCCCCTCTCCTTATTGTCTTGATTACTTGCATTTTTAGCCTTAGAAAGGAGCTCCTATTTTTAAGCTTCCAAGGTTTATTTCCAGTATTTTTCAGTGGGTTTTAGGACCCCCATAGGTCATTTCCAGATCTGGTTTTTCCATGTTAAGTGTCCTTGTTGCCTGTGTAGAGTAACCCTCTTATTGGCCTTTCAAAGGAACACATCTTTCTTGCATGCATGGACCTTGTTTCCATGGGTTTTTGGGGCTTATTTGACATACCATGTTACTGTTTTTAGCTGGTTTGATGAGCTCTCACATGCTTCATATAGGTGTAGTGTAAACCATGCTTACTAGCCTATGTTGCATATTGTTTTGGCCAAGCATGCTAGCTAATTTTGGCTACATTTCATACATGTTTTAGCATTATTTTGGGCCGCATAGGGACTGTTTGGGGCTGGTTTCATTACTCGAGCATCGTTTTGCATGTTTATAGTGTATTGCATTTCACTAGCTTTAGTGCTTGAGTCTTTAACAATGCATTACATGAGTGTTTGCATGCTTTTGAGTCATTTTGGAGTCATTTGGCATGCCATTCCAGATCTGGAACATGCACCATTGTATGCCATATTCCCTCCTTGCCATGCTTTGGTAGAGTTGCATTTTTGTTCCTTAAGCTTGGTTAATGCATTGTGCATGCATTCCATGTATTTTGTTGCCTCACTTGCATCATTATGGCCACTGATTTTGGCATGCTTGAGAGCTATCCATGTTAGTTTAAGTCCATCATCACATGTTGTTGCATGCCATATTTGTTTACATGTTTAGGTTGTGTGCCTATTGCATATTAAATGCATTGCATAATCATGTTGCATTAGCCTTGCTTGCATGCTTAGGTTGAATTGCATTGTGCATGCATCCCTTGCCTCTTGATTAAGCATGATAGAGGTTGGGGCCTTTGATGTGTTTTGTGTGTGCATTTCATTTGATATTGAAGTTGCACACTTGGCTTTTGGGCCATCACGCATTGAAATGCGCGATTGGTAGTCTGAGAATCGAGCACCATACCCCTTTGAGTCACAAACATGATAAGGGATGTGGTGGTGCGCACATTTGCTTGAAATGCAATGCCATGCCATGTTTTGCCCTATGCTACTGTCAAAACAGGTTCTACAGGAAGCTTTGGCCGGCCTGCCATCCATACTGCCGACCAACCATCCATTGTTGGCCAATGGCTTTACGGATGGTCGATGACCATCCGGACATGGCCGGTGGTGTTCCGTCTTAGCCAGTGGTGTTCCTCAGTGTCCATAGAGTACTCCCTTGGACTTGTGCAATTTTTAGAGGAGCAGAGCAGGGAAAACAGAGGCAAACTTGTGCATGGCGTTGGCTTTCTGAGCAAACCCGAACTCGCATTTCATTGGGCCCTCTTCCCGAGGTTGTTTACTGCTTTCTTAGATTAGTTATTTTGCTTAACTAGTTTAACTAGTTTAATTTGTCTGTAATAATTAATTAGCTTGTAGGTTAGTTAATTGTATTATTGTTTTGGTCCCTTCGAGCGAGGGCATATTTGTAATAAGTGTGGGTGCGTGTGTGCATGACTTCCAACCCCCACTTCTTTCTCCCATTTACTTACTTGCTTTGATGGTTAGTATTAGGGCATATTTAATTTAGCATACCTCATGCTATGCATGCGTGCTTCACTCATTTGTCTTGCATGCACCGGGCTCGACGCATCATACTAACTGCATTTTATTACAATTCCAAGTCGAATACGTGTCAGTTGTAGCATCATCATATGCCATCCATAGATTAGCCGAGCCTATTGTTGCTGCATCTTGCATGTGTTGCATTAGCCATCTTAACATGAACTAGGATCATGCATATGATTACTAACTAGTTTCTGTTTTGGCTTGGAGTACACAGTAAGCATTTATGTTTTAGCATCCTTGCATGCGTGTGAGTGTTGCCATGACAGCATACTTACCATGAGGCTAGCTGCTTATGTGATATAACTGTCTGAGTGCCTGTGGATGGAGGTTGAATTACCTAAATTGGAATAATGCACTAAAACTGTGAGTTGTAAGCCAACTAGATAGTGGCAAAACCATCTTTTCTAAAGCCCACTTGAGGGTGGCAAAATCTGCATTTTAGCCTACTTGCGAGTAGCAAACCATTTTCAAAACAAACATGCAATGTTTTGTTCCAATTTAGGCAATTTGGTCTATACTTGTTTGCTGTGCGCGTAACATAGTAATTCTAGGCTAATAACCAAAATAAGAACGCATAATGTTTTCAAAACAAGATATCATGGTTAGTAGAGGCCGATTTTGATCGGGCGAGCGGGGGTGCTCATAGCTGACCTTCCCCAATCGTACCCAAGTTCCCGAGCCGAGGCAACTTTGGTGATGACGGGCACGTGGCCTTAGGCACCGAGTCAGGGTTTCTTAAATTTCTCAAAGTAAAATTTTTAGGTGGCGACTCTGTATTTGGCAAAGCAGTCCATGTTTGGCACTTCTTTTCTACAAATTTGTTTTTCAAAACGATTTGCCGAATTTGGACTCTTTGGTTCAGATTAAGAACTGTGACAATTTGAGAGTCCTGAACTGTAGCGAGCCCAAAACGAACAGAACGGGACTCACCCTCCCGTGGCGTTCAGAGACGTCTACAACTGGAAATACGATTTCAAACTTCCATGAAGATATTCTGAATCAAACACTAAACATCCCTTGTACTTCTTGGAATCCAAGGACACAAAAAAGAGCCAGAGATGCAGGGGAAACTTGTGGAACCCTGCCGGCCACCAGGGGACGTCGCCAGCCACTAGTGTGCCCTACCGGCCACCAGTGCACCATTACCGGCCATTGATGTGCCACTATTGGCCATCGATGGAAGATTTGGGCAATTCAGAATTTTTACCCTTGGGTCTTTAAGTACACAACTCTAAACTTCATTTCCCCACAAACCCTTGCACGAAAATCACTTCCCTCTCTCTCTAGGTGCTCCTTCTCTCTAGATCCATGCTTCCTACGTGTTTTCCAACACCCTATACAAACTTTATTTGCTAAATCCCTCTAGTTCTCTTCACTTTGAAAAGATTAGAATTTGATGTCGACGCTTCCTTCCTCATTTCCTCCATTATAGGCTCATTTCCTTTGAGTTTCTCTCATGGTTTGTACACTTTTCCCAACTTTGACTTTCTTTGATTTGTCCTCTCTCCTAGGGTTGACTTTTTCAAAGTTTCACCTTTTTCCTTCACTTTTCCTTATCTTGCATCTATTTTAGATAGTGGATGACGTTTCTCATGACGGGGCTCTCCTCAAGCTTCCTCCAGTAGATTTCGAGGCAGACTTTGAGGCCGAGCTAGAGCTATTACCGCTGAGCATATGCCCCTTCAAACCAGTGAGGTACCATTCTTAGACTCACATAGTACCAGTCGCAGGAGGCATCAAATCCTTTACTGACTTCGCTAAGGACGTGCCAGAGGACCTTCTACTGAGAGAGCTAGTGTCTCATTTCTCGGCCATTGCCGTAGAGGTATGAACACTATTTTTTTGCACTACTACCCTTAACTGTTTACATTTCTTGCACTGTTTTGATCTAATTTCATAGACTGCCTTGATCTGACTATATCTCATACCTTACTACTTTATATTCAACTGTACTTTCATTGCCTGATCTGATTGCATCTCATGCATTATTGCTTTATATTCAACTATACTTTCGTTGCCAGATCCGATTGCATCTCATGCCTTATCACAGAACGGATCCCTCTCGTTCAGAGACTACAGCATAACAACCACTCGAGACTGGTACAGTGAGTTCCCAGTTGGGGTTCGCTACATTATTGATGAGACATGCTTCGGTATCTTCTATTCCAGCCTGACTCGGGTTGTAGCTAGCCATCCTCTCTTAGGGTCTCTAGTGGAGAGGTGGTGGGACACTACCAACTCCTTCAATTTCTCCACCACGGGGGAGATGACGATGACCCCTTACAACTTGGCCATGATCACTGGCTTGCGCATAGGGGGCAATTCGATCCCTCTCGACCTTGATATGGAGGAGTGGGAGGCTGCATGGGTCACGCTGCTTTGGGTATATCCACCGACACTCTAGTCAGGCATGGTCTGGTAGAGTTGGTTTGAGGAGTAGTTCAGGGGGATTGAGCTAGAGATGGCCGAGGCGACAGAGCAGTATGCTAGAGGCTTCCTCATGTTCCTTTTCGGTACCACCTTTTTCAAACAGGTGGAATACTGTGGGCCTTTATTTGTTGAGCGCCTTGGTAGTCCTCCATCAAGTTCAGTTCTATGATTGGGGAAAAACCGGACTCACCACTTTGTACGAATATATGAGCTCAATTTCCCACATGAGTGGGAGCCTGATTGGAGGCTACTAGCAAGCTTGGGAGGTACACAGTTTAGTTCCCCCTTTTCGCTTTCAATTTTCTGCTCAGTATTTCTTGCTTTGTTCAATACATGTACTTTCTACTCTACATTTTCTGTACCTGCTCATGCACCATATGCTCTCTACTTTGCATTTTCTGTATCTACTCATGCACTGTATTGATTGCATATCACCGCACTTTCCTTGCAGCTATGGGTGTACGCATACTTCCCAGCTCTTGCTCCAGAGCCTATAGAGGAGGTTCCAATGACAGTCCCGTTTTCTCGGGTATACGACATCCTGCTCCACCGTAGGACCCGGGAAAACATTTGAAACAAACGATAGCGACTAATCGTCTGTTCATTTCCATTTCAGAACACATAACTGCCCTGGGCCATGATAGCGGCAGGGCTTCGAGCCCAGTATGATACAGCTCGGGTCATCACCCGCCATTGAATTCTTCTCGAGGGCCCAATTTTCCGTGCATAGTTATTGGGCGAGTGCTTCGCGTGCCAGACTTTGGGCCTGTCTACCCCATTCATGCCAATGGCGCCTCTAGTGTTCGTGACAGCAACACATAGACTGTCTGTCGAAGAGGTGATCCAATTCATGGTAGGACTGGAGGCAGATTACTTCTGTGTAGAGGGAAATTATGAGACCTTCATCTAGACACACCTAACGCCGCCTCTGGCCGGCGTTCGCGGAGGCGAGGGAGCGAGGGCTCCAGCTACGAGAGAGAGAGGCAGAGGGCTAGGGTGACCAGGACCCATGGCTGGAGAGATTCTGGGGTGAGATAGAGGACTGGGTGGCCAGAGCTGCCTACCACACTCACTTACCGGGGATATTCTGGGGAGGCTTACCAGATCCCCATTGAGCCTGCACCAGTCGAGCATGAGGTTGTCGGGGTTCGAGGCCCGACTCCAGTATGTACCATACTTTACATTTTGCATATTTACTTCATTTCAATTACGCTTTATAGAACACTTATCACTTTAACGCACTTGCAAGCACCCATAGAGTACACCGGGCAGGCTCTCAAGCTAGTGGCTTCTTTGATGGAGATGGTGCAGAGGAGCATGAACCTACTCAGCCTCTACAGGATTCAGGTAATTTCCTTCAGTTTTTACTTCATGCCATGAAATTTTCTGTTGATACATTAGCATTTCAACTGTAACTTGTTCCACACTACACTGATCTGATACATTGCATTAAAACACTACGTTCATACATTGCTCCCATACACTGCACCCAAACACTACATACATACACTGCACTCACACACTACACTCATCTTTGCATCTGATATACACCACAACTAATCTATTTCGACAAATTGCCCTTTTTAGATCCCTTTTCAGATCCCAGCCCCACCTGACGCCCCAGCGAGAGCTGCAGCAGGACCTTTAGTACCTCCTCCAGCAACAGGGAGGAGAAGGAGACTGACTCCAACACGTAGCCGAGGTAGAGCTAGGGGCATCTGTGGCTAGAGTGGCCCTTTAGAGCCCGTTGTGGATGATGATGATGATGAGACGAGCGAGGATGAGGGTGAGGCAGCGAGTCTACAGTCAGAGCCATCTGAGGATGAAGATGACGACGCCGGCTCAGATTCTGCTAGTGGTAAGGCTGTAGCAGCTGAGGAGGCTCTGGTTCAGACTCTGATTCAGATTCAGATTCAGATAGTGGCGCCGATAGAGATAGTGCTTCAGAGTCTGCTTCGCCGAGGAAGAGGACGAAAAGGGCCTCTCGAGCCTGAGATAGCCGGACCTGATCTATCTATCCTTTTGACTTAGTTTCTCTTTCCTAGAAGTATTGGCACTTTGTACAGTTCATACGAGTTTTATTTTTGTAAAAACTAGTATTCTTTTACAAAAAGTGACCATGATCGAAATGAAAACATCTTTTGATTAAAAAGTGTTATCTTTTTCATTCTGAGCATTATCGCATACCATCGCATAGCATAAAAAAGAAATGAGATTGGCCTTGATTGAAAACTGCGCATTCAATTTGCATTGTCTTAATCAAGTAGTGAACTGACCAACAACTGAAATAACAAATAGAGCAAAACAACTCGATAAACAACACAAGGACTTGACAGGCTAATTAATGTAAATACAACTCGATAAGCAAAACAAGATCTTAATAAACAACATAAATACAACTCGATAAGCAAAACCAGACGATTACAACATAAATAAACATGCTCAAGCCCAAAAGGACTGAAAACAAGACCTCAAGAGATGCAAATAACATAATACAACTGGTGCAAACAACTGAATCTTCACAAAGGAGGTCAGTGATCCTGAAAGGGAGGCTGCCGGCCATGAAGGATGGCCGGCCGACCATAATTTCCCTCTGCTAGCCATCAATGTGCCCCTGCCGGCCATTGATGACCCTCTGCTGGCCATCAACAAGCCCTGCCGGCCATCGATGAGCAAAACCTCTGAAACATTGACACCTGGCCTCCACTCACTACCTTATCTTCTACAAAAGCTCCAGCTTCATGGTTTCTTCATTCTAGCTCTATTTTTGCCCCAAATGGAGCCATTCTTTGCCGAAAAACTCTCAAATTGGATTGCAGCTTTAGATGGCTCAGAAAAGTTAAACTTCTGAGGTTTCGGGATAAATGCACTATTCTCGCTAAGTCGTACTCCGCTGTGTTTTCCATTCCTCCACACCATGGCTAGATGTTGGGACCCAGTTACACGTGTTTTTAGATTTGGGGACAGGAGATATGTCCGACAAATGAAGAGTTCCAAGTCTTGATGGAATCCAAGCGTGACGAGGAAATCTTGTCCCAGTCCCGTTTTAGCCATATCCAGGCTTTAGGAAGGATGTATGGGTTCACTCTACACGATGCTCGATCTTTGATTCACAACGGGGACTTGGATGTTCCCAGTCTCATTCACCGATTTTCTGATGCCGGCAAACGAGGTGACTGTCTTTGGAAAAGTTTTCGGCAACATGCCCTTTGTTTTGTATGTTGGCCCATTTTTTGCTTGCCCTTGGCTTCAGAGGGTCTAGCATTCACTTGATCAAAGTAGCCCAAGGCTTGAAAGAGGGCAAGAGCTGCATCAGCATAGCATTGGCTGAGACTTTAATAGGCTTGGGCGCCTTCCACCGACGGGAGACAACCAAGTTCGCAGGGAGTCGACTACTCTTGCAGGTAATGTTTCCCACCCTTCTCAGATGCGTTTCTCACATCACTCGGCCCTCAATCTCTATTTTTCTCTCAAAACCCTTTCGCACTTTTCCCTCCACATATATCCCTCTATTCTTTAATCTCTCTTATTTTTCATCCCTCCCCAGATATGGCTCATGGATAGGTTGAAAGTAGTGGACTCTTGCCCTGCATATTCGGCACGAGGCTATTTCTTTCGCCAACGGCTAGTTGATTTCCTGAATGAGGGATTGTGGTGCCATTGGATGTGCAACAGGCCTGTTGTTGACATTGTTTGGCATTGTCCCTAGTTTGATCTGTCGGGATAAGCTACAGCATGTCTCGACAACCTGGCATTCAACTGATTGGCTTGACAGACTATGTATTCTATTTTCCATTTCAGTTCAGGCGTCAATTCAGGAACGACCAGATTTGCCCAGAAATGGAGGTAGAGTACCCGGCTTCATTTTCGATCTAAGGTTCACAACTACCTCGATATTCTACTGCATAGAGGACAAGAGAACTTTTGGCTCATGCTCCCAACTTCAATTGCGCCCTTTCTGGCAAATGCATAGCCTGGCTTGAAGATGAGGCACAAATTGTGCCTACCTGAGCATCTGAAGCTTCCACAAGCTCTGAGAGGGGACACCTAACTCATCCATGCCTCAAGTTTATTGCTTTAATCTGTACTTTCAAGTTTTCCTTTTGAATGTAATAAAAAACAACTTTGATTTGTATCAAGAGGTAGAGAACTCTATATTGAAATCAATGAAATTGAAGAATGTGGGTACTGAAAATTTGTCGTTTGGTCCAAAAATGGTCTAAGTTGTAAAAAGATTAATTTGAACAAAATCAACTTTTATTAGAACTTTTCAAAACCATTTTTGATAAGGATCACAACTAGACACACCCGAAATTTATCCTTGAGATGTACAACCCCAAATCCAAAACAATGGAAAGTTGCCCCTTGTCTGAATAGCACTACACTGCACTGTAATCAGCTCTCATAACAAAGATCACGACCAAACTCTTCGATGCAGAAAAGACAAAGATGACCAAAACAATCTCGTGGACACAGTTGATTTGGAAGTGTTTATGACTGGACTTCAGAATGAAGTTGCCTATGTATCCCAAAGATCGGAATCAAGCCTTATGCAGTTTGGTTCCAGTTCATTCGGGTATTAACACTCTCCTCTTGTGCTTTAACTTTTGCCAAGGCCGCCCTTTCTAGGTTTTCAACCTTGCGAGCTCAGTTTTTCTTATTTTCAAATTATTTGTGCTCTAACTTTTGCCTAGGTCGCCCTTTCAGGTTTTTGGCCTACCGAGTTGCTTAAGGGTAGTATTTTTTCAACTTGTCTATGTTGATTGGTTGGGAGAATTCAAGGCCATCTAAGTCCATAAGGATGGCAGCTCCACCCGACTAGATTGATTTGATGATGTAAGGACCAGTCCAATTGGGTCTGAACTTGCCCCTAGGATCATGGATGGGACCTCGGTTGTCTTTGAGAACTAAATCCCCTTCTTTTAGATTCCTGGATTTAACTTTCTTATTGAAAGCCCTGTCAATTCTACGCTGATAACCTTGGACGTGGTACAGTGCTTTCAGTCTCCTCTCATCAAACAGCATTAGTTCCTCGAGCTTGCTCTGCTGCCAATCCGCTTCTACTATTTGGCACTCAGCCATAACCCGCAGCGACGAAACTTCAACTTCAGTCGGCAGAACAACTTCCATCCCATAAACCAGAGAATACAGAGTTGCCCCAGTAGATGTTCAGATTGATGTCCTGTAGCCCCAAAGAGTAAATGGCAACTTGTTTTGCCAGTCCCTGTAGTTTTCCACCATCTTCTGTAGATTGTGCTTGATGTTCTTGTTGGCGGCCTCAACAACTCCATTGGTTTGCGGCCTATATGTGGATGCTTATGAAATGCCACGTTGTATTTCTCCAACAAGTCAATCATTTCTTTCTTGAAGTGGGAACCATTGTCCGAAATGATCTCATTCGGGACCCCATAACGACAGACGATATTATTCCCGATGAACTTGGCTACGTGTGACGCTTTTAGCACTGCGTAGGATTGGGCCTCGACCCACTTTGGAAAGTAGTCTATTTCCACCAGGATATACTCATGCCCATTTCATCCATTTGGAGTAACTGCCCCAATAACATCAATTCCCTAGACTGAAAATGGACATGGTGAATTCATGTTGTACAGCTTCGATGGTGGGATATTCATGCAATTTGCATGAATTTGGCATTTATGGCTTCGCCGAACAAAACCGATACAATCCTTTTCCATGGTAGACCAACAGTAACCCTGCCTGAGAATTTTCTAAGCTAGCATCACCCCACTCATGGGTGAATCGCATTCTCCTCCATGGATGGCCTCCATTAGGCGCTTCGATTCTTCTGTATCAACACACAGCTTGTGCATCCTCAGATGGCCTCGTTTGTACAATTTACCCCCACAGATGATAACCTGAGCAGCCATTTACCGTATTGCCCTTTTATCTTTGGCATTTGCCCCTAGTGGATAAGCCTCCTTTTCGAAGAAGTTCCATATATCCTAATACCAGGGGTTCTGATCTTGCACTTCATCTATTGCGGCTATCAATTCGTAGGCCGGCACATACCTCTGTTCAATAATAATCGGACGCCCCCTGACTCCTAAAGGGATGTCTATCATGGAAGATATAGTTGATAAAGCGTTAGCGAACCTGTTGTTCTCTCTTAGCAGATGCGTGAAAGTTAACTTCTCAAACTAGGAATCAGAACGTCCAGGGTTTGGTGATAGATTTTCATCATTTCTTCCTTAACCTTCTAGTCTCCTTTCGCTTGAGACATAACCAGGTTCGAGTCCCCAATGATGTCCAATCGTTTTACCCCTAGTTCCAGAGCAGCCTCTAAGCCAACGATACATACCTCATATTCTACTTCGTTGTTTGATACCTTGAATTAGTGTTTGAAAGCTAAGGGTATATGGGAATTGTCGGGTGCTATCAGTGACACCCCTATCCCACACCCATACTGGTTAGATACTCCGTCAATGTACATGGTTTAGATCTCTTCCTCAACCTGCAGAATAGCCTCATCTGGGAACAAATACTTTGCTCCTTCGTCTCCCTCCACAGGGTGGTCGGCTAGGAAGTCCTCTACCGCTCTCACCTTCATACACTTCAACCTCTTTGTGGATCATATCCTGTAAGATTGTGGTTGCAGCCCATTGACAAGTAGCCGTTGCATTTTTCAGACTGAATGGGCATCACCCTGCAGTAGTAGGTTTCCTATGGCGTGGTGAAGGCAGTCTTCTCCCTATCCTTGGGTGCCATTAAAATCTGGTTGTACCTGGAAAACCCATCCATAAAGGAGAGCAACGCATGGCCTGCAGTGAAGTCCCACAATTTGTTGATGTGCGGTAAAGGAAAGTCGTCCTTCGGACTAGCTTTGTTTAGATCTCTGAAATCCACACACGCTTGAATTCTGCCATCTTTCTTCGGCACCAAAACAATGTTGGCCAACCAAGTAGGATACTCAGGTACTAGCAAAACCCTGCATCTATCTGCTTGGTGACCTCTTCCTTGATTTTCAAAACCCAATCCGGGCGTATTCTCCAAAGCTTCTGTTTAACGGATCGGGCCTCAGGGTCAAGAGGGATCCGGTGTGGTACAATCTCAGGATCGATTCTAGGCATGTCTTTGTAGGACCATGCGAAAACATCTTTGAAATCTTTTAATAAAGTGACTAAGCGCTCACGTTCCTTTGAAGACAACGTGGACCCGATCTGGACCAGACGCAGATCCTTCTCAATACCCACATTAAATGAAATGATTTCATCAACCAGGGGATTTACAAACCTCTCATCTTCTCAATTAATCAAATGTTTTAAAACCAGATGAATTCTTTCCTCGTCGTTTTTATCAAAACTTTGAAAGTCATGATCAATGCAATATAGAAGTGGCACAGAAAAGTACTCAGAAATAACAGTGGTACCATTCTCATTCACAACTTCCAACTTCTCCAAATCCTCGGTTACAAAAAGAAAAGGAAAAAGACGACCTGGACAAAACAACGACATCCGAGTTATCAACCCCAAGAATACCGGACTCCTACTCAGAAGAACTGGAATCTGATTCCGATTCCACAGACTCTGTGGAATCAGATTTCGGTTCACTACCTGATTCAGAACTGTTGGACAAAAAGCCCTCCTCGAATTTCCAAACGAGGGAGGGTGCGATAGATACATCCAGAATGCCAACAGAAGGGTCCACAATTGATTGATCTCCAATCGTGGAAACGATGAAGTCATCCCCCAAGCACTTCGATTTGATCTAAGGATCTGAAAGGAGACAAACCAACGCCGTTCGTAACTCAAGTTCTATGTTATCGGACTCATCCTCTGTATACTATTCAGTCTCAGCTGGTAGGTCAGTCTTTTCTTTTGTAACTTCATCCCTTTGCAGCTGTAGGTCGAAGAAGATCTCAAAGTCGGGCAAACACCGCTTCTTAGAGTTCAACCATGGCTCAGGAAAGCCGTAGAATGGGAAACCTTCCCCCTCCGGATAAAACGGCCGTTCAGGGTTCCTTGAATGGGTCTATGCACTAACTCATAGTGCTTTCTAGTTTGCTTAACTTTGGCTCTTCCTGCCATTTCCTTCCATTTTCTTACCCAGTCCTCTTTGGTAGGCGTGTAACCTAGACCAAAGGTATGAGGGCTATGTGGCACTTCGGCCAAGGCAGCAACGCCTTTCAGGCCGCTCCTTCCCAATCCCATTCCGGGTACATGGTATAGCGTATTCATGAGGTAGACGGATTGAACGCTGACGTACAACCCCTCAACAATAGCCAGAATATCTTGCACTATCCGGGCCTTGGCCAAGGTGAACCCAGACAAAAAGACATCCTCATCGCCGTGTACTATTTCCAGTACCGGTGTAGTGACTTTTGGTGCAGGATGTATAGAAGAATTCCTAAAAAGAATAGCTACCCCCTTCCCATGGGGGTACTTCAACATTTGATGCAGAGTGGAGGAGACAACTTTCACATGGTGTAGCCATGGCCGTCCAAGAAGTAAGTTAAAAGTGACCGGAACATCCAAGACGTGGAACTCAATGTCCTATTGCGCCAGGCCAACCTGCGTTCTAATTCAAACTGTCCCCATCACTTCCTGACTTGTATTATCATAAGCTCGAATCACCTGGGCCGTTGGTACAAAGTTTGCTGGCGTCAGGCAGATAACATAGGTCGTGCGCGACAGACACACATTAATTGCAGATCTAGTATCAGCCAAGATGACTGGTACCCACTTCCCTTTATATTCAACAGAGATGTATAGTGGTTCATTATGCTCAGAGCCCTCAGTCCGCAATTCCTTATCTGTAAAAGTCAAAGTTGGCGAAGCGTCTCTTGGGAAAACCAGTCCCACTAACTGCTCAGGGGTTGTGTTGATAGAGAGCTCAGCCTTATCCATTGCTGATAGGATGGCTTGTCTGTGCACCCGTGAAGCCACGAGCAATCCCCAAATGCAGATGTCTACTTGAATCTTCTTCAACTACTTCAGTACAGCTTCTTCTTCTAGTTGTTTATCTTTCTATTTCTCCGCTTCTTTATCATTCCCTGACGCTTCTGGTTAGTTCAGGTGTGGGGGGTTGAAGTACCGCCGACTCCGAGTCATATGATCCACTTCTTCGGAATACCAAGTATTATCTGGCATATTCAGTCCCCAATCTTCATCCGTGTAGGCGAGATTCAAATCCTCATCTTCCCACCACATTCCTCTGGCAACCGAAAACCAATAACCAACTGTCTGGTTCCATTATAAGTATTCCCGCATCCATAACACGGTCGACCCCTGCATGGGCTTTCGCTTTTCTAGCTTTCTGATCATTCTCAATTGTTTCATGTTCGAATTGCTTCAGCACAACCTCTTCTTCTATATCGGCTGTACAAATACTACTCAATTCTTGAGAAAATTTTTTAGTACCGGTGCTCTCCAGCAACTTCCCCTTGCTGTCGACCGTTCCGGCTGTTGCAGCAATTCCTATTTCCAGCTGTTCCTGCTTTGGTTGGGACCCATCATCAACATCTGATTCATTACTAAGCCACTCTGTATTATCTATTGACCTGTTCCTGTCAAACCAGCCAATCTGTACACTCTCCAGATCTTGTTCATCGAAGAACTGTAGGTTACTGATGTCCTCCTCAAGCTCAGCTAAGTCATCCAGTCACTGGCTTGGCCCATCCTTCTAGACTACATTAACCTCCATTCCCGTCGGCAATTCCACCCCAGGTTTGGCCTGGCTAGTTGGCACAATGTAATGGAACAGGTTGTACTCTTCTTTAGTTAAGCTCATGGAGCCCTCAGGCATACCTTCTTTCACCATAGCCACCACCACAGGTTCGAGTTGGGATATGGACGCGCTCATCATGCACAGGTCTGTGCTTTCTGGGATGAACAGTGCTGGCTTAGGTAGGTGAGATGGGGTGATGTATCTACTGGGGTCGTATGGGACGACCATTGTTTGGATAAGGTTTACTTGCCTGGGGGGAGGGTTTTGATTATGTGGTGAAAGCGGATTTGTAGTGACTTTAGGCTTTTGGAGAGGTGGTGTCACTTTGTTGTCAATGAGATCCTGAATCTCATGACGGAGTGTAAAGCATAGGTCGGTATCATAACCATGCTGCTGATGGAAGGCACAATACTTGGTCGGGTTGTGTGTAGAAGGGAGGGGATTAGGCAATGGGCATGGCTCCAGGGGCTTCAGATGCCCCTTTCTGATCAGGACCCTCAAGGCCACAGATAGAGACATGTAGAGTGGGGTGAAAACCCTCTGGCCTCGAGGTTGGTGTTTTGTAGGTTGTGAGGTGATTTCAGATGTACCAGCAATGGGGGTGGCTATTTTCGGTGTGGTGGTGACCATACCAACATCAGAAGTCCTTGCAGCTGCGTTACTACATGTAACTGCATTTAAACTGCATGTAAAAGCCCTCTTGGGTTGATCTTTCTCATGGTCTATCAGACCCTGTTTCATTGCATCCTCTATCTGCACCCCTATTTCATGGAGGTCAGCAAATGTAGGCAGAGGGAAGATTATCAGCTTTCATAGCAACCTCGATTGTAGATTACGAACGACCATTCTCATCTGGTCCTTTTCAGCTAGCCGGGTGGTCATTATGGAGGTCTTCGCCCTCCACCGAGTGACGAAATCAGGGAAGCCCTCCTTGGGCTCTTGACGAGTTGCTTCAAGATCATGAGTTGTGACCTCGATTTGAGTGTTATAGGAATATTAAGAAATAAAGGCCTCAGCCATCGTTTCCCAGCTTATGTTCACAGACTCTTCCAACTTAGCATACCAAATGGCCGCGATACCTGACAGGGCCCAGCCGAAGGGGGATAACGTCTGCAGTCTAGTCAGGCCCAACGGCCACAGAATATCTAAAAATAGCTGCAAGTAGACCATGGGCTCGCCCGAGCCGTCGAAGCAGTCTATATGTGGCATTTTAAATCTATCTGGCAATGTCACCACCAAATCTGTATAACCGTCCTCTATATCCGAGATTGAATTGACACCCTAAGCTCGTTTGAAAAGTTTCTCAAGCTTGTTCACTTTTAGCGCAGTAGGGTCGACCTTAAACTCAAATGGTGACTCCACTGGGATGTCTGCATTTTCCTGGACATTGGTTGTGGGAGTAGGAGCTCTGGGTACTGGAATATCTGCAGGAGGTGGATGGGATGCAGAAGCTGTTACTTGCTACGGTTGTTGTTGTTGTCGAAGCCTAGCAATCAACTCAACTTGCTGGGCTGCTATTTTTGCTTGGCAGGTGGTGACTTCCGCTTGGTAAGTGTCACGACCCAAACCCGCCCCTATGGGTTTGGCACCGTAATCGGCCAGTAATCCGAGATTACCGAAGGCCTACTTAATAGTGAAACAAAATTACAGAGTACAGGGGCTGGCGGAAGCCAAAACAGTAAGAAAAGATGTGCAATGAGCTGTGACAGTCTGTATGCAAAAAGACTTTTCATATCATATACACATATACAATCAGTACCAAAACAGTTTGTACAATATATACAATCATTCAGGATAGGGACTTAATCCCTATTAGAATAGTACAGTACAACATTATTCAGTCTATACAGAACATAAACAAAATGGGAGAAAACTAAAACACCCCAAAAGCCCTAGCTTGAAGGACTTGGAACCTCTCAATGAGACACGTTGGTTGGCTTGACAAAATTGGAGTTTACCTTGACGCTTCTAGCAACGGTCCGATGCCTGTACACCTACATATATATATGAGAAGTGAGCTAAAGCCTAGTGAATAACATATGCGTAAAGAGGTTAAGAATGAATGTCCTTTCAGTATTGAAAACAGTCATTTATCAGTATATCAGTCATTTAGTTTGTGGCACATATTTCATGGCATGCAGAAATTCACAAACTATAATAGTCATATGTGGTACATCCAATAGTAAAACAGTACAGTAGGACTTATCAGACCAAACAGTAGTGGTTCCAACATGGGAACTGACAGAGATCTCTGTGATAGTAGCAGTACAGTACAGTAACAGTAGGTTGCTATGGATGCCACGAATACAGTTCACAAATAGGACATCATTCATTCAGTAACAGTGTCATTTCAGAAAACAGTACAGTTCAATTGTTCAAAAGATAATCATTATTGAACATATCTTTACAACATTGTTACTCACAGAGTTCTGGACTACAGATAAGCTAGTACCCGTCCTCGGATGCTAGCCCTACACAGTTACAGAGTGAACAAACACTATGCTACACAGTTAGGAAAATAATAACTTAATCCCTATCTTGACTCGGTGTGGTTCTACATCAAGATCCTCATTAAGATGCCCTAAACTAGGCCTAGGAATGCCTAGGATGGAATGAGGATGCAAAGATGCACTTTAAAAACATTTTTAGAATTTTTAGAAAACAGAGGTCCCGCTCGAGCGTGGGTTTAACCACTCGAGCGTACATGCAAACAAAAGGCTCCGCTCAAGCGTAAACTTTCCCGCTCGAGCGGACTGCAAAAGTACTAGATGTGTGAAAATCACGCTCGATGGGCGCTCGATACCCGCTCGAGCGTATGACACAAGTTCTCGCTCAAGCTTGCAAAACCCCGCTCGAGCGGACTGTAAACACAATAAAAGTGCTGGATACACGAATTTCCCGCTCGAGAGCCACTTACCCTGCTCGAGCGAGAGTCCAAAATCTGGAATTTCCAGATTTGAACTTCAAGCTCAAAATCAAGTTTCAATACATCAAATTCGATCCTCTTGGGCCAATTTTCTAGAAAACACTTGTAAATTCATAGTTTAACATGATTCAAAGCTCAATTTGTAAAATCAAAGCCCAAAGGTGAGTCAATTAAATACCAATTTCAAACCAACTTCAAGAACATACTTCAAATATAATATGCAAGTGTTCAATCAAATTCAGAGCTCAATTACTTGCTCAAATGAGCACAATTGCCTCAAAAACAAGATGAATTCATGGACTACGCTCAAGATATGAGCATGCATGTGAGGAATTTATGAACTACAAACTCAAAACCTCACAATATGTACATGCATGCATGAATTAAGCTTCTAGTCAACAATCTACAACCAATTTATGATCTTAAGCTCCTATTTACCATGAACCATGCAACAATTAACTTGAATTCACAAACAAGAAGGTAAATGTCCTACCTTAGGTCTTGAATGCAAGATATGGGAGCTCAACTATGCAAATTCTCTACAACTTCTTCAAGTCTCCAAGCAAATCTTTGTTGAAACCAAGCTCTCCTAACTCTCTCTCTCTCTCTCTCTCTCTCTCTCTCTCTCTCTCGATTTAGGTCTCATGGAATGGCTGAGCAAATGTTGATTCAACATGTATGAAAGTGGAGAGGAGTTGCCTAGATAAATCCACTAGATGGCAATTTGGTGATTAAGGCCAACTCATATAATTTATCAACATTTAATCTAATTTAATCATACCAAATCACATTTCAATTAAATATACCATAAAATCATATAAATCTTAATTAGCACCAAACATCAATCAATTTCAGATTCAGCCGCCGATAAGGCCTTCAATTTGCAGTTTAAAGAATAAAACATGAACAGATAATTTAACAGTCAACAGATAGAATTGCATTTAACTAACACACTCAATCAATCAGTTTAGTAATTCAGTCAGTCAGTCAATTAACATGCTTAATTATGGATTAGCACTAATCAGTGGTGAGGGTTGTCACAGTAAGCAACGTCCAGCTACATTGCCTCAATGGTCTGTTGAAGTTGACACAACATATCCTCCATGTTGACTAAGAGGTGATGATCTATCAGAACCGGTGTATAATCTCTTTTTGATGTGGAAGTAGAAAATTGAACTTCACTGAACGGAGGTAATTGCTGAATCGGTGAATTAAGCCTGACTCTCCTCCATCTCGTAAACAGTGGTAACGAAGCAAACACTGGTTGTCCTCTCACAAGATCCCCAGATCGATAAAGCCGCCTTACTCTGGTCCAGAGTGCTTGGGGGGGAAATGCCTCGTCGGAAGTAATTGTGAAATACTACCTTGCAAAAAGAAAATAAAGCAAAAGAAACAAAAATCAGAAAAATGCACAGCACCTCGGCTTAGACAGAGACAACACACAGTTGAAATCATAAGCTGGATGGCTGTACTCAAACACTGATTTTTGCCCAAATTTTTGTCTCAAAACTGATACCCTTTAATTAATACCCAGACTTGCAACTGATACATACATTCCTGCAGAGTTACACTCTAAAAGCACATACCAAGCAAGTGCGAGCCAAAACACCCCTATGATGGGGTACGGTTAACCTGTCCTAATTTCGTCAGGAACTAGGGATTCACTATGCAAACAAGCGGTTTCATACAATCCTGCATTTGGGTGACCCTCATGTTCTAATTTGGAACAGTCTCTATGGCTTCCGATATGCAACTGGGCCGATTGGTCAAAAAGGGTACCTTAGCAAGGCTACCTAATATACCTCTCGCACCTAACGCCGAGAAGTGAAAGCAGGATCAAACGGCACAGCGGTAGTATAGATTCAAGGGTTGTGTTCCCATCGTGGCAGAGCCCGCAACTGGTAAGCCTTTTGGCAAGCTTTTCCAAACGAGCCTCCGACAAACCATTCAGAAATAGCGGATGGAAAACACTGTGACTTAGGCACACCGATGCAAATGCAAATGCAAAGAAGTACATAAGTATAGATAAAATGTCATATCATGAGTTCGAGTCAAGTTCTCTAAATCCCCAGCAGAGTCGCCAGAGACTGTAGCTCAACTTTTTCGCGCACCCTTTCAGAGAGCTCAAATTGTCCTACAATTCAGACTCCAGTCATGGTTCTAAATCTAGTCTCACAAGTGCAATGTGAAACTAATAATCACCAAAGAGTCCAATTCGGCAAATCAGTTTGGAAAATCAATTTTGAATCAAATAATGCCAAAACTAGACTGTTTTTCCAGATTACAGAGTCGCCACGTAAATAATTTATTTTGGAAAAATTTTGAAAACCTTGACTCGTGCCAAAGGCCACGTATACGTCATCAGCAAAGTTGTCTCGGCTCAGAAACTTGGGTACGAGAGGGGAAGGTCTTGAAAAGAGCACTCCCGTTCGCCCGATCAAAAATCAACTTCTACTAATCATGATATATTGTTTTATAAACCTCATGTGTCCTTATTCTTATTATTAGCTAACTTTACTAAGTGACGCACACAAACAAGTATAGACTAAAATCGCAACAATTGGAACGAATTCAACTCATGTTTGTTTTTCGAAAATGGTTTGAATTTGCCACCCTCAAGTTGACTTAAAGATACAGATTTGCCACCAAACATGATGGGCTTAAAACATGATTTGCCACTTCGCAAAGTGAGCTTAAAACACACATTCATTGAACTATTCCAATTCAAACAACGAATCATTCATCCACCGGCATTCATGTAGTTTAGCAAGTAAGCAGATAGCCTCATGCCAAGCACGCGAATCATGGAAATATGGCAACCACACTCATGCAAGTATGCTAAAGCATAAAATCTTACCAAAAACTCCAAGCCAAAACAAAAACTAGTTAGAAACAATGCATGATCCTAACTATAAAAGATGCCTAATGCAACACATGCAATAATGCAATTAATAGGCTCGGCTACAAATATGGCATAGGAAGCAACTTGAACAACATGCTTTTAAACGCGTATTTAAAGAAGTGTATTAAAATAGCGATGGAGTTTGAATGATGTGCCGAGCCTCGGTACATGCAAGACAAATGAATGGATACCAACATGAAAGCATAAGGTATGCTAATTCAAAATGTCCCTAATCTAACCATCCAAAGCGATTAAATAAAAGGGAGAAAGATATGGGGTTGGAAGACACACATACACACACATTCCCACACGCACACTTATTACAACATTGTGCCCTCGCGAAGGAGGGTCCGAAAGAATAAGAGCTAAGCTAATCTAAGCTAAGCTAACTAATCTAATTAATCTAATTAGACTAATTATTAAAAATCAAATGAACAACTAGCAAACTAATTACTAATTATTACAACACTTTAACTAATTAGCAAACTAGTTAATTAAAGCAAATGTGCGCTAACAGGTCATGCAAAGCACTAAACTGCACTGCCACAGCTCTGTTTTGGGAAGTTGAATATGCATGCACCCAGTTCTCGCCCCGAAAAGCCTTTCTTTTTACGCTCGAGAGGCTCTATTTGCAAGGTTGAATACACTTCAGAAACTTTCTGCTCCACCTTACTAATTCAATACTAAGGATTACACTAGTAGCTTGCCGGCCATGGTGGATTGTTGTCGGCCATCTGCCAGCCAAAAGGATGCCTTGCCGGCCAAGAATGAGGCACTGCCGGCCATCAGTGAGCCACTGCTGGCCACTGGTGTTCTGAATCACTAAACTGGAACAGAGCATAAACAAAGGAAAATGGAGGGTTTTCCTAGGGTGTGTTTGTACTATACCCCTTCTTATTATCTCAAAACATCAAAAGAGTTGCACTCTCGGATCCAAAACCACCAATTAAGCATTTTTAATATATGATAGCCAAAAATCCAAAGAGTACAATTTAATAAATACACAAACCAAGACTCGAGGCCATCACCTTATCATGTGTGATCAAAGGCAATGGAGACCAAGGAGATTGGCTCATTTCATCACTTTGAGTATGAAATGCTCCAATCTTCCTTGTGTTCAATATAAAGCCTGATTGAACACATGCAATGCAAACACAACATGCTTA
>NW_021026654.1:83821-130982 GCF_004153795.1 Camellia sinensis
TCTCTCTTTTCTTTCATCCCTCCCCAGCTATGGCTTATGGACAAGCTGAAGGTAGTGGACTCTTGCCTCGCATACTCAACCCGAGCATACTTTTTCTGCCAACAGCTAGTGGATTTTTCGAATGAAGATTGGTGGTGCCACTGGATGTGGAACAGGTCTGTTGCTAACATTGCTTGGCGTTGTCCCTGGCTTAATTTGACCGAAATGAGCTACAGCATGGCTCAAAAACTTAGTGTTGAGCTGATTGGCTTGACGCACTGTGTATTTTACTTTCTGTTCCGGTTTAGGTGCCAATTTGGACATGATCAGACCTGCCTAGAGGAGGGGGTAGAATACCCGGTTTCATTCCCCACCCGAGGCTCATATTTGGTTTGGTACCTCACCACTTGGAGAACGAGAGAGCTTCTGGCTCCTACCCCTAGTTTTAGTTGCACACTTTCTGATGAGTGCCTGACTTGGCTTGAATATGAGGCACAATTCAGGCCCACTTTAGCATCAGAAGCTTCCACAAGCACAAGCGGAGGACGCAGGAACACCTGACTCAGCTATGCCCCAAGTTTATTGCTTTGATCTTACTTTTCAAGTTTTATGCATGTAATAAAAGTAGCTTTGATTTGTATCGAGAGTTAGAGAACTTTGTATTGAAATCAATGAAATTAAAGTTGTGAGCACTGAAAAATTTCTTTTTGGTCAAAAAATGGTCTAAGTTGTAAAAAGTAAAATTTGAGTAAAAATCAACTTTTATCAAAACTTTTCAAAACCATTTTTGATAAGGATCACAACTGGACACGCATAGAATCTTTCCTTGAGATGTACAACCTTGAATCCAAAGATAACAAATTGCCCCTTGTCTAAATAACACTGCTCAGCACTGTAATCAGCTATTTTCTCAAAGTAGGGATCACAATCGAACTTCCAGGTAAAGATTAGACAAAGATGACCTGATCAAACACATGGACAGAACAGTTGAGTTGCAGGTGTTTATGGTTGAACTTCAAGATGAATTTGCCTACATATCCCAAAGATGAGAATCAGGCCTTATGTAGTTCGGTTTGGGTTCACTCGAGTATTAACGCTCTCCTTTTATGCTCTAACTTTTTCCAAGGCCGCTCTTTAGGGTTTTCAACCTTGTGAGCTCAGTTTTTTTTTTCTCTAATTTTTTGTGCTCTAACTTTTGCCTAGGTCGCCCTTCCGGGTTTTCGGCCTAGCGAGCCTCTGAGGGATAGTATTTCTTTAACTTGTCCATGTTGATTGGTTGGGAAAATTTTAGGCCACCTAGGTTCATAAGAATAACAGCTCCACCCGACCAGATAGTTTTGATGATGTAAGGACCAGTCCAATTGGGTCTGAAGATGATAAATTGAACGGCCATCCACCGTATTGCCCTCTTATCTTTGGCATTTGCCCCTGGTGGATAATCCTCATTTTCTATGAAGTTTTAGATATTGTAAAACCAAGGGTTTTGATCTTACACTTCATCTATTGTGGCAATAGTCTCATAGGCCGGTGTATATCTCTGCTCAATAATGTTCGGACGCATCCAGACTCCAAACGGGACTTAGCAGATGCGTGAAGGTTAGCTTCTCAAACCTAAGAATCAGAACATCCAGGGTTTGGTGATAGATCTTCATCTTTTCTTCTTTAACCTTCCAGTCTTCTTTTGCTTGAGACACAACTAGGTTCGAGTCCTCGATGATGTCCAACCTTTTTGCCCCTAGTTCTAGGGCGGCTTCCAAAGCAGCGATACACACCTCGTATTCTGCTTCATTATTGGATACTTTGAACCGGAGTTTGAAGGATAGAGCTATGTGGAAATTGTCGGGTGTTATCAGCAACACACCTATCCTTTACCCATATTGATAAGACTCTCCATCAAAGTACATTGTCTAGATCTCTTCCTCGACTTGCAGAATAGCTTCATCTGGGAATAGGTATTCAACTGCTTCATCCCCTTCCACTGGGTGATCTGCCAGGAACTCTGCTACAGCTCTCCCCTTGACAGACTTGCGAGTAACATACTTCAGTTCAAATTTAGAGAGAAGGAGAAACCAACAAGCTAGCCTACCCATAAGCGCTGGTTTCTTGAAGAGATATTTGATGGGATCTAATCTCGAAACCAGAATTACGGAGTGAGCTAACAAGTAGTGCCTTAACTTCTTGGTAGCCCATACCAAGGCTAAGCAAGCATTCTCCAGCGGAATGTAACGGGTCTCATAATCCAGCTTTTTCTTGCTCAAGTAATAGATGGCTTTCTCCACCCTATCCTCAGATTCTTGATCAAGCATGCATTCCATCGTTGTTTCCGTTACTGATAGATACAAAATCAAGGGTGGATTCTGGAGATACTGCTTGATCGGGTCAAAACAAATTGACGTCGATCATCCCATCAGAATTTCTTTCCTTTCTTCAGAAGACCAAATAGTGGTTCACAAGTCAAGGTTAATTTACAGATGAACTGTCTTATGAATTGCACTTTACCAAGAAAGCCTCACACCCCTTTTTAAGTCCTTGGTGCTGGCATTTCTAGAATGGCTTTGTTTTAGGAAGGATCTACCTCGATGCCCCTCTGTGTGATCAACAAAACCCAGCATTTTCCCTGCTATTATGCTGAATGTACACTTCTGTGGATTTAACCTCTGTTTGTATTTTCAGATCCGTTAAAAGAATTTCTTCAAGGTGGTGTAGTGGCCCTCACTTTCTTTGGACTTGACAATTATGTCATCCACGTACACCTTGACCTCTTTATGGATCATATCATCCAGAATTGTGGTTGTAGCCCTTTGATAGGTAGCCCCGACATTCTTCAGTCCAAACATCATAACCCGATAGCAGTAGGTTCCCCACGACATAGTGAAGGTTGTTTTCTCTCTGTCTTTGGGTGCCATCAAAATCTAGTTATACCCAAAAAATCCATCCATGAAGAAGAGCAATGCATGGCTTGCGGTGAAGTCCACTAATTCATCAATATGTGGCAAGGGAAAATCATCCTTCAGACTAGCCTTATTCAGATCCCTGAAGTCGACACAGACTCTGATTCTGCCATACTTCTTTGGGACTGGAACAATGTTGGCCAACCACGTTGGATACTTAGACACAAGCAAGAACCCTACCTCAATCCGTTTGGTAACTTCTTCCTTAATCTTCAAAACCAATCTGGACGCATCCTCCACAACTTCTGCTTGACTGGCCAGACCTCGAAGTCAAAAGAGATCTGATGCTGTACAATCTTGGGATAGATTCTAGGCATGTCTTCGTAGGACCATGCAAAAACATCTTTGAAATCTTTTAATAAAGCGACTAAGCACTTGCGCTCCTCCAAAGACAACGTAGACCCGATCTGGACCAGACGCGAATCCTTTTCAGTACCCATATTAAAAGCAATGATTTCATCAATAATGGGTTTTGCAATCCTCTCCTCCTCTCGATTAATCAAATTTTTCAAAACCAGAGAAATTCCTTCCTCTTCGTTTTCATTAAAATTTTGAAAATCTTGATCAATGCAATAAACAAGCGCCACAGAGAAATACTCAGCATCTGCAGTGGCATTTTCATTCATAAGGTCAAGCTCATCTAGCTCTTTGATTACAACCAACTCAAAAGAAAAAGAAAATGGTGACCTGGACAAGAGCTTGCCATCCGGGTTATCACCCCTAAGAATACCGGACTCAGACTCAAATGCAGCGGAATCTGATTCCAACTCCGTAGGCTCTGTGGAATCATATTCTGGCTCAATACCCGACTAAGAACTACTAGACAGGTAGCCCTCCTCCAGTTGTCAAACGAGAGATGGTGCTTCAGATGCATCCAAAATGCAGCTAGAGGGGTTGACACCGGGTTGTCCTCGATCATGGAGATGGTCAGGTTATCCTCTATTCTCTCTGTAGACGTCCCCGAATGTCCCGGGAGGGAATCCCGTTTCGTTCATTTGGGGCTTACTACAGTTCAGACTCAAATTGTCACGGTTCTTAATCTGATCTCACAATGTGCAATGTGAGATTGATAAATCACCAAAGAGTCCAAATCCGACAAATCGTTTTTGAAAACAGATTTTTTTGAAAGAAGTGCCAAACATGAACTGCTTTGTCAGATACAAAGTCGCCACCTAAATATTTTTGTATGGGGGAATTTAGGAAACGTTGACTCGTTTGCGTAAGGCCACGTGTCTGTCATCACCAATGTTGCCTCGACTCGGGAACTTGGGTACGATTGATGAAGGTCAACTATTAGCACTCCCGCTCGCCCGATCAAAGATCGGCCTCTACTAATCATGATATCAAGTTTTGAAAACATTATGCGTTCTTATTCCAGTTATTTAGCTAATCTTACTATGTGATGCGCACAACACACAAAAGTATAGACTATATTGCCTAATTTGGAACAAAGCATCGCATATCCATTGTTTGGAAATGATTTGAGGATTGCTACTCACAAGTAGGCTAAAATTTGGATTTCAACGAATTATTCCAATTCAAACAATCCAACCTTCACCCACAGGCATTCAGGCAGTAAATCAATTAAGTGGTTAGCCTCATGGCAGGCATGCTGTCATGTTAACACTCACATACATGCAAGATGCCAAAGCGTAAAAACACTTACGGTGTACACCGAGCCAGAACAAGAAACTAGTTAGCAATCATGCATGTTCCTAGTTCATGTTAAAATGGCTAATGTATCACATACAGAATGTCACTAGAATAGGCTCGGCTAATCTATGGATGGCATGTGAAATGCACAGATAAAATGTATTCAAGTTAGATTTGAAACACCATGCAATTAGTATGATGCGCCGAGCCCGGTGCATGCAATACAAATTAATGAATGCCCACATGCATAGCATAAGGATGCTAATTGAAATATGCCCTAATACTAATTATCAAAAGCAGGTAAGTAAAAGGGAGAAAGAAGTGGGGATTGGAAGACATGCATCACACGCACGCACGCTTATTACACAATTCGCCCTCTCTCGGAGGAACCAAAAGAATAATACAAATTTAAGTAACTATCAAGCTAATTAAATAATTACAGACCACTTAACTAGTTACGCAAATTAGCTAAGCTAATAAAGCAGTAAAACAGCCTCGGGAAGAGGGTCCAACGCATGCGTGCTCGGATTAGCTTCTCCCGGAAATCCGCCGCCATGCGCATGCTGCCTCTATTTTCCCTGCTTTTCTCCTCTGAGACTTACACAAATCCCAAGAATGCTTTAGCATCACTCCCTGAGGGTTGTGGGATGTCACCAGCTAACGGGGAACACCGCCGACCATAGGGAATTGGTCATCGACCAAATATTCAGCTCTCGGCCAGATATTATTGGTCGGTCGGCACTTTAGGCAGTCGACCGGCCATCCATTCCTGCAGAATCTTGTTTTGACAGCAGCAGAGGGCAAACATGGCATAGCAATGCATTTTCAAGCAAATGTGTACACCAACACCCTCCTTATCATGTTCATGACACAAAGGAGGATGGTCCTTGACCCTCGGACCACCAATCGTGCATTTGAATGCGTGATGGCCAAATGAGTCAAGTTGTGCATTTTGATGTCAAATGTAATGCACACAAACACATAAGGCCCAACCTCTATCATAATCAATTCAAGAGGCAAGGCATGCATGCCAAATGCAACCTAGGCATGCGAGCTAAGTATGCAATATGAGCATAGGCACACGCAATGTATGTTAGGCACACAACCTAAGCAAACAAGCATGCGAGGCATGTAACAACATATGCAAGCTAACAAGCATGCAAAATGCAATGCCAACATGCAAATGTGCAAGACATATCACATGTTGAGCAACCAAGACAAAAGGAAGGATGCATGCCAAATGCAATGTGATTCAAGCATGCAACACATGCGATAGGCCAAGTATGCAACAACACACAAGGCGAGCATGCAACAACATGCGAATGATGGACTTACACCAAGATGGATAGCTCTCTACTAGGCCCAAAACAGTGGCCAAATGCCAAGAACATGAAGTCTAAAATATATACAAACACGCATGCAAGTTGGCCTAAAGACTAAGGCACAAAAGAGGGACTTTTAAGCACACTTAAAAGGGGAAAGCATGGATATATAACCAACATGTTAGACACTGAAAACATGCTAGAAAAGGTGTCAAATCAAACAAACCATGCAAGTAAGGCATGCAAGCAAGCCCAAAGCTTATGGCTCACCAAAGAGGTATTGAACTACACTTAGCAAACCAAACATGACATGATTTGAACAACCAAAATCAGAGTTTTAGCATGTTAAAACAAAGCCAAAAAACACATTGACATGGCATTCTGGAGGCCTAAACATGATGGCATACTGTAGACACCCCATTTTTGACCGTCCTCAAGACTTGGACGTCACCATTGGAACACTTGGTGATTACCCTTGTTTGTGTTCGTCTTGAGTTCCCAAAGGTCTCGGTTGCGCGCCTTGCCTCAGGATCTCTCGACTCGACCTTGTCGTGTCTGGTTTTGCACCAAACACTTGTGTTTTGCCTTGGAGGGGCAGGGAATGCCTTGTGAGGCACCCCCACACATCACCGGCCATGGCTTGAGGCCACCGGCCAGTGATTTTATGCCATCGGCAATGTATATTGCCGGTCAGCACAATTTGTTGCCGGTCGGCCATTTATTTTGCCAAAATGAAAATTTTGAATGGCCGATCACTGTTCATCTACTTTTAGTAGATATTTTGTGCCAGCTGTGATAGCTGGCACCCACTCTGCTCCCCTCCATACACGATGGCTTGTTTTGGAAGCCTTACAAGAGGGAGTTGCCTATAAGAAGAGGGCTCCTCTCTTGGCATTAGGGTTACAAAACATTTCAGAGGGAGTTCTAGATTAGGGTTAGGGTTGATACATATTTCCTATCTCTATATATCTCTCTTGTGTGTGTCTAGTGTGTGTTTGTCCATACTATTGCACACAAACACATAGTGTTACACCTTCTCTTGGTTGTTGAGGGACCAGAGGGTTGTTCTTGGTGTTCTTGACTGGAATTGAACTCAAGGAGGCAACAAGATCATCATTTGTGAAGGAGGACTTCAAGGGTAAGAAACTAGCCCTTTTTACCCCATTTTTGCATACCACTTTTACGTATCTTGCAACTATTTTTTGGCTTTGCATATAATACATAAAAGTTCTATTTTTAAGGCCTCTAAATAGTTTGTTAAGAGTGTTTTAATCTTTGGGGTTGTTTGACCCCTCTTAAGCCTTGTTTGGCCCCTGTTTTGTGCTATTTTTTGTGAGCTCCGGGACTTTGGTGTTTGGGCCTCCTCACCACTGAAATCGTGAGGGATTTCAGTGGTAAGGATGGTGCCTTGAGGTCCCAAGAAGGAGAGGGCCACCCCCTCTCCTTGTTGTCCTTGAAAAGGACCATTTTTGCCTCTTGAGAGAGCACCTAACTTAGGCTCTTGTTGACCATGCCTTAGCTGTTATTTATGCTTATTTTGCCTTGAAATAGCATTATTTTAAGTTGGTTTTGGTACACCATGCTTGCTTAGCATACATGCCTTGTAATGCCATTTTGTTGCCTTAACATGCCTTAGGTTGTAAACCATTGTTCTAGCATGTTTTAGGCTTGGATTTGTGAAGTTTTCATGCTTATTTTGCCATGGTTAAGGTCTGTCCTTAGTTGTTTGGGTCGACTTTAGCATGCATTGCATAGCCTCTTTGCATTCTAGCATGTAGGCTTCAAGTATGTGAGTGTATAGCATGCATTACTTGCTTTGATTTAGTGAGTTGGGAATATTTTCCATGTCATTTCAGTCCACTTGACATGCTTATATGCTTGCATTTAATCCTCCTTCAATGTGTTTAAAGGTTATTACCTTATGCCCCTTGTTTAGGCCCCGGAGTATGCTTGCACTTTTAGACCACTTAGATGCCATCTAAGTGCACCCTTGGCTTTGTTTAAGTCTGCATTTGACTTGTTTTAAGTCCCCTTAGCCTTGTGAGGTTTGGTGGACTTGACCTTGGTTTAAGCCTCATTGGCTTGTCTTATGCACTTGGGCCATTGTGGCATGTTTTGCTTGTCTTGTTTAAATTGATTTGGCATCATCTTGTAACATGATTTAAGAGCTTAATGCATGCTATATGTCCATGTTTGCATCCTCTTGAGTGTGCTTGAGAATTGCTCTTTAATGCTTGAAGTGTTGGAGAAAATTTGCATGCATGTTTGTGTGCCTATTAGTCCTTCATTTTTGAGCACCTTGGCCACTGTTTTAGGCCTAGTAAGGGCTGCCTAAACCGTGCTTAAGTCCATCCTTTGCTTGTTTGTATGCTTACCTTGCATGTTTGCTTGCATACTTGCATAAATGCATTGTATGCCCATGTTGCATGCTAGCTCACATGCCTAGGTTGCATTCCATCTAGCATGCATGCCTTGCTCCTTGATTTAGTGATGGGAGTTGGGCCTTTGTTTGTTGGTTTGCATTGCATTTGAAATAAACATGCATAAATTGGTCTCTTGGGCCATCACGCATTGAAATGCGCGATTGATGGTCCGAGAACCAAGGACCATGTCCCTTTGAGTCATAAACATGATAAGGAATATAGTTGGTGCATACATTGCTTGAATTGCATTGCCATGCAAAGCTCTATCCTCTGTTGCTGTCAAACAGATTCTACAGGAACTTTTTGCCGATCGACTGAACAGAGTGCCGACCGGCAATCCATCGGTGGCCGATAGCTTCATTTGTGGCCGATGACCATCAAATCACAGCCGATGATAATTCCCTCCAGCTAATAATTACAGACCACTTAACTAGTTAAGAAAATTAACTAAGCTAATAAAGCGGTAAAACAGCCTCGGGAAAAGGGTCCAATGTATGCGTGCTCGGATTGGCTTTGCCCGAAAATCCGCCGCCATGCACAAGCTGCCTCTGTTTTCCCTACTTTTCTCCTCTGAGACTTACACAAATCCCAAGAATGCTTCAGCATCACTCCCTGAGGGTTGTGGGATGTCACCGGCTAAGGGGGAACACCATCGACCATAGGGAATTGGTCATCGACCAAATATTCAGCTCTCAGCCAAATATTATTGGTCGGTCGGCACTTTAGGTAGTCGACCGACCATCCATTCTTGCAGAATCTTGTTTTGACAGCAGCAGAGGGCAAACATGGCATGGCAATGCATTTTCAAGCAAATGTGTACACCAACACCCTCCTTATCATGTTCATGACTCAAAGGAGGATGGTCCTTGACCCTCCGACCACCAATAATGCATTTCAATGCATGATGGCCAAATGAGTCAACTTGTGCATTTTGATGTCAAATGTAATGCATACAAACACATAAGGCCCAACCTCTATCATAATCAATTCAAGAGGCAAGGCATGCATGCCAAATTCAACCTTGGCATGCGAGCTAAGTATGCAATATGAGCATAGGCACAAGCAATGTATGTTAGGCACACAACCTAAGCAAACAAGCATGGGAGGCATGTAACAACATATGCAAGCTAACAAGCACGCAAGATGCAATGCCAACATGCAAACGTGCAAGACATGTTACATGTTGAGCAACCAAGACAAAAGGAAGGATGCATGCCAAATGCAATGTGATTCAAGCATGCAACACATGCGATAGGCCAAGTATGCAACAACACTCAAGGCGAGCATGCAACAACATGCGAATGATGGACTTACACCAAGATGGACAGCTCTCTACTAGCCCCAAAACAGTGGCCAAATGCCAAGAACATGAAGTCTAAAATACATACAAACACGCATGCAAGTTGGCCTAAAGACTAAGGCACAAAAGAGGGACTTTTAAGCACACTTAAAAAGGGCAAGCATGGATATATAACCAACATGTTAAACTCTGAAAACATGCTAGAAAAGGTGTTAAACCAAACAATCCATGCAAGTAAGGCATGCAAGCAAGCCCAAAGCTTAAGTCTCACCAAAGAGGTATTGAACTACACTTTGCAAAACCAAACTTGACATGATTTGAACAACCAAAATCAAAGTTTTAGCATGTTAAAACAAAGCCAAAAAACACATTGACATGGCATCCTAGAGGCCTAAACATGATGGCTTACGCAATGACACATTCATGGAGCATGAAACACAAACTCTTCAAGGCCTTAAAGGAACATCAAATGCAAGCATACAAGCATACCACAAGGACTGAAATGATGCTATAAGTGGTTCCAAACCACTGAAACAAGCCAAGCAATGCATGCTCAACACTCACACACCCAAGACAAACAAGCCAAAATGTAAGGTGGCTATACAAAGCATGTCATGGATGACCAAAACAACCACGAACAGACCTTAGGCATACTAAAACATGCATAAAAGCTTCACAAAGCTAGGCCAAAACAAGAAAGCATAGTGGTCTAGATGCTAAGTACATGTTAAGGCAATTTCATGGCATTACAAGACAAGTATGCAAAGAAAGCATGGTGTGTCTAAACCAACTTAAAACAGTGCTATATCATGGTAAAATAAGCACAAATGACACTTAAGACATGGTCAACATGAACTCAAGAAAGGTTCACACATGAGGCTAAAATGGCCAATATTGAAGGCAACAAGGAGAGGGAATGGCCCTCTCCTTCTTAGGACCTTAAAGCACCATCCCCACCACTGAAATCCCACTGGATTTCAGGGGTGAGGAGTCCCAAACAAGGTGGTCCCGGAGCTCACCAAAATAGCACAAAATAGGGACCAAACAAGGCCTAAGAGGGGTCAAACAACCCCAAACACCAAAACAACCTTAAACAACTATTTTAAGCACTTAAAATTAGAACTTTTATATGTGATAAGTTAAGCTTAAAAACAGATGCAAGGACGGCTAAAAGCCTATGCAAAAATGGGAAACAAAGAGCAAAGTTCTTACCCTTGAAGACCCCTTTCAAGAACTGAGCTCCAGCTGCTTCCTCAAGCTTGAATCCACTCAAGAACTTCAAGAACACCCCTTTGGATCCTCAGCAACCAAGGTAAGGTGTGATACTAGGTGTCCTAGTGCAAAACTAAGAATAAAACACCTTTGAACACACACAAAGGGCAAAAGAGAGGGAGATATAGAGATAGATAGATATACAAGACCTAACCCTAATTCAGACATCTAGAACTCTTTTTTTTAACCCTCAAGGAGGGAGGAGGAGACCTCCCTTTATAGAGGATCACTCTTGCAAAGCTTATAAAACAAGCTAGGCAAGAGGGAAATCCCTCCATACATGTGCAAAGTGGGTGCCAGCTATCATAGATGGCACAAAACATATGCCAAAAGCAGATGCACAGCGATCGGCCAGCCAAAAATGACAAATTGACCAAATAAATGGTCGACCGACCAAACAGAGTGTCGATCAGCCAAACATTTGGGCGATGGCAACAAAAGACAGCCGGTGGCCTCAAGCCATGGCCGGTGAGGTGTGGGGATGGCCAACAAGCCATTCCCTGCCCCTCAGAAGCAAAACACAAGTGTTTTGGTGCAAAACCAAACACAAAATAGGCAAGTCGAGAGGTCTTGAGGTAAGGCGCGTAGCCGAGACCTCCGAGAACTCAAGACGAACACGAACATGGATGATCACCGAGTGTTCAAACGGTGACGTCCAAGTCTTATGGATGGTCAAAAATGGGGTGTCTACACTCTCTAAGTCGACCGGAGGATCTGAAAGGACACATGTCAGTGCTGTCCCTACTTCAAGTTTGCTGCTGTCCGAGTCATTGTCCATGCTTTGTCCAGCTTCGACAGTCAATTCGGCCTTGCCCTCTGTATCACTGTCTTGTAGTTGCAAGTCAAAAAAGATTTCAAAGCCAGGAACACGCTGCTTCTTAGAATTAAACCAGGGCTCAGGGAAGCCGCAAAATGGGAAGTATTTCCCTTCCCAAACAAAATGGCCCTTCAGCATTCCCTGGATTGACCTGTGAACAAGCTCGTACCGCTTCCCGGTCTGCTTAGCTTCAGCTTTGTTTGCCATCTCTTTTCCCTTTCGAGCCCAATCCTCTTTGGTGGTCGTATAGCAAAGACCAAAGACATATGAATTATGTGGCACATCAGCCAACGTTGTGACGCCTTTCTGACCACTTCTACCCAACCCCATTCCTTACATATGTTGGAGCTTGTTCATGAAATAGATTGATTAGGCGTTGACATACAAGCGCTCATCTATTGCCAAAATGGTTTGCACTACTCGTGCCTCAGCTAAGGTAAAACCCTGAAAGGAAAACATCCTCCTCACCATGAACGATTTTCAACACAGGTGTAGTTACCACTAACGGAGGATGGATGAATGAATTCCCAAACACAATAGCCACTCCCTTCCTGTGAGGGTATTTCAGCATTTGGTAGAGGGTAGAAGAGACAACTTTCACTTGGTGCAACCAAGGTCTCCCTAGCCGTAGATTAAAAGTGGCTGGCACATCCAGGACATAGAACTCAATATCCTGTTGAGCTGGGCCCACTTGAACTCTAATTTGTACTATGCCCATAACCTCTTTACTGGTATTGTCGTACGCCCAAATCACCTGGGCTATAGGTACGAAATCTGCTGGTTTCAAACCGATGGCATAAGCTGTTCGCGACGGACAGACATTGATAGCTGGCCTAGTATCGACCAATACTACTGGCACCCTCTTTTCTCTCCACTCTACTGATATGTATAGGGGTTTGTTGTGTGCTAAGCCTTCTAGCGGCAGTTCTTTGTTCAAGAAGGTTAAAGACGGCGTAGCGCCTCCTAGGAAAACCAATCCCACAAGCCATTCAGGAGTCGTGTCAATAGACAATTTGGCTTTATCTATCGCTGAGAGCACAGCCTGTCGATACACTCGAGAAGCCATAAGCTGACCCCAGATTGAAATATCGGCTTGAATTTTCTTTAACTGCTTTAGCACCACCTCATCTTCCAACTATTTTTCCTTCTGCTTCTCTACCTCTATATCTTTCCCGGAGGCTTCAGCCTAGTCTAAATGTGGGGGCTTGAAATACCACCTACTCCTCATCATGTGATCAACCTCTTAAGAGTACTAGGTGTTGTCTGGCAGGTTTTCATCGCAATCCTTGTCAGTGTTTGTGTCATGACCCGAACCCGCCCTCGTGGGTTAAGGACATAACCGGCCAGTAATCATGAGATTACCTACGGCCTCAAACCAAATCAAACACATTTTAACATAGCTAATGGGGACCAAACGGAAACAATTTAAAACTTTGTTCATAGAGTTGTGCTTACATGGCACATCATAACAAACCATACATCTGCATATTAATAACTCGCAACAAAATATGTACTACAGAAGGTTCTGTACATACACAATCATAGAAGTCTAAATCAACCCATCACGACTATAAACAACAGATGCAAAGTCTTCGCCAACATGACAGGATATAAATACATAAGAAAAGGCAAAGACAGGTCTCGTGCGTGAGACACAAGGGTTGACTCTCCCAAAACCTTTGTTCTTCCACATAGACTTCACCGGCGCTGGGTTTGGACTTCCCTTGGCTCACCTACAAACACATGAATGAGCGTGAGCGAAAGCCCAGCGAATAATATCAATTAAAGAAGTTATACAGACGATATGTAGAACAACATGCTTCAACGGCCTTAGGCCCAATTCATATTTCTATTTAACATATATACACAATTTAGATCAAGCGACTGAGTTCCAAACAAACTGGCCTTTGGCCCATTCAAACTTTCATTTGTGTCAAAACGGCCTTTGGCCCATTCAGATGACAAAATGGCCTTTGGCCCATTCACTCGTTCATGTTGAAACGGCCTCTGGCCCATTCATTCATGTCAAAATGGCCTCCGGCCCATTCATTCTATTATTCAGATAAGACTGGCCTCTAGCCCACTCATTTGGCATAGCAAACATTGTCTACCAATCGAATCAATGAACTTATAAAACTTACATAGAAGTAAGCAATTAGACAACAACATATTTCAGATATCTCTGTTAAGATATTATTCACAGTGATCGGTTTAACTTTGGAGCTCGACCCTACACATTTCATGAGTACAAAAGGGTCACAAACATTCGATCTTTTCTAAATTCACATTTTCCTGTTTAGGCTTCATTCTTATCTCTTTAACTCAATTACAATGATCAATGCGTGCCTAAGAGTACTTGGAAGTGAAAGAGAACAGAAAACGAAACATAGAATGCACTTTCAAAATTTCAGAAACCAGGGTCCCCGCTCGAGCGTGGACTTCCCCGCTCGAGCAGACCCATGAGTTCTGCAAAAGTACTGGATGCATCAAAATTACGCGCAATCGTCAACTCTGGACCTCGAGCAAAAGGCCTCTCTACATGGGCCCCCGCTCGAGCGTGAACTTCCCCGCTTGAGCGGACACCATGTCTGCAGAAAATACTGGGAACACGAATTTCACGCTCGAGCGGCGATTTCCCCGCTCGAGCAGACATCAAAATTCTGGAAAATCCAGAACATGTTGTGAGCTTCAATTTGATGTTCAAAGGTTCCAAATGCATGATTTTGGCTCAAACTTCACATATACATATTCTAACATGGTATAAACACCAAATTACAACACAATGAAGCTCAATTTCACAATTTAATCACATGCATGTCTCAAATTAACTCAAACTCATCACCAACTCACTAGATTCAAACATGCAAGACTCAAACCCCTGTGATTTGCACTTGCATGTGACTTATACACAATATCCTCAACTTAATTGGTGAAGAGATGATCAAATACATGGTCATTAATCAAAACTCAACATGGATCATACACATTGTGCTTGAATATGGAAATTTATGGCAATTTCTTACATACATGTGTTCTAAGACTTCAAATTCAACAAAACCAACTCAATTTCATCATAATCAATCTAACTCGTGTTCTTGACCATTAATCAAACTTGAATTCACAATTTACAACACTAAACTCATGAATTCACTTACCTAGGAGCTTCAAACCCCCAAACTCTAGCCAATTCTTGAGTTAAATCTTCAAATTCCCAAACCTTGAGCCAAGATTACACAATTCTCTCCATTTCTCTCTCTATAGCCGGCCCTCTCTCTCTCTCTCAAGGCACAAAATCTGATTTTTTAGCTCAAGTGTATCAATTAAGTGTATAGTGCCTCTTTACATAAGTTCCCACTAGCACCAATTTAATAATCATAAATAATTGGGCACTAATTCATCAATTTAATCGATTTAATCTGGTCCGAATCAATTTTTCAATTAAACTTCACCGTAGGCTCTAAATATTATGCCAATCACAATGGCGTGACCAATTTCGGTTTCGGTGGCCGATAGGGCCTTCAATTTAATTTCCAAAGCAGATAATCAAACAGATATCCCTACGGTAAACAGATAGAAATTCAGAACCACATATTTTCACATAATGGCACACAAAATCATATTAAACACATAATCATACTCATATTAAGGACCAATTAACATATTACGGAACAGGGATATCACAGTCTTCCCCCCTTTAGGAAGTATGGTCCTCCAAACTTATTTTACCTTCGTCGGGAAACAAATGTAGATAGTGTAGTCACATTTCCTCCTCTTTTTCCCATGTAGCATCCGTCCCATAGTGTTCCTTCCATTCCACTTTCACCATTGGGATGGACTTGCTTCTCAATTGTTTCACTTGCCGATCAACAATTCGTTCCGGCCATTCAGCGTATTCTATATTTTCATCTATAGCTACCTGGTGATAATCAATCACATGAAACGGGTCTCAGAGGTAATCCCTCAACATCGACACGTGAAACACATTATGGATTTGTTCAAATCCCGGTGGCAAAGCAACTCTATAGGTCACTGGGCAAAGCCTTTCCAGAATCTGAAACGACCCAATATAACGGGGCGACAGCTTGCCCTTCCTTCCAAACCTGACTTGGCCTTTCATTGGGGACACACGAATAAACACGTGCTCACCGACCTCATATTCCAGAGGTCTTCTTCGAACGTCTGCGTAGTTCCTTTGTCGGTCTTGAGCTGTTTTGAGCCTTTACCGAATAGTTTTGATTTTCTAAGAAGTATCTTGCACAATTTCAGGCCCAAGTAAAGCTCCATCCCCGACCTCTATCCAACAATTTGGTGATCTACACCTTCTACCATACAAAGCCTCGCATGGTGCCATACCAATGGTGGAGTGGAAACTGTTATTATAAACAAATTCCGCGAGTGGCAAATAGTCTTCCCAACTTCCCTGAAAATCCACAGCATGCATCCGAAGCATATCTTCCAAAGTCAGTATTGTTCGTTCTGATTGCCCATCTGTCTGTGGGTGGAATGCAGTACTGAACCTTAGTTCCGTCCCCATAGCTTCCTGCAAACTCTTCCACAATCTAGATACAAATTTCGGATCTCTATCTGACACAATAGATGCTGGAACTCCGTGTAAACGGACAATCTCATCAACATAAATGGTAGCCAGTCTATAAGCATTAAACGTGGTTCTAATTGGTAGAAAATGTACAGATTTAGTCAGTCTATAAACTATAACCCAAATAGAATGCATACCTCGAGAAGTCCGAGGTAGGCCAACAACGAAATCCATAGTCACATGCTCCCACTTCCATTCAGGAATAGGGAGAGGTTGAAGTACCTGGTTTCTGATGTTCAGCTTTGACTTGCTGACATTGAAGACACTTGGACACATATTCTGCAATCTCTTTATTCATTTTAGGCCACCAATAGGTTTGTTTCAAATCCCGATACATTTTATCATTAGCCGGATGCATAGCAAATACAGATCTGTGGGCTTCATCTAAAACCCTCTTCTTTAGTTCCGGAATATCTGGGACACACATTATGTTCCGAAATCTAAACATTTCATTCTCAATGCCAAACTCTACTTTCGGACTTGTCTCAAATTCATGAATCACTTTCTTGAGGAATTCATCCTCTTTCTGCTTCTGTTTGATTTCATCAATGATTGCCGGCTCAGCTGTAATAGCGGCTATCAATCCGCCCCATTCACACATTACCACTTCAATTTCAGACTTCTCAAAATCTTGCAAGATCTCTTTCTATTAGTAAGTAAACAAGACATACTCCCCGTTGATTTTTCTGCTCAAGGCATCAGCAACTGTGTTAGCTTTCCCAGGGAGATACTGAATCTCTAAATCATAATCCTTTATCAATTCTAGCCATCTCCTCTGTCGCATATTCATCTCCTTCTGCGTGAAGAAGTATTTCAAACTTTTGTGATCCGTGTAGACTTCACACTTGGCTCCATACAGATAATGCCGCCAGATTTTCAAAGCAAAAACAACTGCGGCCAATTCTAGGTCATGTGTTGGATAATTCTTCTTGTGTGGCCTCAACTGTCGGGAGGCGTAAGCAATAACCTTTCCGTTCTGCATTAACACACAACCCAAACCTTTATAAGACACATCACTGAAAATTACAAAATTCTCCGTACCTGAAGGTAGTGTCAAAATTGGTGCAGTGGTCAATCTTGTTTTCTATTCATGAAAGGCAACTTCTCTTTCGTCGTTTCATTCAAACGGTTGCCCTTTACGTGTCAATTGGGTAAGAGGCACAGCTAATTTTGAAAAGTCCTTCACAAACCTCCTGTAGTACCCAGCTATGCTCATGAAACTACAGACTTTTGTCACATTTGTCGGTGTAGGCCAATTCACAATTGCCTCTATTTTCTACGGGTCCACTGAAATTCCTTCTTTATTGATCACATGCCCTAAGAAAACAACTTCATTCAACCAAAACTCACATTTCTTTAGCTTAGCAAATAATTTCCTTTCCCGAAGTATTTGTAGGACAGTTCTCAAATGATGTTCATATTCATGTCTATCTTTAGAATATATCAAAATGTCATCAATAAAAACCACAACAAATTCATCAAGGTAGGTTTTAAAAATTCGGTTCATTAAGTCCATAAATGCTGCTGGAGCATTAGTCACTCCAAATGGCATGACAAGAAATTCAAAATGACCATACCTTGTTCTGAATGCGATTTTCTCAATATCCTCTGCCTTTACTTTCAACTGGTGGTACCCGGATCTCAAATCAATCTTAGAAAACACATGTGATCTCTGCAACTGGTCAAATAAGTCGTTAATACGGGGTAGGGGATATTTTTTCTTTATTGTTACCTTGTTCAATTCCCGATAATCGATACACAGGCGTAGGGTTCCATCCTTCTTTTTCACAAATAATACTGGTGCACCCCAAGGCGAAGTGCTAGGTCGAATAAACCCCTTGTCAAGCAGGTCTTGCAACTGTTCTTTCAGTTCTTTCATTTCGACAGTAGCCATTCTGTAGGGAGTTTTAGAAATAGGCTGGGTGCCTGATATAGTTTCAATAGTGAACTCTATCTCCCTGTCTACCAATTCCCCTGGTAATTCATTTGGAAACACATCTGGAAATTCTCTAACAATAGGGATACTATTCAATTCAACATTCACAGATTGTTCAAACAACACATAGCACAAATAACCCTGATACCCTTTCCTGATCAGTTTGAATGCTTTCATTGCAGATATCAAATAAGGTGGAGGCACTACCCCATTACCCACAAACACAATCTCTTTATGTTCTGGTGGTTTAAACACAACCCACTTTGTCACATAATCAATGGTGGCAAAATATTTGGTTAACCAATCCATGCCCAAAATTGCATCAAAATGTCTAAAATTCAAGAGCAACAAATCCACATATAGGATAGCATCCTCAACACGCATATCACAAAACCGGTATATAGATTCACACAATACAGACTCCCCAGATGGAGCACACACACATAGCTGATATGGCAGTAATTCTAAGGATCTATTCAGTCTAGATGCAAATGCATATGTCACAAAAGAGTGTGTGGATCCGGAGTCAATTAACACAAAAGCATCCTAATTACATATAGAAATAGTACCTGAGACAACTGCGTTGGCATTCCGTGTATCGCTCGGAATAAGCGTATAGACTCTCCCTTGTCTCACTGTATCCCCGGTGATGGCAGGTCACATAGTATTTCCCGGCTTCGGGATTGATGCAGTTGAGCTAGCAGCTAGTTTTCCACTGTTCTGATTACAATCTCGGGCCATATGCCCTTGTTTTCCACATTTGAAATAGGCTCCCGACGCACGGTAACAAACTCCATGGTGCTTTCTGCTACAAATATTGCACATGGGAGCTGTGTTTCGGGAAGAATTTGAAGTATTTGAGGAGCCCGTATTTTGCTTTTTCAATAATTTCTTCTTTGAGAAGAAGCCTTGCGTTTTGTTACTTTTCTAGTCAGTTGTTGACTTAGTCTGTCTAGCTATGTTAGTCTCTGATATGATGGCCCTGTCTAGCACCCCAATGTAGGTTTCTAGTTTCAAAACATTCACTCTTTCTAAAATGTCACTTCGATGTCCACCTTCAAAATGTCTCGCCTTCTTATAGTTAGTATCAATTACATGTGGTGCAAACCTGGCCAATTCAGTGAATTTGGCCTCATACTCAGCTACAGTCATGTTGTCTTGCCTAAGTTCCATGAACTCTGCCACTTTCCTATCCTGAACACATTGTGGGAAGTACTTGTCATGGAAAATTTCTAGAAATTGCACCCAGTCAACATCCTTATGATTCTCACGCATTAACATCCACCATCTTTTTGCCTCGTTTTCTAGCATAAAAGTGGCTAGAAGCACCTTCTGTGTCTCCGAGCAAGGAAACACTTCAAACAATTTCTCAATCCCGAGAACCCAGGCCTCGGCTTTCAATGGATCTAATCCACCATGGGACTGTGGTGGTTTCATCTTCTTGAATTCTTTGGTGAGAGCTATTATCCGATCATCATTCTGATTATCTAGCACGGGTGGTGCCGGAGGTGGGGGTGGCAGGTGTGGTTGTTGCCACTGTTGTTGCCACTCCTGTTGTTGTCTTAAAGTTTCTGCCATTTCCTGTATCAGTCTTTCCATTCTGTCTATTCTGGCAGTAGAGGATTCCTCTATCTCATCACCTCTTGTTCTCACCATCTGATTAAACTTACATTATACTTCATACAAAATATTTACAAGTATGCATATATTAAAGAGCATACATATTCAAATAATTTGCAATGCAAGCAAATCATAACTTATAACGCATAGATATACTTGATGCTTTCAAATTCAGACTTATCACATGAATGCATCCTAGATCTTTTCTAGATGCTTATTGCTCATTTGGAAAAGTGTGTGAGTTATTAACTCGTGCTCTGATAACGAGCTCAGTCATGACTCGAACCGTCCCGTGGGTTAAGGACATAACCGCGCAGGAATCATGAGATTACCTACGGCCTCAAACCAAACCAAACGATTTAACAGAGTTAATAGGGGCCAAACGGAAGCAATTTAAAACTTTGTCCATAGAGTTGCTTACCATGGCACATCATAACAAACCATACATCTGCATATTAATAACTCACAACAAAATATGTACTACAGAAGGTCTGTACATATAGGATCATAGAAGTCTAAGTCAACCCATCACGACTATATAACAACAGATGCAAAGTCTTCCCAACATGACAGGATATAAATACATAAGAAAAGGGCGAAGACGGGTCTCGTGCGTGAGACACAAGGGTTGACTCTCCAAAAACCTTTGTTGTTCCACATAGACTTCATCGGGGCTGGGTTTGGACTTCCCATGGCTCACCTAAAAATACATGAATGAGCGTGAGCGAAAGCCCAGCGAATAATATCAATTAAAGAAGCTATACAGACGATATGTAGAACAACATGCTTCAAACGGCCTTAGGCCCAATTCATATTTCTATTTAACATATATACACAATTTAGATCAAGTGACTGAGTTCCAAACAAACTGGCCTTTGGCCCATTCAAACTTTCATTTGTGTCAAAATGGCCTTTGGCCCATTCAGATGACAAAATGGCCTTTGGCCCATTCACTCGCTCATGTCGAAACGGCCTCTGGCCCATTCATTCATGTCAAAATGGCCTCCGGCCCATTCATTCTATTATTCAGATCAGACTGGCCTCTGGTCCACTCATTTGGTATAGCAAACATTGTCTGCCAATCGAATCAATGAACTTATAAAACTTACATAGAAGTAAGCAATTGGACAACAACATATTTCAGATATCTCTGTTAAGATATTACTCACAGTGATCGGTTGGTTGGTTTTCCCTGGAGCTCGATCCTACACATTCCATGAATACGGGACACAAACAATTTAATCCATTCTAAATTCACATTTTCCTCTTTGGGCTTCATTCTTATCTCTTTAACTCAATTACGATGCTCAATGCATGCCTAAGAGTACTTGGAAGTGAAAGAGAACAGAAAACGAAACACAGAATGCACTTTCAAAATTTTAAAAAATAGGTTCCCCGCTCGAGCGTGGACTTCCCCGCTTGAGCGGACCCATGAGGTCTGCAAAAGTACTGGATGCATCAAAATTACGCTCAATCGCGAACTCTAGAGCTCGAGCGAAAGGCCTCTCTACATGGCTCCCCGCTAAAGCTTGAACTTCCTCGCTCGAGCGGACACCATGTCTGCAGAAAATACAGGGAACAAGAATTTCACGCTCGAGTAGCGATTTCCCTGCTCGAGCGGACATCAAAATTCTAGAAAATCCAAAACATGTTTTTGAGCTTCAATTTGATGTTCAAAGGTTCCAAATGCATGATTTTGGCTCAAACTTCACATATCCATATTCTAACATGGTATAAACACCAAATTACAACACAATGAAGCTCAATTTCACAATTTAATCACATACATGTCTCAAATTAACTCAAACTCATCACCAACTCACTAGATTCAAACATGCAAGACTCAAACCCCCATGATTTGCACTTGCATGTGACTTATACACAATATCCTCAACTTAATTGGTGAAGATATGATCAAATACATGGTCATTAATCAAAACTCAACATAGATCATACACATTGTGCTCGAATATGGAAATTTATGGCAATTTCTTACATGCATGTGTTCTAAGACTTCAAATTCAACAAAACCAACTCAATTTCATGACAATCAATCTAACTCATGTTCTTGACCATTAATCAAACTTGAATTCACAATTTACAACACTAAACTCATGAATTCACTAACCTAGGAGCTTCAAACCCCCAAACTCTAGCCAATTCTTGAGTTAAATCTTCAAATTCCCAAACCTTGAGCAAAGATTACACAATTCTCTCCCTTTCTCTCTCTATAGCCAGCCTTCTTTCTCTCAAGGCACAAAATTTGATTTTTTCGCTCAAGTGTATCAATTAAGTGTATAGTGCCTCTTTACATAAGTTCCCACTAGCACCAATTTAATAATAATAAATAATTGGGCACTAATTCATCATTTTAATCGGTATAATCTGGTCCGAATCAATTTTTCAATTAAACATCAGCGTAGGCTCTAAAAATTATGCCAATCACAATGGCGCGACCAATTTCGGTTTCGGTGGTCGATAGGGCCTTCAATTTAATTTCCAAAGCATATAATCAAACAAATATCCCTACGGTGAACAAATAGAAATTCAAAACCACATATTTTCACATAATGGCACACAAAATCATACTAAACACATAATCATACTCATATTAAGGACCAATTAACATATTACGGAACATGGATATCATAGTGAGCTAGATGTAGATCAGCATCTTCCCACCATACACCTCCGACAACTGACAAGCAATTGTCCAGTTCCATTCTGATCATTCTCAGATCATGAGCACCCCCACAGGGTGTTGGGTTATTCCAGCTTTCTGATTGTCTTGATCCCTCTCTTTTTCAAACCATTTCAATCTGGCTTCTTATTTTGTATCAGCAGTACTCACGACACCCAGTTCCTGCGCTAAATTCTTGATACCGATGCTCTCTAGAAGTTTTCCCTTTTCCTCAGTCATTCCTTCCATTACAGCAATTCTTGCTCCTTGTTCCTCAGGTTTTGTTTCAGTTTCTTCCTCTCTATCAGGCTCGTCACTAAGCCAATCGTAGTTGTCTGTCGACCCATTTAGATCAAACCAGTCAATCTGCACGTCTCCCTGATCTTGTTTGTCATAGAACTGCAGATTGTCTAAGTCCTCCTCCAGCTCCGTCATATCATGGAGACCTTGAGTCGGGCCATCCTCCGTAACCACATTGACCTCTACTGCTATCGACAATACCACTTCAGGCCTGGCTTGATCAACTGGCACAATGTAACAACACAGGTCATACATCCCCTCAGATAAGTTTGCATAGCTCTCAGGCACTGGACTAACATTTCCTTCCAAGGCCAACTTCCCTGTTTCTACGACCGTCAGCAGCACAAGTTGAGGTTAAAGTGTGGATATGGCCATCATGTACAAGTCCATGCTTTGAGGAATGAACACAACCAGTTTCGGTAGGTGAGAAGGGGTGATATATATGTTGGGGTCATACGGGATGGCCAGTGTATGTATTAAGTTTAGGTTCCGAGGTGAGGGAACTTGGTTATGGGTCGGGAGAGGGTTGCTAATTACATTTGGCTTTTGGGGTGGTTCTATCACCCTGTTGTCAATGAGATCTTGAATCTCACGACATAGCTTGAAGCATTGGTCGGTGTCGTGACCATGCTACTGGTGGGATGGGATCTATTGGACTTCCCTGATTCTCTTGGACATTGGCAGTGATTTCAGGTGCTGGAATACCCGCAAGGTGCATGAGAAGCAGAAGCCGTTGTCGGCTGTGATTGCTGTTAGAACAGTTTATTTATCACTTCGGCTTGTTGGGCTATAACTTCAGCTTGGTAGGAAGCATATTGCTGCATGGTTTCCACTGTTTGTTGGAGATGACGAATCAAGTCCTCCATACTAACTGCAGGGTACTGAGTCATCTAAATAGGCGAACGATCTCTTGTTGGCCTAGATGAAGAAGATTGTGCCTGACTAGATACAGGTGATTACTGAGCTGGTGAATTATGCCTAACTGTTCTCCGTCTGGTAACTGGTGGGAGCGAAGCAAACACAAGTTGTCCCTAACAAGATCGCCGGATCGGTAAAGCCTCCTAACACAGTCTAGAGTGCTTGGCGGGTAACCGAACTGTCTGAAGTAATTGTGATAAACTATCTTGCAAAAAGAAATAAAGCAAAGTGAAAAGCAAAAAAAGAAAAAAGAAAAAACAAATCAGAAACCGCACAGCACCTCAGCTAAAATGTGAACAACACGCAGTTCTAATCAAAAGCTGTAGAACTGCACTCAACACTGACTTCTGCTCCCAAATCTGATACACAAACTTGCAACTAATACGCACATTCCTGTAGAGTTTCATTCTAAAAGTATATACCAGTTAAGTGAGAACCAAAACACCCCTATGAAGGGGTAGGGTTACCCTATCCTAGTATCGTCAAGAACTAGGGTTTTCACTATTCAAACAATGTTGTTTCATGCAATCTTGCATTCGGGTAAGCATCCTGTCTGAGTTTATAACAGTGTCTATGGCTTTCGATATGCAACTAGGCCATATGGTTCACGCAAGACTACCTAAATTACGTCAAGTATAGACTAGTTTGCTCAAATTGGAACAACTCAATTTTATGTTTAGAACAGTCTCAAGTATAGACTAGTTCGCTCAAATTGGAACAACTCAATTTTATGTTTTGCATTCAAAAAGGGTTTGAATTTGCCACTTAACAAAGCGGGCGTAAAGTTCGTGAATTTGCCACCTGACAAAGTGGGCTTAAACGTACATTCATTGAATCATTCCAATTTAAGCAACAATCCTTCATCCATGGGCACTCAAACAGTTATAGCAATTAAGCGATGAGCCTTATGGCAAGCATGCTAGACATGGAAATCACTCTCACTCATGCAAGTTTGTTAAAGTACTGAAAACTCACCTAGTACTCCAAGCTAAAAGAGAAGGTAGTTAGAAAAATGCATGATTCCTAACTATACAAAATGTCTAATGCAACACATGCGATATGCAATTACTTGGCTCGGCTAATAATCATGGTATATGAAGCAAATTAAATAGCATGCGGTCTAAGCACGTGTTCAAAAAAGTTTTGAATAACAATGCAGTTTGAATGATGAACTGAGCCTCGATGCATTCAATACAAGATGAATGGATGCAAGCGTAAGGTATGCTAATTGAAACGCGATGCCCTTAAACTAACCATCGAAAGCAGATAAATATAATGAAGAAAGATGTGGGGTTGGAAGACATACACATTATTACATTACGCTCTCACGAAGGAGAGTCCGAATGAACAAACTAGCTAAACTAAACTACTTAACTAATTATTACAAACTTGAATGAATAATTAACTAACTATCTAAGCTAATTAATTAAAAATTTAACTAGGCTAAGCTAATTAAATGTTATAACACAAACTAATTAGCTACAACTAATTAAGCTAATTAAATATTACAATACAAACTAATTAGCTACAACTAATTAATTATAACAAATAAATGATTAAATAGTCCCGGGAAGCGAGAGAGGCCCATGCATGCTCAGTTTCCATCCAAAGAAGATCCGCTGTTTGCTCCCGAAAGTCTCTGTTGCACAACCCTTGCACTGTTTTCCTTCTCCAGATCAACTCTGCCATGCTTCACAAGCACACTGCTCAAAATTCATTGATGGCCGGCAAGCCAGAAGTGGTGGCCAACCAACCAGCATTGAGGGGTTGCCGTCCAACACTAATGGCCTGTCGGCCAGTAACGGTGGCCGGCCAGCCACTGGTGACACACCATTTCTATTACTGTAACAGAGAGCAAACAAGGCAAATAGAGGGTATTCTCACAGGTTGTTTGTACTGTGTATCGTGTATCCCTCCTTATCATCAAAAACATTCTCAAATGAGTGATACACTTGGTCCTTAAACCATCAATCAAGAATTTTCATTGCATGATGGCTAAGAAACCAAGATGTACAAGTTTAATGAATGCATAAACAAGACTAAAAACCATCCCCCTATCATGCATGATCAAGGGCAATGGAGACCTAGGAAACTTGGCACATTTCATCACTTTGAGTATGAAATGCCCCAATTTTCCTTGTGTTCGATTAACGTCTGATTGAACACATGAAAACACAACCAAATTCTTATCTTGGCATAATTTTAGTTTCCATTTTGTTTACCCATTTTAACTTACCAACCATTCTTTAACCAATTAAGTCCATTGGTGAGAAGTCCTCTAAAGGGAAGGAAGTGTCAAACAAGAAGTGGTTTGAGGCAAGAGAGAGGTGTCATGCCGTTGGTAATGAACCCTGAAAAGAGGATTAAACCATTAAGCAATGAACCTCAATCTCAAGCTTAAACTATCCTAAGGTTGAAAAAACCCTCAAAGCAAACAAAGAGTGAAGAAATGAGGGAGGTTGCAGAGATTATAAGTGCTGAAATTAAGTGAGAAAAACATTAAAACAATGCAATCAACTCAAACAAGTGGTGTCTAAAGGCTTAAAACACCAAGCTTGTGAGGACTATTACACTAGAGGCATGTAAAATAAGACTCAAATGCAACAACCAACCAAAAACAAAGTTAAAACAGTCTAAAATAGAGCCCAAAACATGCTGGAAATAAGCTAGAAAAGGCTAGAAAAAGATGCTAACATATAGAGCTAACTAGGCTAGCAAACGAGACACAAGGAGGGGAGGCTAACCCCTCCAATTTTGGACTTCAAAATTGTTTTTTACCACTGAAAATACTTTGAAATTCAGTGTTCAAAAGCCCACAAAAGATAGTTTGAAGGTGGGAAACAAAGGTGGAAAAAGCTTTACAAGCAAGGAATTATGACAGGTGAGATACCCCCCGTAACCTTAAATTTCCTAAAACACCAGTTTCAACCCACAAAAATCGAGTTTTTATGGCCCAAAAATAGCCTAAAAACAGTGGAAAAAGATAGAAAAACAAGTATACAAAACAAGTTTAAAAGACAACTGTTATACCTGGAAAAAGATAGAAAAACAAGTATACAAAACAAGTTTAAAAGACAACTGTTATACCTTTTGAAGCAAAGATCAACTTTAGGCAACGATTTAAGCCAAAACCACCTTCAAGAGATCCAAGAAGGCACTAAGGAACCTTAGCTCAACCATGATCAACTTTGGTTAAGGAGGTATAGGCAAAAGTGTAGTATATCTAAGCTAATGTGCACAAATTTGCAATAGAGAAAGAGAGAAATGTAGAGAGAGAGAGAGAGAGATTTTTGTTCCAAATTTTCTAACCCTCAAAAATGGGGGAGGAGAGCCCATATATATAGAAAAACATGTATTTGGCTGAGAGAAATCCCTCCTTACATGTGTAGGGAGATGAAGCTAATTGAGATAATAGTTGGAATAGCTGTCACCAAAATATCTACAAAAAGACACTGGTGGCCGGCAGGCCACGCCATTGGCTGGCAAGGCACATGGGTGGCCAGCTAGGCACAATTGGTGGCCAGCAGCCTCAAACAGTGGCCGGCTGGCCACTAGGGGTTACAGGTTTGAAGGTTAATAGGGCACATAATGGATAAGGTTTGAAGGCTCAAAGGCAGCGCATTTCTCCGAGGACTTCGGGCACTAAAACGAGCACAAATAGTCACAATCATCGAGCGCACAAGCAATGACGTCCAAGTCTTGAAGACAGTTTCCATTTTGTTTACCCATTTTAACTTACCAACCATTCTTTAACCAATTAAGTCCATTGGTGAGAAGTCCTCTAAAGGGAAGGAAGTGTCAAACAAGAAGTGGTTTGAGGCAAGAGAGAGGTGTCATGCCGTTGGTAATGAACCCTCAAAAGAGGATTAAACCATTAAGCAATGAACCTCAATCTCAAGCTTAAACTATCCTAAGGTTGAAACAACCCTCAAAGCAAACAAAGAGTGAAGAAATGAGGGAGGTTGCAGAGATTATAAGTGCTGAAATTAAGTGAGAAAAACATTAAAACAATGCAATCAACTCAAACAAGTGGTGTCTAAAGGCTTAAAACACCAAGCTTGTGAGGACTATTACACTAGAGGCATGTAAAACAAGACTCAAATGCAACAACCAACCAAAAACAGAGTTAAAACAGTCTAAAATAGAGCCTAAAGCATGCTGGAAATAAGCTAGAAAAGGCTAGAAAAAGATGCTAACATATAGAGCTAACTAGGCTAGCAAACGAGACACAAGGAGGGGAGGCTAACCCCTCTCCAATTTTGGACTTCAAAATTGTTTTTTACCACTGAAAATACTTTGAAATTCAGTGTTCAAAAGCCCAAAAAAGATAGTTTGAAGGTGGGAAACAAAGGTGGAAAAAGCTTTACAAGCAAGGAATTATGACAGGTGAGATACCCCCCGTAACCTTAAATGGCCTAAAACACCAGTTTCAACCCACAAATACCTAGTTTTTATGGCCCAAAAATAGCCTAAAAACAGTGGAAAAAGATAGAAAAACAAGTATACAAAACAAGTTTAAAAGACAACTGTTATACCTTTTGAAGCAAAGATCAACTTTAGGCAACGATTCAAGCCAAAACCACCTTCAAGAGCTCCAAGAAGGCATTAAGGAACCTTAGCTCAACCATGATCAACTTTGGTTAAGGAGGTATAGGCAAAAGTGTAGTATATCTAAGCTAATGTGCACAAATTTGCAATAGAGAAAGAGAGAAATGTAGAGAGAGAGAGAGAGAGATTTTTGTTCCAAATTTTCTAACCCTCAAAAATGGGGGAGGAGAGCCCATATATATAGAAAAACATGTATTTGGCTGAGAGAAATCCCTCCTTACATGTGTAGGGAGATGAAGCTAATTGAGATAATAGTTGGAATAGCTGTCACCAAAATATCTACAAAAAGACACTGGGTGGCCGGAGGCCACGCCATTGGCTGGCAAGGCACATGGGTGGCCAGCCAGGCACAATTGGTGGCCAGCAGCCTCAAACAGTGGCCGGCTGGCCACTAGGGGTTGCAGGTTTGAAGGTTAACAGGGAACATAATGGATAAGGTTTGAAGGCTCAAAGGCAGCGCATTCCTCCGAGGACTTCGGGCACTAAAACGAGCACAAATAGTCACAATCATCGAGTGCACAAGCAATGACGTCCAAGTCTTGAAGACAGTCAAAAATGAGGTGTCTATAGATATCTTTACTATCCATGGAAAATTTTCATTTTTTGTCAAATTTTACAATCATTTGATGTGAAAATATTTGACTGCACCAAAAATTACCTGACATTATTTATTTTTTTCTTTGGTACAAATGAATGAGCTTGTGCACAAAGCTGAATTGTATCGGACTAGTTGGCACTTGTTACATTTTTTGGAGTATATATTTTTTAATAGATGTGTATGGAAAATATTTGGGTAAACTAGTAGTTATATTTTTGGATAGACTTGTAGTTATATTTTGGGATGGGTGTGTACAGAAAATATTTGGGAAGACTACTAGTTATTTTTTTTGATAAATGCGCATTGATTAAAATTTAAAATATAATAACAAGTACTGTTATGTTTTAAATTTTTATGCTAGATGAATTTGAATTGAATGATTATATAGATTACAAGCAGATTTATAATTGGAGGAATATTTAGTTTGGAATTACTCATGGATGACAACTTATAATAGTTGATGACTTCAATGAAATAGGTTCAAGATTGGATTATTTATGTATTTTGTTGAATGTTCATGATTCACTTGATTTTGTTGCTTTGAATGATTCTTGCAAATTACAGATTATATTGAACGAATTGGATGGATTATTATCAATTACAAGTTTATCTTGTTGGATGTTGGTGACCAAATTTTGGTTTTGGTTTTCCCCTTTTGGCGACAAAGTGATTAGTCAGGAAAGATAATAATACTTTTGCCAACTAAATAAGGTAGTCGGTGTATCACCACTCACATTTGGTGACCTCAAATTGTGTCTGCTATGAGCAATGCTCTGTGCGTGCGAGGAGCATCCCCTCCCGTATCCTTTGTGTATCTTGTGAACTCCACAAATCACTTCAATTATAATGTATTGTAGTACTTTGTATTTCGACATCTTGGATAGCTTACCTTTACCATACTTCAAGTTCCTTTCTATACACATTGCTTGCGTAGACCGCATGCTTTACTTACATGTGTTCAAGTCCCTTTTTATACACATTGCTTGCGTAGACCGCATGCTTTGCTTACATGTCTTCAAGTTCCTTTTTATAGACATTGCTTGCGTAGACCGCATGCTTTCCTTACATGTGTTCAAGTTCCTTTCTATACACATTGCTTGCGTAGACCGCATGCTTTACTTACATGTGTTCAAGTCCCTTTTTATACACATTTCTTGCGTAGACCGCATGCTTTACTTACATGTGTTCAAGTTCCTTTCTATACACATTGCTTGCGTAGACCACATGCTTTACTTACATGTGTTCAAGTATCTTTTTATACACATTGCTTGCGTAGACCGCATGCTTTACTTACATGTGTTCAAGTTCCTTTCTATACACATTGCTTGCGTAGACCGCATGCTTTACTTACATGTGTTCAAGTTCCTTTCTATACACATTGCTTGCGTAGACCGCACGCTTTACTTACATGTGTCCAATTTCAAGTCCCTTTTTATACACATTGCTTGCGTAGACCGCATGCTTTACTTACATATGTTCAATTTCAAGTTTCTATACACATTGCTTGCATAGACACGCATGCTTTACTTACATGTGTTCAATCTCAAGTTTCTATACACATAGCTTGCGTAGACACGCATACTTTACTTACATGTGTTCAAATTTCTTCATACACATTGTGCACGTTGTCACGTGTTCTTTACTTACGTGTGTTTGTGCCTTCGCAGAATTGTTATGCGCCCCACTCAACTTGCGTTGTCACGTACTTTCGATTGCATTATTAGGCATGTTGCTAACAATATTGTACCTGTTAAGTTTGCTTTCTTTGCAGGCACGATATTGTATATACGGTTCATTTGAGGCTGGTGTAACCAGATGAACCGGACAGGTACTGTATTCTCCGCGTGAGACGTATCGAGAATTGCATCCTTTCTTCATTGTAGTGTATTTTGGTGTATGCTAGCTTAAAACGGTCGCATGTTATGCTTCGTTACAGCTTTCTTTGCATGATCATAAGTTATGCTCGGCTTGGTGCATTGTCTTGCATTCTGCCCCTGCCCTCGGGCACATATCTTTATCTGCAGCTTGTATCCCTTATCTAAGTCTTCGGCCTCATCAAAAATGGGTCATCTCTGGGCTTTGACAATCACTCCCGTCATTGTTATGACTTTCGAGTTTTGTCAAAGAGGGGCAACTGTAGACAACCCATTTTTGACCGTCCTCAAGACTTGGACGTCACCGCTTGAACACTCGGTGATTACTCATGTTTGTGTTTCATTTTGAGTTCCCGGTGGTCTCGGCTACGCGCCTTGCCTCAGGATCTCTCAACTCGACTGTTCTGTGTTTGGTTTTGCACCAAACACTTGTGTTTTTGCTTCTGAGGGTAGAAAGTAGCTTGTTAGCTACCCCTGACACCCACCGGCCTTGGTTTAAGGCCACCGGCCATGTTTTGAGGCTACCAGCCATTGGTGAATTATACCATTGGCCGGTCGGCACTCAGTATGGCCGACCGGTCATATGTTTGGCCGGTGACCTCCTTTTCTGGCCGATAGCACTTTTTTACCTTTTTTAGGCATGGTGCATGCCAGCTATGCCAGCTGGAATGCAACAAACCTGCCCCGGGGCATACTTGTGGTTGTTTTGCCCTTTTTGCACCCTTTTGGTCAAAGCTTCTTGAGGAAGCTTGACCCTTTGTCAAAGCTTCCTTAAGAAGCTTGCCAGCTGTCCTAGCTTCCTCAGGAAGCCTTGCTCCCTTTGCCCCCTTTGACCTCTTTTTTTGTTTAGCTTCTTTGAGAAGCTTCAAAACTTTGTTTTGTCTATATATAGAGCACTTCCTCCTCCTTTGTTGGGTTCAACAAAAAAACCAGAGGGATATACATATATACATCTGAGATATACCTTCTCCCTCTATATCTCCCTCTCTCTCATCATTTGTGTGTGTTTGAGGGCCTTAAGGTGTATTTTATCCTTAGTTTTGCACACAAACACACACTACTACACCATACTTTGAATTTGAGAGGCTTTGAGGGTTTGTTCTTGAGGTTTTGGACTGGTTTTGATCAAAAGAAGAAGGCTGCACTTGCTGTTCATCAAGGGTTCTTCAAGGGTAACTCTTTTACTTTAGATTCCCCAATCTTGCACTAGACTTTTTCCTATCTTGCTCATTGTTTTAGACTTTGTGTATAACTGAAAAAAGTCTTGTATTTGCATGGTTAAGATACTTCATTCAGGTTGTTTTGGTGTTGGGGGTCGATCTCCCCCTCTTAGGCCTTGTTTGGCCCTTTAGTGCTCTCTTTGCTGAGCTTTGGTTACCCTTGAGTATTAGCCTTCTCACCACTGAAATCCAGTGGATTTTCAGTGGTAAAGAAGAGGTTTTGAGGTTTTGCATAAGGGAGGGACACCCCTCTCCCTTTATCTCTCTTTTGCCCTCATTTTTGGCTCATAAGGGTAGCATGTATGCTTGGTTGTATTTGGCCCCATTTTAGAAGTTTTTGGATGTTATTTGGTCACCTATTGCCTCTGTTTTTGGTCAGATTTGTGGTCCCTTACATGCATAGTATACTTGCCTTGCATCCGTCATTTTGCCTAGAAGTAAGCCATGCATTTAGGCCATGATTCTTGCATGCTCTAGCTTAACTCCATGAAGGTCTTAGATTATTTTGCCATGCTCAAGGACTGTTGGGGGCTGTTTTAGTCATATTTGCCATGTTTAGGGTAGCCTATTTGCCATTTTGGCTTGTGACCCGTTGAGCATGTGGGTCTCTAGCATGCTTAGCCTAGCTTAATTCTCATGATTTGAATCATTAGGGACCATGTTTCAGTCCAAAATCATCCTTTGTATGCATACACTCATCATCTCTTTCATGCTTTAGGGGAGTTGTTTTGTTGTGCTTGAAATGAGGCATTGTACATGCTATGTGTTTTAGGCTTTGAGTCGCCATAATAGTGGTTTTGGGACTCTATTTTGGTACATTAAAACTCTGTTTTTGGTTGCATGACACATGTCATGAGTGTTTGGGGTAGTTGTAGTAGAATGCTCCTTGTTTTTGGGCCTATTAGTATGCATGTTTGCGTGAACATTTACCATCCTTTTGGCATTTTTGGTTACTGTTTTGGAGTGGTTGAGGTCTGCCCTTTGTGTCTTAGGTCCACCATTGATGATCATGTTGCATTGGTTTCATGTTTGCATTGTATCATACTTGCATGCTTGCATATTATTAGCTAGTTGCATTTCATGTCTTAGCTTACAATGTTTGATTGCATTGCATTGCATCTTACTGCCTAGCATTGTACATTTGCATGTTTAGCTTGCATCACATTTGGCATGTTTTGCATCTTAGCCTCATGTTACATCTTGAGCCAAGTTTATACATTGCATTGTTTGGTTTGGGGTGTCAAACCAAACATGAGAATTGAGATGCATTCGTACTCAAAGTGACGTAACGCGCCTCGATCCTCAGTCGCCGACCCCCTTGACCTCAACATGATAGGGTGTTGGCATTCATGTGTTTTGTTTGCATGCATTCACATTGAATTGCAAACTTGGCCTCTTAGGCCATCATGCGTCGAAATGCGCAATTGATGGCCCGAGGGTCGAGGGTCATGCTCCCTTTAGTCCCTTGTATGATAGGGAGTGTGTCCGTGCTCACATTTGCTCAAAAAAAAATCCATGCCATACACTGCTTGCCCTCTGCTGCTATCAACTGCAGGTTCTGCAGGAAATTTTGGCCGGTCGGCTACCAGGAGTGCTGACCGACCAATAATTTGTGACCGATAAGCTTGATCAGTGGCCAGTAACCATCCCCTTTGGCCGATGATGTCCCCACTTGGTCGATGGTGCTCCCCAGTGTCCATATAAGCATCCTTGGGGCTTGTGAGAATTTTCAGAGGAGCAGGGCAGTGCAACCAGAGGCAACAGTGCTATGGCAACGAGTTTCCAGGCGAGACGAGTCAAGCATGCATCGTCCGCGCACCTCGAGACGAGGCTGCGGCCACCTTTCTTCTGCATTTAATTTGTTAATTAATTAGAAATTTTTGTAATTAATTACTTAGCTTGAGAGTTAATTAATTAGGTGGTTTGTAATATTTATTCAGACCCTCCGAGCGAGGGCAATTGTATAATAAGCGTGCGTGAGTGTGTGTATGTCTCCCAACCCCACGTCTTTCTTCCTTTTTATTTACTAGCTTTCGATGGTTAGCCTAGGGCATGTTTTAATTAGCATACAATATGATAGCATGCGTGCATCCATACATTTGGCTTACATACACCGGTTTCGGCGCATCATACTAACTGCATTTGTATTTCAATTCCAAAGTTGAATACATGTTAGTTGTAGCATCATCACATGCCATCTTAGAATAGCCGAGCCTATTGTAGTTGCATCTTGTATGTGTTGCATTAGCCATCTTAACATGAGCTAGGATCATGCATTGATTACTTACTAGCTTTTGTTTTGGCTCGGAGTACTAGGTAAGCATTTACGCTTTAGCATACCGCATGCGTGTGAGTGTTGCCATAATAGCATGATTACCATGAGGCTAGCTGCTTATGTGATATAACTGCTTGAGCGCCTGTGGGTGGAGGTCGAATTACCTAAATTGGAATAATGCATTAAAACTGTGAGTTTTAAGCCCACTAGATAGTGGCAAAACCATCTTTTCTAAAGCCCACTTGAGGGTGGCAAAACCTGCATTTTAGCCTACTTACGAGTAGCAAGCCATTTTCAAAAAAGTATGAAATGTTTTGTTCCAATTTAGGCGATTTGGTCTATACTTGTTTGCTGTGCGCATAACATAGTAATTCTAGGCTAATAACTGGAATAAGAACACATAACGTTTTAAAAAACGGATATCACGGTTAGTAGAGGCCGATCTTCGGATCGAGCGAGAGGGGGTGCTCATAGCTGGCCTTCACCAATCGTACCCAAGCTCCCGAGCCGAGGCAACTTTGGTGATGACGGACACGTGGCCTTTGGCACCGAGTCAGGGTCTCCTAAATTCCCCAATAAAAAATATTTAGGTGGCGACTCTGTATCTGGCAAAGCAGTCCATGTTTGACACTTCTTTTCAAAAATCTGTTTCTCAAAACGATTTGCCAAATTTGGACTCTTTGGTTCAGATTAAGAACCGTGACAAATTTGAGAGCCCTGAGCTGTAGTGACCCCAAATGAACAGAACGGGAGCTCGTTCCTCCCCAAGAAATCCATATGGGGTTGGTCTGTACTTAAGAGAACATTGAGGACACGAATGGACATGTTCCATCAATGTGCTCAGGGTTGAAATTAAACACATCTCACAGCACAAGAAACTAAGAATAATTTTACATTGAGTTTGGAAAAATAGGTAGTATGCTTCAAGAATCTTTGAGAAACTTGAAACCCACACGGTGTTCCCATTTTTAGGAAAGAAAAATTTAATCAACCAACTAGTACTAATGGAATACAAGAGCTGTCCAGTAGCCTAATAATAGGACCAAAATGAGAATACGCATATTTTCTCTACCAAAACTTCATGCCATAAAAAAAATTTAGAAATTAGAAACTTAGACATAAGGCATGAAGAAGGGAGTTGAGCTCCTGTGTGTATTAGCAGCCTTCTCTCTGCTAAATTCTTTCTTAAAAGAGGGAAATGGAAAGAATCCACCATGTTCTATGTTTTCAATGATCTGTGGATAGAGAAAACACAAAGAATCATCTTAAGAAATGAATTTTTATACCTTGCTGTTCACTTAATTACATATAAATCTCATAAGCTTGAACAAAGCCTTTTTTTTTTATGGGGGGCAGCCAACCCCAATCAATTGGAGATGAGTTGCTACTTTTCCATCAAAGTCAAGCAATGACAGAGTCAGTACCTAAAAGTAATGTCCGTTATGACCCAGTCCAACAGTAGGCCTCCCGGTTGTTTTGGGCAACAAGCCTAAAAAGCGCCTCTAAAGTAGAAGTGTCATCCATCGTCTTATAAGTCCATTATGAATGTCATCAGCATTCAATGTGGAATGTCATATTCCCAATAAACTAAGATTCGACGTGGAATGTCATATTCGTAATAAACTAATATGGTGGTCGTTAGTGTTGAAAAAGTGTGTAAAAAAATATTTTGGAATATGTGAAAAGCGTATTAGGATTATAAAGGACCCCAGCCGAACTTTGACCCACTTCCGCCAGCTGAAGACTTGCAGGGTCCAGATCCTCGAGAAGGGTTGGCTCAAGGCCGAGTTTTCAAACCCCTAGTGCAGCCTAATGAGAGGATTTATCCCCTTGATTTTAATGAGCTCGATCTGACCGCAATGAAAATTGCAAACCTTGAGAAGCAATTAAAAAAGGTACATGGCCTTAACTCCATTCCCGACATTGAGGATGGGCACACCGAGGCTGCCGTTCGGCTCCCAGACAGATTCAAAATGCCATATATTGATCGTTTCGATGGATCTAGAGATCCAATGGTACATATCCGACTTTTCTTGGATGTCCTGAAGCCGATGGGTCTGACTAAGCCACAGAAACTCTCTCTGTATGGAAGAACCCGGTCGGGTGTAGCAACCACTTGGTACGGTAAGTTGGAAGATAAAGTGAAGCAAGACTAGGAAGAATTGGCTGAGGCCTTTGTCGATCAGTATTCCTACAATACCCAAGTTGAAATGACCATGCAAGAGCTTGAAACAACCCGCCAGAACCCAACAGAGCCTTTTATGGAATTTGTTGCAAGATGGAGAGCAAAGGCAGCACAAATGACAGATCGGCCTTTCAAAAGGGATCAAGTGCAGATGATGGTGCGAAACCTCGAGCATGATATGTTGCAAAAGTTGATAGTCGCTCCACTATTCACTATCAAAAGTTTGCATGAACTGGGGGTTCAGGTCGAGAATGCGTTCAACAACGGGATCATTCCCAGAACAAGTGAAGCGACAAGGAGGGTGATTTCAGGGAGTGCCAATGCTGGTAGTAGCGCTATTCCCAAACCTGCAGAAATCAATACAGTCGCCACAGCCAACCCTTTTGCCAATCCAAGCCTACAAACCGTCGACCCAGCCCGAGCTCAGGGCAGAACTTTCACCCCTCTCTATATGAGCCTGACTAGCACACTAAAAGTCTTGATGGAAAGAGGATATCTCAAACCCCTCGATCCTCAACCTCTGCCTGACCCACTCCCAGCCAGACATAACCTCTCCAAGTACTGTGTGTACCATCAGCAGCGCGGTCATGGCACCGACCGTTGCTACCGCCTTCGTCATGAGGTCCAAAATCTCATCGACAACCGGACGATAGCTCCACCTTCAGACCCCAATGACCAAGTACCTCATCCACATCTCAATCTAATCCACACACTGGCCGTCCCTCACGACCCCAGCGTATACATCACCCCAGTCCATCTACCCAAGCCTAATGTGTTTATCCCAGAGAGCCTGGACTTATGCATGATGAGTGCATCTGAACCCCAATCATCTCAAACCCACGAACCCACTACTTCTGAGCTGATGAAAATGATTGAAGACCTTCAGAGAACTGTGGCAGATCTGGCCTTTGGGGTTTTGGCCCCATCATCGACCACATCACGTACCAGGGAGTTCATGTCTAAAGGCTCCCCAACCTTGGGACGAGTTGCATTGGAAGAAGGCCACTCTCTTGGCAAAGTGGAGGCAAGTGGTAAGAACAAGGTAGGGGCAAGCATTGGTCCCCATGAACACCTTCAGTGGGATATTGAGGCTTTGAAAGCTGAAGGGCTGAACAAACAGCAAGTACTCGCAGTTGTTGCAAAAAGTATGGATGACACTTTCGCCACTCAGAATGAGAGCAGTTCAAATCGAGGGCAAGCCGGGAGAAGGGCCATTGTACCAAGAATGTTCCTTTCAGCTCTAAACCCTCGCTCGGAAGAGATCAGTAAACCCAGTCAGCGCCTACCAATCCCTTTGCTGGTCATCCAGCAAAACTCCACAAACCTCAAAACACCCACCTCGAGGCCAGAGGGTGTTCGCACCACTGTACATGTCTCTATCAGCGGCCTTGAGGGTTCTGATTAAAGAGGGGGATCTAAAACCCCTGGAGCCGCGACCACTGCCAGATAGACTTTCTCCCTCCCATGATCCGGCCAAGTACTGTGCCTTTCATCAGCAAGTCGGCCATGTCACTGATAGTTGTTTCCCTCTTCGCCACGAAATACAAGATCTGATTAACAATAAGGTCATCGTCGCACCAACTCAGCAAAGTCTGTCGTCATTGGATCAGTGAACTTGGGGAATAATGTGAATATATGACCGGGAGATGAACCAGCTGCGGGTGGCGCTCGATTTACTCCAGATGTGGCGTATGGCACGCACTGTGTTGAGCATTTGCGAATGCTAGTTTCTGACTTGGGTATTTAGGTCAGTTTTGTTGTGTTGTTTTGAGTCTGTCTCTTTGTTTTGAGTTAGCCTTTTTTTGTTTCGGGTCTGTCTTGTTGTATCGAGTCAGTCCTGTTTGTTAGAGTCAGGTGATTCCGGGGGTGTTACCTCAGGCGTCACTATTTTGTTTTGTGTTTGTCTTTTCGCTTTCTTTTGAGTCTGTTTCTGCTATGGAGCCAGTTACACTAACAATTATGAATGAAACAACAGTGGTTTTTCATGCTTTTGTGCTTACTTTTGCCTTGTGCCAGTTGTGCCAGAAAGTTGAATGGAACGACAGTGCATTTCACCTGCTTTTCTGTGCTTTTAAGTCATTGCGTTGACCTAAGTTTTTCAAAGCTGTTTTTGAACATTGTAATGAAAACGAAGAGGAAGGAATTCCTCAGGTTTTTGTAAATTTTTGATCATTTGAGAGAAAGAGAGGCATGCTAAGCCTTTAATGATCGAGATCATGCTTGTTAATGTGAGTATTGAGAAGGATCCTGGCTTGATCCAGATTGGTCTCACACTGTCTTCAGCGCGAGCGACTAGTCGCTTTCTTAAAAGATTTCAAAAAAAAAATGTTTTGCGCGATCTTGCGAAGACTTGTGTAGAATCGCTCTTGAGATTGTACAGCCTAGGATCACTCTCAGCCTCGGGACTCGATCCCTCATTTTCAAACCTTGGACTTAAATCCATAATGGTCAATGGTCAACCATCAAAGGAGGCCTGTGTGGCCATATTTGAAGCAGCCCTCGAACTAGGGACAAGGGAAGTCAGATCAAGAAGATCAGATGTCGTCAAAAGAAGCTTGCAAAGCTAGATCAGAAGCACCCCTTGAACTGGGGGCAAAAGATGCCAGATTGTGCTCGAAGAGCCGAAGATGGATCATTCTTCAAATCAACAAAGATCGGCAAGAATGCCAAACCCCAGAAGAGAAGAAAGAAGAAAGTATTGCTGAAGAACAACTGAGTTCCTATCCACAACACTAGGGGCAAATCCAGCCGCCATGGGATGGACTCCTGCATTGTCAGCGAACAACAGTCACTCTCCTGGATTCAGATGGATTCGAGATCTCAGAACCATTTGACATGGACCAAGCTACACTTTTACCATTGGGAGGCTTGCTGGGCCGAAAACCCGAAAGGGCGACCCAGGCAAAAATTAGAGCAAAGAAAAAAGAAAAGAAAAGAACAAAAGAGAAAAATGCAAAGAGAAAAATGAAGAAAATGCAAAAAATGAAAAAAAAGAAGAAGAAAAAGATGAAAAAAGAAGAAAAGAAATGAAAAGAAAAGAAGAACAGAGCTCGCAAGGTTAAAAACCTGGAAGGGCGGCCTTGGCAAAAGTTAGAGCGCAAAAAAAGAGGTTAAATACCCGAGTGTACCTTAACCCCAAACTACGTACGGCTTGATTCCCATCTTTGGGATACGTAGGCAACTTCATTCCGAAGTCCAGCCGTAAAACACTTCAAAATCAACTGTGTCCATGTAATGGTTTTGATCATCTTTGCCTTCTCTGTATCCGAGAATTTGGTTGTGTTTGTCACTCTGAGGACTGATTACAATGCGCTGCGATGCTATCCAAACAAGGGGCAACTTTCCGTTGCCGTGCAGCTCTCTTCAAGCAAGCAGCAATTTTCCTTCGGATCTGAGGTTGTGCATCTCAAGAGTAGGTTCCGTGCTTGTTGAGCATTAGCCGTTTGCAAAAATAGTTTTTGAGAATTTTTACAGAGGTTGACTAATTTTCTCAAAAAATTATTCCATTTTCCAAAACTGGACCATTCCTTGGACCCAAAAAAGGAAAATTTTCAGTGCTCATAGCCAGACTTGCATGATTTTAAATCAGAAAATTGAAACAGCATGTTAATCTAACTTTCATGTTGGTCAAAATTGTTTTAAAACCAAAATAAAAAATGGCCAAAATGATGAACTAGGGGACACAGTTAAGTCAGGCTTCCTGTCTTTTCCCCGTTGTCAATGCATTTGCCAGAAAGGGCACCACACATGCTAAGAAGGCACTCTACCTACCAGAAAAGGGCACAACTGAAGTTAACTGCAAAAGGGCTGAAAGCTCTCTCATCCTTCGAGCAACGAGGTACCAAACCAAGTGCGAAGCACAAACTGGAATAGATCAAGATGTTCCACTCCCTCATCTGGACAGATCTGATCACGTCCAAACTCTCCAATAGAGCATCATCAACCAATGTCAGTTGCAAATTTGCTACACACCCAATTGTAGCGCAGCCCCTCTGTGGAAGAAACTCACTGTTGTGAACAAGAAGAAGAATCGAGTGGAATGCTAGGGGCAAGACCCCGCAACTTTCTGTTTATCCACCAACCACCCAGGGGAGGGATAAAAAATGAGAGATTGAAGAATAGAGAGATGTGCACTGAGAGAAAAAGTGAGAAAATGGCTTTTTTCAAAAAAAACAGAGATTGAGTGCCAGAGTGATGTGAGAATCACAAATGAGAAAAGGTTGGGAAACATTACCTGGAGAAATTGGCTCCTCGCGAACTGAGAGGTCTCTTGTCTTTATAACACGTCTGTGTGTCGTGTCTTTTGTTTTGTTTACCTCAACTTTTCTTTTGAGTCTTTTTCGAGTGTTAGTTGATGTGTTTAGGTCGTGTACCTTTTGTTGAGTCATATATGATGTGTTCAGTTGTAGGCTCAATACCCGGTTGAGAACCCTTTTCTCATTTTCAAAAAATCGTTTTGTGCTCAGAGTGCTGTGCCATTCTGCACATTTATGCAAAACAAGATTCTTTCTTTCATAAATCGCAAGGTTCAACCCAGGTCATGTGAGAACAGTAGAACAAGGACCTATCTGAAGCTATATAGGTTCCGGGCTGCAAAGCAAAAGAAAAGAGGGAAAATTTGGAGCATCTTAGTCTGTTTCAACTTCGGCAAATTCCGAGACTGCACTCCAGGTGCACCTTCTCAGGCCTCGCCATTTCTCTGGAATATGAGTGTATCTCGACCCCAAATGTAAGCCTGCTTCAAGTCAGAATGGCAGTCCAAGCAGCACCCGAGGGTTTCACATGCAGATGTTATCTCTCGCCAATATAAACAGGGTGTGCCCTTTTTGAGCTAAGTGTGTTGCGAAGTCCTCTAAGAGTCAAATCAGAGGCACCAGAGTACATATTTGATGCTTCTCTATTGCATAGAATATGAACTTTCATATACACTGTTGTTGTATGCGTGCCACGCATCGTTATGATTCATGCATAGAATATGCTTGCTTTCAATTCTGCATAGAATATGCTTTGCTTGTCTCATACATAGAATATGTTTTCCCTGTTGCATAGAAAATGCCCTCATACTTGCATAGAAGATGCATTTTATCACACTGTCTTGTGCACTTACACTTTGTATCTCACTAGCACTGTCTTGTGCATCTTGTGGTTGTATCTCACTCACACTATTTTGTGCATTTCAAATCACTCGCATTGTTTAGCGTATCGCACTGTTTTGTGCATTTCAAATCATTCGCGCTATTTTGCGCATCGCACTATTCTATGCAGCTTGCATTCGCGCTATTTTGCGCATCGCACTGTTTTGTGCAGCTTACATTCGCGCTATTTTGCACATCGCACTGTTTTGTGCAGCTATCATTCGCGCTATTTTGCGCATCGCACTGTTTTGTGCAGTTTACATTCGCGCTATTTTGCGCATTGCACTGTTTTCTGCAGTTTATCGTTCGCGCTATTTTGCGCACCTCAATTGCACTGTTTCGTGTAGTTTATCATTCGCCCTATTTTGCGCATCATACTGTTTTGTGCAGCTTATCGTTCGCGCTATTTTGTGTATCGTACTGTTTTGTGCAGTTTACATTCGCGCTATTTTACGCACCTCAATCGCACTGTTTTGTGCAGTTTATCATTCGCGCTATTTTGCGCATCGCACTATTTTGTGCAGTTTATCATTCGCGCTATTTTACGTATCGCACTGTTTTTTGCAGTTTACATTCGCGCTATTTTATGCACCTCAATCGCATTGTCTTATGCTTTGCATATCGCATCGCGCTATCTTGCGTACCTTACCTGCACTTGTTAGTGCATTGCATCGCGCTACCTTGCGCACCATACCTGCACTTGTTAGTACATTACATCACGCTATCTTGCGCACCTTACCTGCACTTGTTAGTGCATTGCATCGCGCTATCTTGCGCACCTTATCTGTATCGCACTGTTTTGTGCATTCACCATGCTCATACTGTTTTGTAGACCTTTAGCATCGCACTATTTTATGCATCTTCTTAGCACTGTTTTGTGCATTCACTCTGCATCGCTCTGTCTTCTGCACATTGTATTTTTGCATCATTCGCACTGTCTTATGCACTCCTCGGTCTACGACACCTTAAATCCTCTGAAGGTGCAAGTCCTTCAGTGTTTGTCGTGTCCGAACGACTTTTTGGTAAGTTGCATTGTACATGTATTTCAAGCGACTCGCGTCGTCGCATATTCAAGTTCACATGCATTGTCATGCATTTCAAGCGATGCGCGTCGTCGCGCATTCGAGTTCATAAGCATTTCGAGCGACACACGTGGTCGCACATTCAAGATCATTTGCATTGTCATGCATATCACAAGACGTGCGCTGTTGCAGAAGCCGATCAGCATGCATCAACATGCATCATTTGCATTTCAAACAAAACAACAGCATGCATATTGTCTAAGGCCATTTCAATTGTAATATTGCATTTATGTCATGCATTCCACTATATTCCATTCCATTGCATATTGTAGATGTTGATTGTAGCTTGCATGCATTCATTGCATTCACTTCCATCTGGGTTGCGTCTTTTCCTTGTTGAGCTTGGTCTTGGTTATGTGCCCATACTTTTCAGTCTTACACTCATAGTTTTCTGTATGACCGTTCTATGTTAGACGTGGTGTTTGTGTCCTGTGCCTTTCCTAGCAAAGGATACGGTTTGGCCGTAGCCTTAATCCACTATATCCATTCCCAATTGCATATCGTAGATATTGCATTATAGCTTGCTTGATCATTGCATCACTCCATCTTAGGGTTTGCGCCTTTCCTTGTTAAGCTTGGACTAGGTATTGTGCCCATACTTTTTCACGTCTATACACTCATAGTTCTGTATGACCATTCTATGTTAGACGTTGTTTGTTTGTGTTCCATGTTTTCCTAGGGCACGATTTTGGTTTGGCCGCGGCCATATCCATCTACAAATTACATTTGTAGTGTTAGTTTTGCATCCTGCCATTAGGATCATGTCTTTCTCCCCCTTTATGTTCATTTCCACCCAATCAACTTGTTCTTGTGTCCGCTACATCACTCATAGTTTTGTGTGACTTTGCTATGGTAAACGGACTTGTTACTTCCATCAATCTATTTGACATTTGTGTGGTTTCGAACCGCTCATGATTTGATCATGATTCAATTGCATTGCATTTTCATTTGCATTATTATACATAGTTTTGTATATATCGCATATCATTTTGCATGTTATGCATGTTGCTAACGATATTGTACCTGTTAAGTTTGCTTTCTTTTCAGGCACGATATTGTATGTACGGTTCATTTGAGGCTGGTGCAACCAAACGAACCGGACAGGTGTTGTATCCTCCGAGTGAGATGTATCGAGAATTGCATAATTCTCTTACATCCTTTCTGTATTGTAGTGTAGTTTGGTGTATGCTAGCTTAAAACTGTTGCATTATTATGCTTCGTTACAGCTTTCTTTGCATGATCATAAGTTATGTTCGGCTTTGTGCATTGTCTTGCATTTTGCCCCTGCCTTCAGGCACATATCTTGTTTGTTTTGCATGTTTGTCTAAGTCTTTGGCCTTGTCAAAAATGGGTCGTCTCTGGGCTTTGACATTCGCTCCCGTCATTGTTATGACTTTTGAGTTCTGTCAAAGAGGGGCAACTGTAGACACCCCATTTTTGACCGTCCTCAAGACTTGGACGTCACCGCTTGAACACTCGGTGATCATCCATGTTTGTGTTCGTCTTGAGTTCCCGGAGGTCTCGGTTACGCGCCTTGCCTCAGGATCTCTCGACTCGACTGTTTTGTGTTTGGTTTTGCACCAAACACTTGTGTTTTGCCTTGGAAGGGCAGGGAATGGCTTGTGGGCCATCCCCACACTCCACCGGCCATGGCTTGAGGCCACCGGCTGTGTTTTGTTGCCACCGGCCAAATGTTTGGCCGGCTGGCACTATAGATGGCCGACCGGTTATCTTTTTTTGGTCAATTGCATTTTTGGCCGGCCGACTATTATGCATCTGCTTTTGTAGATATTTTTGTTCAGCTGGCATACACTTTCACCCCCTCCATATACGTGTATGGAGGGATTGCCCTCTTGTTAGCTTCCTTTGGAAGCTTTACAAGGCCATTTGTCTTTAAAAGAGAGCCTCCTCTCTCTTGTTCAGGGGTTAGACAATTTAGACAACATTTTTCGAGGGTTTTGAGTTTTAGGGTTAGGGTTCATATATCCTCCATCTCTATATCTCTCTCTCTCTTGTGTTTTGTGTGTGGTTTGAGCTTGAAGAACCAGCTGGTTCGAGCTTGAAGAACCAGCTGGTTCACCATTGGTGAAGAGGGTCTACAAGGGTAAGAAACTTGTCCCTTTATTTCCCAGTTTTACATTGCATTTTTGCCTACCTTGCATCTGTTTTTTAGCTTTGTGTATAACATATAAAAGTTCTGATTTTTAGTGCTCTAAATAGTTTGTTAAGGGTGTTTTAAGTTTTGGGGTTGTTTGACCCCTCTTAAGGCTTGTTTGGACCTTGTTTTGTGCCATTTCAGTTGAGCTCCGGGACCATTGTGTTTGGACCTCCTCACCACTGAAATCTTGAGGGATTTCAGAGGTGAGGATGGTGCCTTGAGGTCCTAGGAAGGAGAGAGCCACCCCCTCTCCTTGTAGTCCTTGAAAAGGGCTATTTTTGCCTCTTTAGTGAGCATCTAGTCTAAGTGTGTGTTGGCCATGCCTTAGCTGATTTTCATGCTTATTATGTCATAATATGCCTTTGTTTTTAGTTGGTTTTGGTACACCATGCTTTCTTAGCATACATGCCTTGTAATGCTATATTGTAACCTTAACATGCATCTACGTTTTAACCCTTGTTCAAGCATGCTTTTGGCCTAGCTTTGTGAAGCTTTCGTACTTGTTTTGCCATGTTTAAGGTCTGTTTTTGGTTGTCATAACATGTATTGCATAGCTCCTTTGCATTGTTAGCTTGTAGGCTTTAAGTATGTGAAGTGTTGAGCATGCATTGTTTGATTTATTTCAGTGGTTTGGCACCACTTATAGCATCATTTCAGTCCTCTTAGCATGCTTGTATGCTTGCATTTAATGCTCCTTTGATGCTTTAAGAGGTTGTGTTGTATGCTCCATGTTTGGTCATTGTGTATGCTTCCATGTGTAAGTCATTTAGATGCCATCTAAGTGGTCTTTTGGCTTTGTTTTAGCATGCTAAAACTCTGGTTTTGGTCACTTAATTCATGCCATGTGTGGTTGCACTAAGTGTAGTTCAATGCTTCTTTGGTGAGCCTTAGGCATTAGATCATTTGTTGGATGCTATGCTTGTCTTGTTTTCTTGTTTTGGCACCATCATTAACATGATTTTCAGAGCTTACATTGCATGCCATATGCCCATGTTGTTCCTCTTTTAAGTGTGCTTAAAATTTGTCTCTATGTGCCTAAGTGTTGGACCTTACATGCATGCCTATTTGTATGTGTTTTGGCTTCCATTCTTGAGCATGTTAGCCATTGTTTTGGGCCTAGTTGAGAGCTGCCTAATTCAGTTTAAGTCCATCTTTTGCATGCTATTCAAATGTTGTTGCATTAATCCACGTTTGCATGTTTTGGTTACATGTGTTGCATGCTTGAAATCACTTGCATTCGGCATGCATTCCCTTGGTCAAGTTGCTAGCATGTTTGCATGCCTTGCACACTTGCATGATTAGATCACATCTCGCATGCTTCATTAGCTTGCATAATTGTGACATGCTTATTTGCCATGTTTGCTTAGGTTGCGTACCTAGTGTACATTGCATGTTTGCGTGCTCCCCTCCATACCATATAGCATACTAGTTTGCATGCCTAGGTTGCATTCCATCTAGCATGCATGCCTTGTCCCTTAATCTAGTGATAGGGATTGGGCCTTTGTTTGTGTGTGCATTGCATTTGAAATCAAAATGCATACTTGGTCCCTTGGGCCATCATGCATGGAAATGTGTGATTGGTGGCCCAAGAATCGAGGCCCATCCTCCTTTGAATCATAAATATGATAAGGAGTGTGGTTGGTGCATACATTGCTTGAAACGCATTGCCATGCCTTGTCTGCCCTCTGCTGCTGTCAAACAGGTTTCTGCAGGAAGTTTTGGCCGGCCGGCCATATGTACTGCCGATCGACCAAATATATTTAGCCGAGAGCTCAATGGATGGTTGATGACCACTTCAAAATGGCCGGTGATGATCCCACTCAGCCGGTGGTGTTCCACAACACTCAGAGAAGCAACCTTGGGAGTTGTGCAATTTTTAGAGAAGCAGAACAGTCAAAGCAGAGGCAACTTGTGCATGGCAGTGACTTTCCGAGCGGAACCAAGCGCGCATTGCGTTGGGCCCTCTTTCCGAGGCTGTTTACTGCTTTCATTAGATTAGTCAATTTGTTAATTAATTAATTGATTTGTAATATTTAATTAGCTTGTAGGTTAATTAACATGTATTATTCTTTTGGTCCCTCCGAGCGAGGGCGAATTTGTAATAAGTGTGGGTGCGTGTGTGCGTGTGTGCATGTCTTCCAACCTCCACTTCTTTCTCCCTTTTACTTACCTGCTTTTGATGGTTAGTATTAGGTCATATTTAAATTAGCATACCTTATGCTATGCATACGTGCATCATTCATTAGTCTTGCATGCAC